>JAPDLB010000055.1:0-322206 GCA_027569935.1 Clonostachys sp. G952
AATAGTATCTAGTATTATAGTAGGTTAGTTAGTTATTACTATAGAATCTTTAAGAGAAGAGTAATAGCTAATTATAAAGTTACTATATACTAATTCTAAGACTAAATCTTATATTATATAGGGATAGATACTCTATATACTATTATAGATCTTATAATAACTTTATAAATTATTCTTACTTATTTATATAAGTATCTATATATAGATAATATAATTCTAATTAGAATTAATATCTATCTTTTAAATTTCTTCTAGAGCTTTATTATATATATTTTCTATTAGAGTTTTCTATCTAGCTATATACTAAGGAATTTAATTATTTTATATAGTTTAATCTATATATCTCTAATCTATATCTAATTCTTTATTTTTTTTTTCTCTTTATAAAGTATATAAACTTACTTTTTATTAGATTAAAAATTAATTTAATAGCTTTTAATTATTCCTTATATTTCTTCTATACCCTAAGGAGTTTCTTTTTTACTATTTCTATATTAGATCTAAAGTTTAATATATTTATATTATTAGTAAACTCTATTATTAATATATTAGAAACTTCTTTAAAGGTTTTATATAAGGTATTTATATATAATATAAAGAGAATTAGTAATAATAGGAATCTTTATAGTATATCTACTTAGATTAGTATTACTATTATTATTTTACTATTAAATTAGAGCTATACTATTTTTCTCTTTAGAAATATCTTAATCTATTTATAGATATTCTTAAGATATTCCTTTACTCTAGTTACTTTAAGTAGCTTACTATATAGTACTATATTAAATATACTATTTATATCTAGAAATAGTAGTATAATTAATTCTTTAAATCTCTATACTATTTAGATTATTTTTATATATATCTTTAGAGCTATTTCTATTAATTTATTATATTTATTTTCTATCTAGCTATTAGGAAGAAGTTTATATACTTTTACTATAACTATTATATAATCTCCTAGTATTTTTTCTATTATTTTATCTATTATACTTAATAGTAATATTAATTATTATTTTTTTAAAGTTTTTCTTTTTATTAGTATTTTTTTAGATTTCCTTAGTATTATTATAAAAGTAATCTAAAACTATATTAGAAAATAGCCTAGTTTAAAGCTCTTAGTAGCTAGATATATAAATATTTAGTAAAATAGTTTTCTATATATTTTTAAAAAGTTTATTAATATTCTATTCTCTTCTAATATTTTCTATAGTAATATATATTTAAGTATATTTTTAATCTTTTTAGAGATAACTATTATTTATATTAATATTAGATTTTCTTTCTTTTATTTTAATCTAGAGAGTAGTTCTAGTTTATATAATCCTTCTAGAAAAAAAATCTCTATTAATTTTTATACTTTTCCTCTATAAGTTTATATTAGTTCCTCTCTTTCTCCTATTATATCTAGTATCTTTAGAATCTTATATAGTTTCTAATTTCTTAGTTTAATTTATCTCTCTAGAGTCTAAAGCTTTTTATTATCCTAGTTTATTTCTTTTAATATAGTTTACTATTACTCTTAGTCTAATTCTAATATAGTTCTCTCTTCTAACTTCTTTATCTTTTTTAGATCTTCTTACTATTACTAGTTTAGATCTACTATATATTTCCTTTAGATTATTTTAATTATTTTAAAAGTCTTAATAACCTTAGGAGTTTACTATTCTTTTCTATCCCTAGATCTAGTTTAGAGTTCTATTAGAACTACTTTATTTATAATCTAGTTTAGATAATTAATAATAAAGTCTATTAATACTTCTAGTTATATAGTATTTTTAATTTCTAATAGTAGATCTCTAAATCTATTATAAGCTTTAACTTTTATAAGAGGAATATTAGTTCTTTTCTATTTTCTAATATTCTCTATTATTCTAATCTCTTCTATTTTAGATCTAGTTCTAAACTAAACTCTTTATACTATATAGTTAGATCCTATTAGTATATTATCTAAGCTTATATATTTTACTATTAAGCTATATATAGTCTATATTAAATTAATTATATTATTCTTTTTCCTATAATAGAACTATATATATTCTTTTTTTAATATTAGAAGATCTAGTTAAATCTATTCTACTATTATTATAAATTTATTTATTCTTATAGTTTTTTAATTATATTTATTCTATAATAGATTATAGATATTTATATTCTTAAGAAATATATTATATTTATTTAGATTAAGTTTACTAAGGGTCTAAATTAAAGATTAAATAGAGACTAGATTTAATAGATTATATATATTCTAAATCTTAATCTTATACTTTAATATTCTAACTATATATTAGTTTTTATTTACTTCTACTTTCTATATTTTAGATTTATATATATTTTATATATATATTATATATCTCTCTCCTCTATATATTATTATATATTTTAATTTTACTAGATATATTAGTATATTTTTATTCAGAAGTATTATTATCTCTTATACTACTATTATATTATATTTAGTTTAGATCTAGAGTATTTTCTTTATATTACTTAGTACTTTTTATATATTCTATATAATTATATTTAATATTATTAGAATAGATCTAATTAGAATCTAGTTATTATTTATCTTAGGAAACTATTCAGATTTAGTATATTTCTATTTTATATTTAGTTAAATATATTAATAATACTTACTCTTTATATTATATTAATAATAGTTCTTATCTTTTAAAGTATTCTAATTATAATTTTTAGTTTTTAGTTTATTATTCCTATTAAATAATCTAGTTCTTTTTTTAGTTTAGCTATTAGATTAAATAGGGTTTATTATTATTATTATATAGTTTTAACTTAGTATCTAGAGTTTAGCTCTAAATTATTTCTTTTTAGTATTATAAATCTAATTAAATAATTACTATATATTTCCCTTATTTTCTTTTTCTCCCTACTTAGTATAAAATAAGCTTATATCTAGACTAGATATAGTTCTTTATAGAATATATATATTAATATATTTCCTCTAGTTTCTACTAAATAAAGTTCTCTAGTTAAATATACTCTAACTATATATTAGCTATATCTTATTTATTTATTATAATAGTATACTATATAGCTAATTTTATAGTAATTATAGTATTAGTATAATTATATAGTTTTATAAAAAAGTTTATATTAACTAATTTTAATAGCTATAATTATTCTCTATTTATATAGTATATTTACTTCTTCTAGTAAAACTATACTTAGAATTAGATTCTATTTTAATATAGTTTTATTTTATTTCTATATTAATTTTACTTTTATAATTTTAACTTAGTTTATTTAGTTTATCTCCTTCTAGAGTATTTTAATATTCTAAATAATTATTATAATTCTAATCCCTTTTACTATTACTATATATTATCTTTAGTTTAGTTTTACCTTTAGATTAAATACTACTCTTATTTATTCTTTATTCTTTATATTCTATTTAATCTCCCTATAGAATATAATAATTATATTACTATTTCTATATTTTCTAGCTATAACTACTTTAGAGCTAGTTCTTCTATATATATTAATTACTTTAATTATATCTTTAGAATCTCTATCTTTTATATTTATTTAATAATCTTTAGTTTAGATAATTATTTTATAGATATATTAAACTAGAATAAGCTTTAGTTTATTATTAATATATATATATATTAAGTTTATATTAAATATAATCTAAGTTTAGATTAATTCTAGATATTCTTCTTTATTATTAGATATTTTCTTAATTATTTTTTAGATAATTTTAATAATTATTATTTAAATACTCTTTATAGCTTTCTAAATTATAGTTTCTATACTTAATTCTATATATTTATATATTAAATCTACTTTAAATAGGAGTTTTATAATTTATTATATTTATTAGACTACTCTATCTAATATTAGTTTAATAATTTATCTATAAGCTTTTCTTATAGGGTTTTTTTTAATATACTTCTCTCCTAGATTTATCTTAGGTTTAATATATCTCTAATCTAAAGAAATATTAGAAAGATCTTTCTAAAGGTAGTAAATACTTAATTCCAGATTATAGTACCTACTATTAACTTCTATTAGGTAGTATTCTATACTATTAAATTATTTTTAATATAATATTAGTTTTAGATTAATATAGCTCTATAGAATTAATTACTGGATTTATTTTTAATTTTAATTAGCTCCCTATAGCTATATCTGGTTTATAAGTAAAATCTTTATTTATAGAGAAATATTATAATTAATTATAAATAATAAATATTCCTCTTTAGAATTTATAGCTATATTATATATTTAATAAGCTCTTTTTAAAGTTTTTAGAATTATTATTATCTATATTTTAATTAATTATATAATAAAAAGTAAAAAAAAATAGAATTAAAAATTAAATATAAACTAGAACTTAATTAAAAACTAATTATATAAATTATATTATATATAGCTTAATCTTAGAATATTATCTTTTATATATAGTAAAAACCTCTAAAAAAATTTAATATATTATATATAATACTAATAGATAATATACTAATTTAAATTAAAATAGTTCTTTAAATTAAATAAATATCTATTTTAATTAGTATTATTAAATAAAAGAGAATTAAATAGAATAGAATTATTAGAAAGTTTATTAAATAAAAAAGTTAAATTAAATAAAGTTAATTTAATAGTATTTAAAATTATAATAAATTAATTAGTTATTACTATAGAATCTTTAAAAGAATATTATAATCTTACTATAGGGTATAATAATTAGATAGAGGAAATAAAGCTGCTTTATAATTTAATTAAGTACTAAAGCTTAAAGCTTCTAAGTAGACTATATATAGATTAGAAATACTTTATATAACTAAAGGGATATCTTTAGCTAGTCTTAATCTATAGCTCTGAGGATAAACTAGATTAAAGCTTAAGGCTTTTATAATTATCCCCTCTTTAATAGCTAGTAATCTAATAGCTTTATAATACCTTATACTGTTTATACAAATAGTAATAGTAATAGTATATATATATAGTTTATAGATATAAATAAATCTATAAGTATATATACTAGTATTATTTACTTTTTCCTTAGTCTTACTTAAGCTAGATTTCTCTTTTCTTTATAGCTCTTTTTCTTCTCTCTTTATACTTATTTCTTCTACTCTTTACTTATTATAGAATTATTATACTTTTTATTTCTAATTAGATTTTCTTATTTTTATAAATACTTATTACTCTTATATTTTAATATCCTTTTATTATAGTATATTTCTAAAATCTATAAAAAGTAATACTATTATTAAAATAGTTATAATATATTAGTAGAAGTATATTTATTATTCTTATTCCTTTTTAAAAGAAGAGTTATAGTATATAAAATACCTTTAAAGTATTATTTTATCTAATAAAAAAGTTCTTAAAAGATTAGCTAAGTTTTATTCTATCTTTTATACTATAATTAGATATACTTTCTTTAATACTAAATCTAACTATTATACTTATTACTAGGAGATATAGTAAACTTATATTCTATAAGTATTCCCCTAGTAGCTATATAATCTTAGTTTTTTAAATTTCTAATTTAGATTTTAATTACTAATCTTTAGAATAATATAGTAGCTAGTATTAAAAGTAATAATTATAATATTATAGATATACTTAAGTATATTAATAAGTTTCTTTATTTAAAACTTACTATTAGATATAAGAATACCTCTATAGAGATAAATAATAAGAAGTTTTTTTATTTTACTTATATCTAGTAGATCTAATTTATAGATATTATTTATAAGTTTATAGTAGTTTTTAGCTATTTAGAGTTAATCTATTACTAAAAGTATAATATTTCTAGATCTTAGAAAACTATATATATATATATTATTCTCCTCTAGTTTTCTAATAGTTATACTAATAATTAGTCTCTTTAGTATTTTAAAAGAATTTTACTATTTATACTACTTAGATATTAGTATACTATATCTACCTCCTATAGAAATATAATTACTATCTTTTATTTAATAGTATAAATATTAATTTTCTTTTACTCTATAAATATATACTAATTACTTAGAAATCTAGAAGAATAATTATACTATATATTACTATTATACTTTCTAAAGAGCTCTTTAGAAGAATATCTAACTCTTATATATTTATTATAATAATATAGGTTTTATACTCTAGAGAATTATAATTTAATTCCTTATTTTATATCTTTCTAAATAATTTAATAGGCTTAAGAATAATAATAAGGAGATTATTAAGCTTAAAATTAATAATAAAATTTAGTAAATTTAAATAGCTAATATATTAATTATAAAGATCTTAATTTAATTCTAAGGTTTAGAACTTTATCTAATAGATTATACTAACTATAAATTAAACTCTACTTTTTAAAAATAAGGAAAATAAATTATAATCTTTAGTTTAAAGATATTTTAATTTATTTTTAATTATATATAATAACTATTATTATATAGTATAAATAACTATATATAAATAGATATCAGATTAATATTAAATCTATATTATTTCTAATAAAAACCTTCTATAGTAGTAAATATATATTATACTTATAAAGATAAATTAACTAATAATCTTATATAATTAACTTTTCTTATTTCTAAATAAGTATAATTTTAGATTAAACTAAAATAAACTCTAATATATTAATATTAAATTTAATCTAATAAGATTAATACTTTAATCTAAATATAACTAAAAATAATATAAAATTTAAATAATTAATTTTTAAAAGCTATTTTTACCCTAATTAACTTAATATAGTATATAATATACTAAAACTATAAATTATATATTAGATTATAATAGGTCTATATAAATAGATAGCTATTCTTAAGATATAGCTTTTCTTCTAGCTAGTCTCTATTCTTTATAAGTATCTATAGTAGTACTAGGCAGGCTATATAATAAAGTAATAGACTAAATAGATATAGCTACTAGATCTATAATATTAAAAGTAGTTTTATTACTATAAGTAAGCTCTTAACTAACTAGAGAGATATATAATAAATATAGTTAGTAAATAGCTATATTAGATTACCTTAGATAATAGTTATTATTACTTTAAGAGTCTTATTAGAAGTATTAACCAGGCTCTAAGAGATTAGAATATTTATATTAGATATTATAGCTCTTTAAGTTAGAAAGAAAAGATAGTTATTACTATTAGATAATAAGCTTCCCCTCTTAGAGGCTATAGCTATAGCCGGGTTATTTATATATCTAGCTATATAAATAGCTCTTATTATTAGAGTTTTTAAGATATTAATATCTATATCCAGGCTGAAAGTATAATATTTAACTTTATCTTATAGTATTAAAGGTTCAGATATAAACTACTAATTATATTCTTAAAAAATATATATCAGATTATATATTACCTGATCTTAGGATATATTTTTATTTATAGTAAAACTAATAGAAAATATAATAACTATATAGCTCTTATAAGGATTTCAGTTTATTTAAAAAGTTTAATAGAATTACTTTTTTTTTATACTTTATAGCTATTTTCTTTTTTTTACTTATATCTTTTTATATTTATAAATAGCTATAGTTATATTAGCTATATCTTCTTTAGTAATCTACTAGTTATATTCTAAGAGCTAGCTCTTTTATTTAATAAGATAATAAGCTTTATTTTACTAAATCTACTTATTTTAAACTTTCTTAAGTTTCTATTAGTTATTTTTATTTTTAAAATCAGGGAATAGTATTATTTTTATACTATTTTACTCTTTTTTTTATAAGTACTATAGTTTAAGTAGGTTTATATAGAATATATTATAGATATAGCTATATTTCTTAAATAAAGCTAAATAATATATCTATTTACTAATCTTCTTAAATACTTTAAAAAGCTCTATTTTTTTAGAAACTAACTTATATTTTTTATTCTTAAGATAGAGATTCTTTATAGATAATATTATTAATTACTTTCTAATAAATATTATTAGTTAGTACTTTTTATTATAATATAATAACTAGGTTTTATTTACTTTTTACTACTATTTAGCTAATTAGCTATAAACTTCCTTAAGCTTTCTAATATATATCTCTACTTCTAGTACTCTTCCTCTAATAGTAATATTCTTATTATAAATCTAAAAGTTAGATTTATAATTAAATAATATCTTATTAGGGAATATATATATTAATATATTTATTATATTATTATATATAAATTATATAGTTTTAAGTAGATTAGCTTAATTTATTTAATTCTTATTAATAAAATAGTAGAGATAATATTCTAATATTTAATTTATTCTCTCTATTTATCTATTTATCTATAGATAAAATACTATTAAAAGCTATAACTTAATATAGGAAAAATATTAAACTTTAGTTTAGAAGTTATTTATAAAGAGTAATTCTCTATTACTTATAATACTCTTTAGTAGTTTATATTATAGTTTTATTTTAGTATAAAATAACTTTACTAATTCTATAATAGTAATTATACTAGGAATTATAAAGAAAAAGAAGTATTTTATATATCTATTAATTATAATAAATATTATATTTATTTTATTATATCTTTATATATTAATAGATAATTCTATAATAAAGTCTATATTAATTTAGCTCTAGGGATAAAAAAGTATTAGTAGAGGTTTAAAGATACTATATAGCTAATATCTCTTTATAACTATTCCCTAGTATACTAAATACTCTTAAATATACTCTTTTATTTATATATCTATATCTAGCTAGAAGAACTTTCTACTTATAAGCTCTTAGATTTAATTCTCTTTAAAATACTCTATAAAAGAGTTATTATAATAAATCCTTATAATTTTATATTATAAAGCTATCTCTTCTAGTATTACTAAATAGTCTTTAAAATATAATAATCCCTTAGGGTTTATTATATAACTATTTAGAAGTTAATTACTTTTTATATACTTATTATCTCTTTTAAAAGTTTCTAATATCTTATTAACTTTCTAAGCTTCTTAAATTATTCCTATTAGGGATATTAAAATTACTAATATATAAATATCTTTATTCTTTATAGTCTGATAAATCTATACCCTAGTAATATATTATTCTCTAGAGAGACTTATTTTTAAACTTATTTATACTAAAGGGATTAGTTAGATCTTAGCTATATCTTCTTTATTTTATATAAAGCTTACCTTCTAAGCTCTTTTAGTTAGAGCTTTATAATAAATAGATTCTACTTAGGCCTCTATAGCTATATATAAGCCTACTATAGTTACTTAGAGGAATTCTATAGTAGCTATCTTCCTAGTAAGTATAGATAAAAGATTAAAATTACTTAAAATTCCTTCTATATAGTTAGATTTTCTTAAAAATTTATTAATAGGGTTTTTATTATCTAGTTAATATTTAATAATAAAATTATATAGTACTAGTAATATATACTAATAGATTTATCTTCTATTTAACTATAGTTACTTTATAAACCCTTATAAATTATAATAGTTTAATAAGATCTTAATAGATTTCTTAAACCCTTTAAAATAATATTATTAGTATTTAAATAATTTAATAATTATAAATATTTTCTTATTTAGAGTATTATATTCTATTTTAGTTCTATTAAACTTTCTAGATTAAAAAGCTATTAAATACTAATACTCTTTTTTATTAAATTAGAATAATATTTCTATTATAGTAAAGTTAGAAATATTAGTTTTTACTCTAATTAACTAGATTTAATTAAAGTAATAAAAGAGAGATATATTTTAAAAAGTTTTAATAAGAGTATAAAATACCTACTTTATCTTAATAGGAAGTATTAAATTCCTAGGCTTCTTCCTATTCTTATTTCTCTTAAGTAATTCTATTAGAAATACTATAACCCTAGAGTATTTATAAATAAATCTTTAATAGAAGTTATAGAACTCTAGGAAAATCTAGATCTTATAATATAATATAAGCTTCTTTTACTTCTAGATAATTTATACTTAATAAGAATTTATTAAAACCTTTTTAATTAATAGAATAAATCTAAGGAATTCTATAAACTACTAATAAAATATATATTTAAAGGGTTTAATATATAGCTTAGTTTTATATATCTATTTAAAAACCTTTTTAATATAAACTATATATATATTCTAGTCTTTAGAGAATATTAAAATATTATCTAAATAGATAATATAAATAATATTAAGAAGTCTTTATAATATTTAATAGATATAATACTAGAAAGTTATAAATATATTAGTTAGTCTAAATAGTATTATAAAATATTTAAAATAGTTATATCTTATATAGAAAGTAGTTTTCTATTTATTTTTTTTATAAATTTAATTTTTAATAATAGATATTTTTTATATTAATTTTAATAAAGAACTTATAACTATTAATTTAGTTTATAATTTTAAATATAAAGAATAATAAATACTAGTTCTTAATTATTAGATAGTTTAATCCTTAGTAATTAATATATAATTAAAGTATTCTATTTTATTTTAGTATAAAGAGAATTAAAACTCTAGTAGAACTCTTAGAGAGATAAATCTACTTATTCTTTAAATTCTTATTAAGATATTCTTATAGCTAAACTAGCTTAGTAAGAGATAATAAATAAATAGATCTATATAAAGACTTTTTTACTTTTTAGAACTTAATATTATAATCTATAGCCTTATAGTATAGAAGTATTACTATATTAGCTATATTAAATATATTAATATATAATTAAAACTTAGTTAGTACTTTATCTTTTCCCTTTATAAAGGAGAAATACTTATTTAGAAAAGAAATAAAGTTTTTAATTACTTTAATTAAGAATACTCAGACTACTTATTAGTATTATTATAGAAAGTAAATAGAATATATTATTTTAATCTACTTTAGTAGTATATTATACTATTACTATCTCTCTTTTAAATAGAAGAAAATATCTTTATTCTCTATTATAATTATTAATAGAAGAATAAAACTTCTCTCTAGTTTTAAGTTTTTATTAAGTATAATAAGTATTTATATAAATATTTATATAACCTCTTATAAGTTAGTAGTTATAATTATAGCTTTCTAAGCTCTATAAGTTAGAACTATTATTTCCTCTATAATCTATATAAGAGATATAAATATACTAACTTACTTAAAATATTTTTTTATAAAGATATAGCTTATAATATCTATTTTAGCTTCTATATTCTAATTAGTATAGATTTTAATAGTCTTTTATTTTTATATCTAAATAGGAATATTAAACTATTATATAATCCTAATACTTTACTATTTAACTAGAATTAGATTCTCTATTTTAACTAGTTAGTATTTTCTAGCTTATAAAAAGCTTTATTAGGATAAATAGAAAGAAAGTAAGCTATTAAGTTATATTAATAATAATAAAAAGATTTACTATTACTTTTAAACGGATTTCTCTCTTCTTTTAGTAGATATAGATTTAGATTACTCTAGTTATATAATTAATCTTCTTTTTTTCTATTCTCTAATCTTACTTTTTAAAATCTACTATAGTTTAGTAGTTAATTAGATTATAATTTATCTAAAGGGATATACTTATATTTAATTATAATAAGATTTTAAAAATAAATTATAAGAGTTATAATCTTATCTTAGATTAAAAAGATTTTTTTTTCTAAACTCTTAATCTAGTTTTTAAAATTCTTATTTAGTTTAGAAAAGAAAATTAAAACTCTATATATCTTAAAGATATATTTATATTTTTTATTCTAAAAAGCTAAAGTAGATATAGAACTCCTAAGAAAATTAGTTTTCTTATTATTTTATCTTTTTAAATTTATCTATTATTATAATCTTATAATTAGTTATATTCTTAATTAGAATAAGAGTTTAATATTAAAAGTAGTTTAAATCTATTTTATTTATCTTTTAATCTTTTATAGATATATTATATAGATATATATACTATATTACTTAGGGTTTAAAATCTAAGTATTAAACTATAAAGAGAACTTTTTTTTTTTCTACTTTAAACTTTTTTAAAACCTCTTTATAAGTAAGTTTAAGATTACTTAGCTATTTATCCCTTTATCTGAATATAGATATTAATCTTATATTATAAAACCACTCTCTCTGTATTACCTAAACCTACCTTAGTTATTACTATAGATTATATAAGATAGACTAATATACTTAATATTATATATATTAAGTATATCTATATAATACTAATAGTAATATATTCTATATCTAATATATTACCTTTCTATATATATATATATTTATTTTATTAGATAGAATACTCTTTCAGATAGTTATTAATATAATTATCTATATATCTATTATTACTAGCTTTATAATACTTATATATTAATAGTAACTTATATTATATAGCTTATAATAATCTGATTATACTATTTAGAATAATATCTAATTAGTTTAATCCTAATTTACCCTAGACCCTTATTTAGTATAAGTTACCTAACTATTATATATTAATAATTCTTATTCAGCTGATTACTTTATCTTAATTACTATATAATAATAAAGAAGATATTATAGCTGCTATAGTTCTATAAGCTTAATAGTATTATACTCCTGCTACTACTAATAATCTACCTGTTCTATATAATAATATAATAGATAAGGATAATAGTAATAGTAGTAGTAGTAGTAATAATAATACTAAAGTTAAACTCCTTAGGGAGTAAGTTCTTTAACTTTAGAAATATCTTATAACTATATAGTAGGAGATAGTAACTATAATTAATCTGATAGAATAGTAAACTGCTTAGAATACTAATCTATAAGCCTAGACCTAGGCTATAGCTAATAGATAAGAGCTAGGGATACTATTTAAGCTACTAGTACCTAAGATATTTAATAGAATATAAGTTAAGCTTTAGGGATTTATAATCTAACTATAAGTATACTTTAACTATTTCCCTATTATTCTTAATACTAATAAGAGGTAAGTTATATATATCTACTTATAACTTAAGAGAAGTACTCTTAACTAGTTTAAATCTATTATAAGGGAATACCTTAGTAGATATAGAAGTTAATAAACTATAAGTATTATAATAAACTTTAATTATTTTATAAAAGTCCTTTATTAAATCTTCAGAATATAAGATAAGAAGTATAAAATAGAGTATAAGATTAATCTACTTATTTAGACTGGATTAGTATTAGTCTTTAGTACTAAATATCTTTAGCTTTTAGCTAGAACTAGTTAGGATTATAAATATATAATATCTTATTACTTTAACTAACTTAAGAAAGAAATCCAGGAAGAACTCTATAAGGAAGATAGACTAGTAAGTATTTATAACTATATAACTATAGCTATAAAAATTAATAACTAGTAATACTAGTAGTAAATATATAAATAGTAAATAAACTACTATACTAATACTAAAAGGCTATAATAATAATAAACTATAATCTCTGGAATATATATAGGTCCTATAGAGCTAGGAGCTATAGAAAAATATAAATACTATAACTATAATAAGATCAGATATATATTATCTTAATATCTAAAACCTAAAAAGTAGAAGAACTAGAAACCTACTAAAGAGAATAAGAAATAGTTAGAAGTAATTAGAAAAACTAAAACTAAAACTCTTAGAATAATTAGAAGGATTACTTAGAAAGGAACCCCAGATAATATTAAGATTTCTAAATTTTCTAAAATATATATATTACCCTTCTATAAAATACTAGAAGACTTAAAGGATTAGAATAATAAAATAGTAATAGAAAACTAAAAATAAATTAAGGGGATATTTAAAGATCTTAAAAAAAAGTATAAGAAGGAATAAATAGATTCTAAATATAGACTATTTATAATATATAAGATAGTATTTAGATATAATAATAAGTTTATTAAGTATATATTAGAAGAAGAAAAACAGTATATATAGATAAAAAATATAATATAAGGGGAATATAAGGAAGTCTATACCTACTATTAGTAGAAGATTAAAGAGTAAGACCCAGCTATAGTAAAAGTACTTATAGTCTATAGGTAGAGGACTATAGATACTATCTAATATCTAAACAGCTTATATAAACTGCTCAGAAGTTAGAAAAATACCTTAAGAACTAAGTATTATAAAGAATTATAGTTAATATACTATAATATTTTTTATACTATCTATTAGTAATAGAAGGTTAGGAATAATATCTTTCTATAACTATATAAAAATATACTATCTAGATATACTAATAAGGAAATATTATACTTTATAAATAAGCTATCTAATATTAATTAGTATTTTATTTTTAAATAAGATTTTAAAAAATACCTTAAGGAATATAAAGCTAATAAGATACTAGCTGAGATATATAAAGAATAATAATATAAGATCTATAAAGATAAAAAGATTAAACTATAGTATAAATAAAAAACCTAAGAAGATTAAGCTATTTATAACTATAGAGGGTATATTAAATAATATTATAATTAGTAGTACCCTAACTATCTATATACTAAATAACTAGTACTTAATCTAGTAAGGAATAGAGATAATAATAAGAACTTTACTAAATAAATACTTAAATAATACTAAGCTTAGGAAGAAATAGAATACTAATATTAAGAATAAGCTATAATAGTATTATTAATAGAAGATAAGGAATCTAATAAGGAATTAGTAATTACCTTTATAAATAAATAAGAATAGGCTATAAGCTACTCTTATAAAAAAACTATATCTCCTAAGGAATAGAATAAGTATAGTAAATAGCTAAGAAGGTTCTAATATTATATCCCAGAATATATAGATATACCTAAAATACTAGAAGAACTTCTGAAATAAGTATTAAAATATAATAATAAGTATAGTATACTTAAGGAATAAGTTAACTAGATAAAAAATAATCTAAACTATCTATAATAAGGCTATAGTATAGTATAATATTAATAATAGGTTAGAGGACCCTAGAAGTAATAGAAGCTAGAAGCTCTATATATATTCTTATAGAAATAAAGATTAAGAAGAACTAGCTTATAGTATTTATTAACTATAGAGTATAGGAAAATTATATTTTACTAATAGTAATTAACTAACTCTACCTACTATAGAGAAAGAAGAAAAAAACCTATATAGTAGTTAATATAGAAGGTTTAAAATTTAAGTATAATAATAGAATTATTAACTTAGAGACTAATTATCTTATAATTAAAATTAAAGAAAAGGAATTTAATATTATATATAACTTAGTACTACTAGGAGGCTATAATATTATATTAGAGCTACTATAGCTATAGGATATAAACCTACTAATTAATTAGTATACTAGCTATATAGAGTAGTAGTACTCTCCTAAGTACTTAAATTAGAATTAATAGAAATTAAAATTTTATTAGATATTAGAAAAATATATTTATTTTTTAATATCTGAAAGTACTACTATAAAAAATAATAATAACTTATAATAATAAATAGATATAGTAGTTATAGTCTTAATAGTACTATAATTTAGAACTATAAGAAACTTATTATAATAAGAACTAAGATAAATAATATAAATCTTAGATTAGATATAGAAATAAGAATAGCCCCTAGATATAGATTTAGTACTAATTAATTAGGAATAACTAATAAGAGAATAATAATAAGAATATAAAGTTAAGTATAGTTAATAGTAAAAGAAAATAGAAAAACTACCTCTAGAGCTATTTAATATTAGAATCTAGGAATAGAGCTAAATAAATAACTAATAAAAGGTATAATAGAATAAAGAAAAGAATACCTAGTATAAATATATATAGGTAAAGTATTTAAAAGAGGAAGAATAACTAAAAAATATCCTAGAGGAATACTAAGTTTATAATAAACTATTTAAGGAAACTCTTAAAACTAGCCTATTAGAATATAGCTAGTAGAATTATAAGATTTCTATTATTAATAGAGAAGAACTAGCTTTTTATAAACTTTATAATCTTATAGAACCTCAGTTATAAATACTCTATAAATATATTAATAATATATTAATAAAAGGCTATATATAATTATTAACTTTATCTATAGAATACCTTATAATATTTATACTAAAGAAAAATAATAAACTCTATTTAGTTATTAATTACTAATAATTAAATAAGATTATATATAAAGATAGAATACTCTTACTACTAATTATAGAACTCAGAGACTAGCTATAGAGAAAATAGTAGTTTACTATACTAGATCTGAAAGAAGCTTATAATTTAATATAAATTAAAGAAGGAGATAAATAGAAAATAGTATTTAGAATAAAATTCAGCTTCTATAAGTACTTTATAATACTCTTTAGACTAATAAATATACCTATAATATTCTAATAAATAATTAATTAAATACTCTAGGAATATCTTAATATCTTTATAGTTATTTATCTTAATAATATTTTAATCTTCTTAGATAATCTAGAAATATATAAGGAGTATATATATAAGATCTTAAAGAAACTAGAAGATATAAAACTTTTAGTAGAACTAGAGAAAAGTTATTTCTATATATAAGAAGTTAACTTCCTAGAATATACTATTTAACTAAATAAAATATAAATAGAATAAGATAAGATTACTATAGTTAAAGACTAGGAAATACTAAAAACTATTAAGAAAGTATAAGCCTTCCTTAGATTTACTAATTATTACTAATAATTTATTAAGAACTATAGAAAAATTACTATACTCCTATATAATACTATTAAAAAAGAGATAGAATTTTAATAGAATAAGAAATAGTAAAAGGTATTTTATAAAATTAAGAACTAAATACTTTTAGAATCTATACTATAGATATTTAATTCTATAAGGGAAGTAGAACTTAAAACTAATATTTTAGATTTTATAATTAGTATATAAATTAGCTAGAAGGATAATAAGGGAGTACTATATCCTATAGTATTCTTCTTAAAGAAACTATATAGTATAGAACTTAATTACTCTATCTATAATAAGAAGTTTATAGCTATTATATATATATTTAAAGAATTTAAGTACTACTATTTAGGGATAATATATAAGGTTAAGATATATATAGATTATAAGAATATTTAATATTTTACTATAACCTAATAACTTAATAGAAGATAAATCTACTATACTGAATACTTATCCTAATTTAATTATAAAATAATATATTAAAAAGGATTAGAAAACAGAAGAGCTAATACCCTTAGCTATAAACTGGAATATAAGTAAACTATATCTAAGATAAATAGATAGTTACTTATTACTAATAATAAGGGATACTTAGTATAGAAAGCCTTAGGAGCTATACTTAAGGAAATAGTATATACTAAGATCTAGATAGATACTATCCTTAGTCTGGAAAAACTATAATAGGAGGTAAGAATAGTACTTATTAAAGAAATCTATAAATATCTGCTCTTAGAATACTAAGGAGTTAAGAAAATATTTAATAGGATTAAATAATATTATAATTACCCAGATCTATAAAAGGAAGTATAAACTATAGTTTTAGAATATAATATATATATATAAATTAAATCTATATAATATAAACTATATAGAGAACTTAAACTAGTCTTAGTATTAGAATAACTATAGTAATTAATATCCTTTAATTATATTATTAAACTATTAAAATCTAAAGAACTAATAATAGGAGTAGAATATAATAGTATTCTAGTAGTTATTAATAGATTTATAAAGTATAGATACTTTATTCTATATAAGGAAGTAAGCTCTATAGAAGACTTTATATACTAGTTTCTATAATATATAGTTAGTTACTATAGATTACCTAATAAAATAATATTAGATAGAGAAATAATATTTACCTCTAAATTTTAATAATTACTTATAGTATAAATAGGTATAAAATATAAGCTTTTAATAACTTATTATCTATAAAGTAATAGTTAAATAGAATATTTAAACTAAACCCTGGAATAATACTTATAAGTATATATTAACTATAAATAAGATAATTAGATATAATTATTACTAATAGTATAGATTATATATAATAGTTTAGTATAAGAATTAACCTAACTATTACTAATATATACTAACTATAGATATAAATCTGAATTCTAGAGTTAATCAGAATTTAATAAACTAGATATATTAGCTGCTATACTTATAAAGGAAATATTATACTTATTATATATAGAAATAAAAATAGAATTAGAATTTCTTTAGAAAAGAATAAAAAAATACTATAATAAAATAAGATTAAAGGGATTAATCTTAAAGAAGGGAGATAAGATCTATCTACTCTGAAGGAATATTATAATAATAAGGCTAAGTAATAAATTAGACTATAAAAAACTTAGATTATTTAAAATTTTAAAGAAAAAATCAGATACTAACTATAAACTTTTACTACTGGATATAATATATATCTATCTAGTTTTTTATATCTTATTACTTAAAAAAGTATTAGAAAATACTCTAGATTAAGATTATCTAATTAAGATCTATAAAGAAGAATATAAACTAGAGGAAATCCTAAAGAAAGAAATTAGAAATAGATAAATATTTTATTTAATAAAATAGAAAAACTATAATAAAAATAATAATATATAGGAACTAGTTAAGTACTTAAAGAAGTACTAATATTTAATTTACTAGTTCTACTAGAAGAAAAAGGATTAGTAATACTACCTTAAATAATATTACTAAAAAGATTCTCTATAGAGGGATTAAAGAAGAAATCTGAAAAATCTACTGTCTCTATAGTATAAGTACTTTAGATCTAGAATACTAGCTCAGCCTCCTGAACCTAGGTATATTCTAAATCTTCCTAATAATTTTTCTCCTCTACTTCTCTTTATTCCTCCTCTTCTAATACTTCTATATTATTTAAACCTTTTTTTAATATCTCTATATCCTTCTTATAAAGCTGCTTCTGTATCTTCTATAAGTAAGAAATTTATATAAAAGCCTTAGTTAGTACTACCTCAGCCTGGGACTCTTTATCCTTAAGATAAGATAGCTCCTTATTAATCTTCTTAACTATATAAATTAGTAACTATATTAGTATAAGATATAAATATACTTACTTAAAGATATTAGGGAATATAAATAATTATATAAGTAACCTAAGTAATAATAAGTTATATAATAACTAATATTCAGTATAATAATATATAATATCTCCTTCTTAATATAATAAGAATATAGAAGGACTTTAAAACTATATATAAGGATATATTCTGATCTTTAGGTATAATTATATACTAACTCAGATTTCTTTTGTTTTAATATATAGCTAAATATTTTATTAGTAACTAAAGAATAATATAAAATAAATATAGGACTAAGTATATATAATAATAGTATAGTATAATAAAATAGCTTTAAGAATAAGACTAATAGGGAGAGGGTATTATATTATAAATAAAGACTACCTCTAAGACTGTAGGAAGTTATATATAAGGTAGCTTAGCAGACCTACCTTATAGACTAATAAGGTTAACTTTACTTTACTAAAATAAAGTCTTAAGTAAAAACTATTATAAATACTCTAGTAAATATACCGGTATATAGGTATATCTATTTCTATAGCTTAAATACTCTTTCAGATAGTTATTAATATAATTATCTATATATCTATTATTACTAGTTTTATAATACTTATATATTAATAGTAACTTATATTATACAGCCTATAATAACCTGATTATACTACTCAGAATAATATCTAATTAGTTTAACCCTAACTTACCCTAGACCCCTGTCCAGTGTAAGTTACCCAACCGTCATAGTAATCCAAAAGCTCTAAACTGAATAGTTAAGGCTTATTTCCATTTATCGAAATTAGAGCTATCTTTTAGTCTATAACCTTCTGGGAAACTATATACTCTCTTAGATAGTTCTCTAACTATAGAGGTATTTAAAGCAGAGGTTAAACTAGTATTAGTTTTAGTTTCTAAGTTAGAAGATTTAAAATCTTCTTCTTTATCAACTTCTATTTTACTAGCTATTTCTTCTCTTTTAATCTTTTCTTCTCTATTAGAATTAGAAGAGATAACCTGAGTAAGGTTTTAAAGAGCTAAGTGAAGGTTACTTATAGAGCCTTTTAGGGTTCTAAACTCTTCAGTTTGGGAATTTAGAAGATTTCTTATATCTTCTACTTCTTCCTCTAAAGCCTCTAGATTCTTATTAGAATCTATAGGACTAGAAGGAACCTTATAGGAACCCTCTAAGAGTTGTTTTCCCTTAGACCCAGAAGTAGCCATTTTAACTTCTATAGGTCTCTAAGCTATAGCTTTAGTAAAGGCTTAATATAGCTTATTTAGAGGTTCAGTGAACACTCCTAATTAGATCTCTTAATAAGAGATCTAGGGTAATTAGAATAATAGAGTAAAATTCTCCTTAAATTCTAGTTTTTAAATATATTTTTTATAGATTTTTAGGGCTTAAAATAAGCCTTATAGAAAATAAAGAAGCTAGTAGCTTCAAAAGTTGATTTTTAGCCTGAAATAGCGCTATAGCCTTTAGCGGCTTTAGAGCCTTAGGAGCCTGGAGCTTAGCAGTCAATTGACCTAACGTTCAAGGGGCTAGCAGCCGGCTTTAGCGGTCTGCAGCTGTGTGCGGCGGTTGCTCTAGCAGTGCTAAGAGCGCTGTAACTCAGTGAGTTTCAGCGTTAAACAGGATCTTCTTTAGTAGGCTAGTAGCCAATTAGAAGGGTTTGTTTAGTGGACCTAGCGATCATAACAAGCCAATTACAGGGCCTAGTTCAGCGGATCTAGCGGTCGAAAGGAGCCAATTACAGCGGGTTGCTAAGAGGGGTCAAGAGCCTAAGCAGGGGCCTAAGCAGCCTATAGGAAGAGGCTGTTTAGTGGGTTCAAAAGCCTAAAATAGCAGCCTAACAGGGGCTTTATAGTGGAGTCTTCAGTGGACTGACCACTAATAAATAGGTGTACGTTGGAGCCTAACAGGGGTCTTAGCCAGTAAAAATACAGGCTTTCCAGCGGGAATTAGCCGGATATAGCAGTAAGAGCGCTGTAAGTTAGTGAGCCGGGCTTATAACCTGTTGAAATTACAGTGGCCTTCAAGGTGTATTAGGCCTTGAGACCGCTATAACGCAGCAGGGAAGTTCGCTATAACTTACAGCTCTCAACTGCTAACTCCGCTATTACTCAGTAGGTTTTAGTACTAGAGGGACCTAATATAGTGCAAAATATAGCGCAAAAGAATCTTATTTTTATAAGAGAGACTAGAAAATTATACTAATTTCTCTCATAGGTCTACTAACTAAAAACTACTCTAAAACCCGCTAAAGCTGCTTCCCGGGCTACTTTTGATTTTCCGCAAAATTCATTACTATAGGAAATCTAAAAAATTAACTTACAACTACTAAAACCTTTAACTGATATATATAGCTTTTATAAGACCTACTTTTATCTAAAAGAGACTCTTAAGCTGATCAGTTGAGTATAGATATTAAATATCTTATCTTTAAAGCTGAAGGAATTATTTAAGATCTAAGACCTAGTCTAGGGTAGGCTAGTTATAGGGTAGCCTGGGTATAGGTTAGATCGTCTGAGAATATCCTAGGATTTTTCCCGGATTTTCTAGACCCTTATCTGGGCTAGATAAGCCCGATAACCTAATAATAGCTCTGCTGGTGGCCCGGACCCCTGAGGGTTCCTAGGGCCCGCTAGGCCGTAGCGGTCATAGCGGGCTGTAGCTACTGACCCATAGTGGTTGCAGCCGCTATTGGTTAGTGATCGTAATCACTATCGGATAGCGATCTCAATCGCTATTGGCTAGCGTTGGCAGGAGGTTATTAGCGGTTGTGGCCAGTGGCTGCAACCGCTAGCAGCTAGTGGTTGTAATCGCTAACAGCAATCTGAACCCACTAACTTATAGTGGCTATAATCTCTCAAATTCAACATACTCCTAGGGGACCTCTTATTATACTTACTTAATATATTCTATAAAGAAGGCTCTATTAGTAATATTATCTTTAAGTTTATAAAGATTAGGGTATTTTCTCCTTAATTACTATTTTATAATAATCTAAAAGTTCTTAATTAGGTTTAAATCAGAAGATAAAGGTAGCTACTCTAATAGCTTAATCCCTTATACTATAAGCTATACTATAGAGCTCTTAGATATATAAATCCTTATATTATCCTATTAAAAATATCTTATACTATTATATAAGGGTAAGAGGTTTTCCTTAAGGGCTTTCTAATAGCTCCAGGAGCTATAATCTTTATAAGGGGTATTCTTATTATATATTATAAGTATAAGGGATATTCTTCTAATCTTTTAGATTTCTCTCTAATATATCTATAAAATTAAAGGCTAATTATAATCCTACTTATTAATAAGCTCTTTATTATACTTCTTATAAGTATATTAAAAGAGATAGACTATTAGGTTATTAGATTTATTCTATATTATAATCTTATCTAAATTAATTATCTAGCTATATAAACTATATAACTAACCCTCTAACTTTAAGAAGTAATACTTTAACTAATTCTTTAATATCCTCTAACCAGGCTTATACCTAATAAAGCTAAACTCTTATAGCTTTAGCTATTAATTTTAGTTTCTTTATAGCTTTCTATTTATACTTAAAATAGCTATATATAATATACTAGATTATATCTATACTTACAGGTTTATTAACTTTATCTATTAGGATATTCTAAATAATCTTATAATCTTTATAAACTATATATATAATATATTACTTCTCTGCTTTTATAAGTTTACTAGAATACCTAGGTCTTAGTTTATATTTAATACTATTAGTTATCTTAAAGTACTTCTTAAGGGATAGAACTGTACTGTATATAGTATTAAACTCAGTAGCTATAGTATATACTGATCTTCCTATAAATAACTACCCTAAAATTACTCCTTTAGCTTTATAAGAAAATTAGCAGCCTTAATACCTATTACCGGATATCTTAATACCGAATTAATATATTTTATTTCAATTTAGTTGAGTTATATATATTGCAAGATAAAAGAGCGGTTACAGTTGTGTCAGCCCTAGAGGTGGGTGGGGTCGGGTGGTCGCAAACTTTTGCTAGATCATTGTAGCTGGTTGACTCCACTGTAAATGCCAATTGACCCCCCTGGCCTACCGCTACCAGCCAGCGCCTAGCACGTCCCTACAGCTCGCCCATAGTTTGCTGACCGACCTGGGCCTGTTGCAATAATAAACAGTCAGATAAAGATCGTAATAAATGGCCCCTTGCAGTTTCCTTTGTAAAATCATATTGCTCTCACATCGCCCCGTTCGTGTCTCTCCGCGTTGACTCGAAACTAAGGGTCCAGGTTAGAGAATGGAGGCATCACATCAACTTGAATCATCTTTGCTTGCGACGAAAAGAAGGTGGGGTTTGTGCATTTCTCTTCTCTCAACACAGCAATTACTCAGCACGTCTTAAGCCTTTTGTCACTGAGAAAGACCATCGGCACAGCCTGGATTTGGGAAAATTGAAAAGTTGGCGCTAAAAATAGGTAGCCTCGTATGTAGCTCTGTCCAAGATCTGTGCTAATGTACTACTAATGCGATGAACCAGGCTTCTGATAGGCGGTATGGCTCAGATGGAGAACGCCAAATGGTCGTAGCGTTGATTGAAATACGAGCGGCCAAGCTGAGAAATCTCTACGCGAGCTAACTGTATTAGTATTCAAGTTTGCAGGCATAGCCTTTTCCTCACCTCCCTTTCCCCTGACATGCTCTCTACTTCGACCGCAACATATCAGAAAACCGCCCAAAATGCAGCCCTTGATCGTTCTATGCCTCGTACTTGGCTGGTTGGGATCCCAAGTATCGGCTGCCAATGTCCTCCGCATCTTTGAGAGGCCCTTTTTCCATGGACATCGTGCCTCGGTGTCGAAGGATCAGTGCAAGGATCTCAAGTAAGCTACACATCCCAACAACGTCCTGCTGACATGCTCCCCTCGGCCCTAACGCGTGACCATAGAGAGTTCACATTGGGCGTTCAGTCGCTGAAGCTGCCGGAAGAGGAGGGAATCTCATGTTACTTCTACGGGTATGTTCCCATCGCCTGTACTGATGAAAACAAAAAGGTATATATCTCTAATCTGACGGAATTGAGCAGAGAGCCTGGATGCTCTGGTGCGCCATACCGAGCGTACACCACAAGTCGGCAGGACATTCAAGAATATGCCGGGTCTCTTTTGTGCGTCACTTCAACAACTTCAACGTAGGAAAGGGGTGGTTGGATCTCTAGCAGAAGGGAAGTCGGAGGCTGGGGGAATGAGGCAAAAGTTTCGTCACACACCATGGACCAGGCTCTAGACCAGCCACTATAATACCCAATGGCATATGTACGACTGTCTTCTCGATGTATCCATTTAGTGGGAATTTCATAGCTGACGATATAAGAGGTTGATCTAACGTGTGATCCAACTACTTCTATTATGTACCGCTACAATTATGCTGTGTCTAACTACCTATCGATTACTATCGATCCCATGTATTAAATTAAGTTCAAGGAATAAATACCCCATGTAGCCCGTCATGAACCAGGTCCAACCACAAGCCAGAATATCCAGCTCTCCTGGCATCGGTGACGAATTTGACAAACTCCGACAGCTGCCTACTCTCGCCATGCTGCCGATATCTCAGCGGCACAAATGCCTCATCCACCTCGGACCCGGGGCCTGGCTTCTCAATCATGGCCACGAGCAGCGGGAAGTCCAGCCCGAGACCTGTCGCGCAGTCTCCTTGATGTTTTGCCAGCCGTGACAAAAGCAGGATGATCTCGTCGGCCATGACACCCGCAGCATCGTCCTCCACCCCGAGCGGATATCGAAGTCGGTGGATGAGAAGCAAGGCGCCGAGGCGAAAGTTTTGAGCCTGCGCGACTATCTTTGTCGCTTCTAGCGGCGAGAAGGTTGTGAATAGGTCTGGTGGCCATTCTGGTACCCACGAAGAAATGCGCTCCTCAACATCCATGTATGGGTCTTGTTCTACGCATGGAGTGATGCCCTTGACCTTACACTCGTGGCTTACGACACAGAGGTCGTAAATATATGAAAATAGAGGCGCTGATATGCCTAAGAGCCTATCGACAGTGCACATGTTTCTGTTCGGGATCTGCACAACGGGCACCTCCCGCCGAAAGAGACAATCGACTGTATCGACAAAGACGGGCGCTAGAGTTATTGAGTCAAAAGAAGGTTCCTTTAGAAGTTGCGGGTACCATTCCTTCGTGGCAAGCAGAGTGCTCTTGGTGATTGTCCGTGTGTACGGGTTTGGTATCAGCGAGTTGTAGACCAGCATGATCTGGCCCAGCATGATTACCACGGCAGCATCGCCAACACAATTGATGGAGGATGAGAGCTTGACTAGATATCGGAGACAAGATGCAGCTAGCGTCAGCTCATTGTCGCGCAGACCTGGATTATTCTGGTCGAAGAGAGCAGACATGGTTGCGTAATATGCGTTCGAGAAGATTTGCGGGGCAAGGTCGTAGATAACAAGTGTTGCCGACTGGTAGAGCGAGGTAAAAGTCTCCCCGAGCATGAAGAACCGATGAAATCCCTGGAAGCCATCAACGGAGCCTATGACATGTTTGATATTCTGAGAGAGCGGGCTCTGTTGAATGGCAAACAGACTCCTTGGTAGAGGGAAACCTTGGCTTTCGAAAGCCGCGTGCCGCCAATTGCTCTTACGACTGCTTGTAGCTTGGCTGACAGTAATCATGGTATTCGTGTCAGGAGTGTTTGCGGCTTCCATGGAGCGAGTGCCGACATCGAGAATCGTGGAAGAGGCTGACTTTGCGACGGGAGGACGTCCCATCCGCTTCTTCACCCTCAACACGCACTCTCTCTTTAGCTTCAAACAGCGAGCGCATGATTTCTCGAGACCAGTGTAGGTGCATTTCTCTTTGTATTTATGACATCGTTCACATGCGGCTCCTTGACCAGCAGCACCTGTCGCGGTGGACATGCTTCAGGGAGGTGTACCCGGTTCCTCGTAAATATCGTCAACTCAGCGAGAAGGCTAACGGTTCCCTTGAATCGCCGATCTGGCCATATCATAAGAGAGTACTCAATTCGCGACTGGGATCAAGGGTAAGGCGCAGGTCACGACGATCAGTTCGCAATCGAGTGAAGGATTCAGACCGGTGAAGCGAAAGGAGAAGATCTTTAGATGGGTTCCTGCTTAACTAATCATTGAGCTACTGATTCCATCGCTCCAATGAATCCCCAAAAATAGGCGGCAGTTAGCGTCAGAATCAGCAATTTACAACATGGTTTCAGCACGCAAGTAAACTGCATATAAAAAGGTGGACTTCACTAGGTATGTAGGTAGGTATGTTGAGAAATATACAGTTCGTTGCTACTGTTTAAAATACCAATAACAATCAGCCAAAGCGTGTGAATCGTTATCTGCGCCCCTTGGCGGTTCGCTAGTCTTCTTACGGGAATAACGAAGAGATCCTGATTTTGATGTTCTCATTATAGGCTATGACGTTCATGACGTTGAATCTCACTGTCAACTTTAGGGCGCGTCAGTGTTCAACCTTTATTTAAACCGGACCACATGTTGCTCTCATTCATCTTAACTACATACAACTTACTGCACACATCCAGCTAAACATCATGAGTTCAACGCACAGAGATAGTACCTCCCTCAAATATGATTTTCATCATGAAAACACCACACACACCTTTGATATCAAATGGACTTCGCTGGGCGACCCCCAATCCCCCCCAGTCATTCTAATTCACGGCACGCCCTGGTCATCCCGTGTCTGGACTCCCTTTGCGCTCTCTTTGTCCCGCCAATTCCACGTCTATCTCTTCGATAGGCCTGGTTTCGGTGACTCGTCGCCAGAAAAATTACGACCCGGCACAGCAGACAGCCAGGATCCCGTATTCAAGTATGACGGTGATCTAGCCCGACAAGCTGAGGTCTTCGCCGCACTATTCAAATCATGGGAGGCGCAATGGGGTGGCTGGAAACCTCATGTGGTGGCACATGACAATGCTGGTCTCGTCAGCTTGCGTGCACACTTGCTTCATCACTGTGATTATGCAAGCCTTTGCCTACTTGATGTCGTCGCCATCGGGCCATTCGGTCAACCGCTATTCAAAGCTATTGGAGAAAATCCTGCTCTATTTGAGCGGCTTCCCCCGACCGCTTTCGAAGGAATCCTGGAGAGCTACATCAGAGATGCGGCCTACCACGATCTATCCAAGGAGACCATGCAGCTTTTGAAAGAGCCCTGGATTAGGGAGAGTACTGGGAAGGCCGGATTCTTCAGAGAACTGTGTCAAGCCAACGTCAGATCAACGGACGCTGTGGAGGGACGGTATGGAGAAGTTGGACCGAAGGTTCCGGTCAAGGTCATCTGGGGAGCCAACGATAGGTGGCTTCCAGTGGAAACCGCACGGAGGCTAGGAGATGCACTCAAAGCTCAGGAGGTTGTCATAATCGAACAAGCCGGCCATCTAATCATGTATGATCAGCCGGCTCAGGTTGGCATCGAGCTCACCAGATGGCTACTTAGTGTGGGCAGGTAGTTATTCGAACGAGTTATGATCAGGCAAAGCTTGATATTCACAGGGTGAGGTCGCATGAAATGAATGTGATACTTTTAGTAGCTAATGAACAATTTGATCAGAGGTACCATGCAAAGACAACATTCTCAATATGTACATGTAAGCTTCACTTGGATGTTAAGCCTCCAGGTGTGGTGAGAAGGGATGATAGAGGGGACGTCTTCCATGATATCGAACCAAGTGTGAAACAGAGTGAAGATTCTCTAATTCATCTTCTTTATTGGACTATAAGCCGACGTCCTTTCAATCTTCGGCCCTGCAAACATCCTTAGTAATGCCCAACTGCTTAGAAATACTGTAGGATGGCAAGAATCCGCGAAGTATAGCGTGTAGACCTCCACTTCCTAGGCTTTATCCTTCCTATTTGGGAGAGTAATACAAACATCGCTCCGAATGGCGCTTGGTTGTGCCCAATATATAAAACCACCTGTGATTCCCACGACTCACACTCTGGTGCCACATTAACAAGGATAACTTCTCCTAGCATTCTATCTGCAATTATCGTTAAGACATGCGTCTCTCTCTAGCCATTCAGGCCACAGCTTGGCATATGATTCTCAGTAGTGCACTTTGCGGCACTGCCCTCGCAGCAGCGAGCTGGAATTCTACCATCAGCCATTTCACAACAACTGATGGTACGACCTATGCTTACGACTTTAATCCCGCAAGTGGTTCGAACGCGACTTTCCTCCTCTTGCACGGCTACCCATCCTCTCACAAAGACTGGGAGCATCAAATTGCGGCGTTGAGTGCAGCTGGCTTCGGGACCCTCGCTCCTGACATGCTGGGGTTCGGTGCCTCTGATATGCCAACAGATCCTCACCAATATAGAGCCAAGAGATTGTCTGATCATTTGGCGGAGCTCCTCGATCACAAGTCACTCGATACCGTGATCGGCGTGGGCCACGATTGGGGTTCCGTAATTCTAACCCGCCTTGCAGTCTACCACCCTGACCGATTCGAGAAGTTCGTCTTTGTCAACGTAGGCTATCAGGCGCCCGGGGGCTTCGTAGACCTTGATAGCCTCAATTCCATGCTTTCAGCCGAATATGGGTACATGCCTTACGGATACTGGTACTTCTTCGATCGATACGATGCTGGGGCAGTGATCAAAACTCATGTGAGTAGTCAAATTCATCTATGACGTGTAATCCAAACATTCGCTGACCCGGGTCTCTCACCCCCAGCTGGAATCATTTTGGCACCTCGTGTTCCCAGAAAACCACACTATTTGGGTCGATCATCTAGCTCCTATCAGTGCAGCTCGGAGTTGGCTCCAGGCCGAAACAAAAACCAACGACCCGTCGTTTCTCAGTGCCGCCTACAAATCGGACTGGCTAGCGTGGATGAGCCGGCCGAATGCGACAGAGTCTGGCCTTAACTGCTACAGATCTCAGTTGAGGGGAATAAATGATGCTGATGAGTCTACGATCAAGACAGCAGACTGGGAACTACACGTGCCGGTGCTGGCTATCGGGGGATCTCTAGACCCGATTGGCCGAGCTGACTTGATGGTGGCATCAACCCAACCTTGGGCTCTGGGAGGATTTGAAACCAAGACCCTTAATTCAGGACACTGGACAGCTCAAGAACTACCGGATGAAGTTAATGAGCTTCTACTGGAATTTGCTAGAAAGGGTTTGGTGCATTGAGTCTAGCCGAGATCATGTTATATGTAGGCACAGCTTGGGACGAGTTAACTCCTATGAAGACAGTTTACAGTAACTTAGTAGTCATTGCTTGCAATCATACGCTCAATTGCGCTTCTACCGCCACATATAAATCGCATTCAGAAAGAACTATAAATCAGGCTCGCGTTATGTTATAAATACGGACCAGATGCTTAGCTTATCGCCTCCTTTCCCTCCAGCATGTCGTATGTCGGCTTCGGCTGCTTCGGATCACCTATGACTGCATATCTCCCCGATTCCGTCTTACTGCGAACGTAGTTTCGAGCTACTCGCTCGATCTTACCCCAGTCCAGTTGCGCAGTGCCAACCGACCTCCCATCCTCAGCTATTGTGGCCAAAGCCTGAGCAACCCAAGATCGGCAACGCCATTCAGGGTCACCGTTCACAACGGGGTTTCTCCTCAGGATATTGATGAGTCGGTCCTCATCGGCGATTTTCGCAATCACGATACGAGCGAGCAGGTTGTTCGTGGCCTGTACATTCCGAAGGTCCGCTTCCTCATATATCCAACCGCCCAGGGGGTGGTTCTTCACACGGTACCGTGTACCGGCAACAGGAGGATGACTTTCATCCTTGGGGCCTATAAGGAAACCCCAATGATATCTAGGTAGGAAACGGAGGTTAGCGTGAACGGCAGGGAAATCAGATTAAGTACGTGCTGCTTACTTTCTTTCTTCGTTGCCTACCACTCCGCTTGGATACAGGGCAATATAGAGTCTGTTTTTGTTTCCAACCATGATGGCTCTGATAAATCTGAGTGTTGAAGGAACTGACGTAAGTTGTGGTTTGGCACAGATTGTATAAGGGGGAATGCAAAGGAGAAACAAGATATCTGACGAAATGCTTGCGGAGATTGTTTGAGTAAGGGATAATAGAGTTATATTTATATGATGAGTTACAACCATCCATCATTATCTCGGCGGCAAAGCCACGCCTTGAATAGTACTCTTCTCCCATGTGTGCGTCGTTAAACTGTGGCCGCATTTGGGGTCGTTAGGCTGATTCATGTGTAAATCGAGTCATCAGAGTACATCTCGAATAACTTCTGTGTCTAGGTAGTTGGCCCCCAATGCTCCACTAACTTGGGCGCCTCGCCACACGGTCAATATCCCCGGTCATCTTCAACGGAAGACCGGCGGTTAATTTCTGCCCGGCTGGGACTTAGATTTATTTTTCATATAAGCGCCCTTCTAAGATGATCCTGTCGGAACCGTCCTGACGCAAGGCGTCACAACAGGATTTGCACTCCATAACGCGTGAGAATTTGGTATGTAGGTTGTTTATCACCATAAACACCTCCCAAGATTTGAAAGGCAGACAGGAGCGATTGGCTTGATACATAAATGGTCAGCCGATAAGGACTTATGGCGTAGAAACAACACGTAAGAGACTTTGAGCATAAAGTTAAACAACGATAGAAGATGCAGACCTGACATCTCAACGCAATGAATAGTAACAACACAACGCACAACAACAAGAGATTGAATACACACACATTATTGACCCAAATAAGCACCCATTATGAGCCGTATTCGTTTGAATCCAACAATAGTGGTCAAACGGGCACTTGAACAAGCATACTGGAGACAGTGTCGAGACAGCCTTGCATCAATGCAATTGATTGGTTGCCGTCAGTACCGCGGTAGAAGCCAGCAATCTAGTCTCGAGACGGGGCTCCTCACCTAATCTGTACCTTGAGCGGATTATTCTCATACACACGCTAGTCTTTTGCATCATTGAGGCCAGTTCATTGGAAAAGGTCATGAGTCCTTTTGAGCTTTGATGCAAGGCTCAATCTTGGGGCTCATACAGGAGAAGGTATGATGCATATAGACGAACATGGGGGCATTTTATATAATCGTGAGATATTGCTTCACCAGGAACGATGCCCTTTCGCTTCTCCTGAAATTTAAAATAAGTCTCCCCAAGCTTTTCCGCGAGTGATCTCCATTTCCAGCTCCTCGGGAAACGTATCCAGAAACTGAGGGATCAACTCTTGCCAGTTTGGCCGAATAATATTGCCACACCAAGCCGACGTATATTCCCAATAGTCGGGATACCATCCGGCGAATTCCCAGTCAATGATCCCAACGATTTCACCTTCACGAACCAGGATGTTGCATGAATTAAGATCTCCATGTGTGAAGCGGGTGTTTGCTCGAGGCAAGTCTTGTAACGTGATCATACGTCTGACGTCTCTTACTCCGTCTGTTTGCTCACGATCCTCCAGATCTTCTAGTTTCGTACCGTCCCGCAGCCATAAGTGAAAATCTTGGATTGTTTCAAATGGGCCAAAACGAGGGTTGGATCGAGGAATACGGGAGTCACGCAGTGAACCCCCAACGCAGCTCTCAACAGCAGTGCCTGGAGGTGGAGGTTCGAGAGATCTCATCTCATCCAGCAGAGTCCGTAGTTGTCCCAGCAGCTTCCCTAGCGCCTCTTCAGGGAGAGACTTGATACTTTCAGCAATAACATCTCCTTTGATCCGTTCCATAACAATATATGTCATGCCCTTGCGCACAAAAGCACAATGGACCCGTGGTACTGGAAGCGAGGTTTTAGCGGCGACGAATTTCATAGTCGCTGCTTCGGTAAGATGAACTCTTGGGCCTATCTTGACGATGAGATTCCGAGAGATGGGCACGCACGAGCCGCCCTGCGATCGGTAGAAATGCGCCGTCGTTTTGAGAGCCAAACGCGTCAACATACGACGAACCCACGTGTTGTTGATGCCTAAGTCTTCAACGCCTCCATTCTGGGAGGCGCCCTTGTCAACTGCAGGGACATGTGACGACATGGCGATGATTTGACGTCCATTCGTAGGTATCTCTGGGATGCATTGATTTGGTTGTCTGACAATCTCTAGCGCGCGCGACTCTCTGTTTGCGCCGACGGTAGAAATCCGGCACTTTATAACCTTTATTTTGGAAAACGCTTCCTTTGGAAACGGTAGCCCAGAAGAGGAACGTTTTAATTCCGTCCATAATGTGAATTCAATGGCGAGATTTCATTTGACCATTTCGTCTACCAGAATATTAATTTCATTCTCAATTAGCAAGTAATATTAAGTTCAACTCTACGATCTGGGGTCTCTGTTCACTGGACTTTATCGTATAGAGTTTATATCACTCCTTGCAGCATTTAGTCATATCCTTCAACATGGTGTGGAAGCACTTGCAGTGTATTTGTTCAGGATCTTCAACTTTGTGAATTCCACTCTTCATTGCAACGTCTATTCTTTTCAAGTTATAAAAATTCTATTCATGACTATGACACAAAATCGACTCTATTTTCAACATAGCTTTTAGTCTCGACATTGAGAAACCTACTGAAGGCCGGCAGCCTCCAAAGTGAGGTTGACGACCTCGACAACCATGTGGTGGGCTTCGTCCCGCACGTAGTTCTCGGTGAACTCGGTCTTGTCAGCCTCACTGGCCTTGTCCCAGGGGGGGTACCAGACAGCAGAGTAGATCTCGATGCCAGAGCCTTTGTCATCGGTAAAGTCGCGGACGGAGATGTGCAGAACGCCAAAGGTCTGGCCGGCGGCCTCTCCGGTCACGAGCTTCTTCTCTCCCACACGCTGGAGAGCAGTGGGGAAGGCAGAGTCGATCGCCCACACGCTTGGGTACTCGTCAGTGCCGAATGAAGGTACCTGGAAGTCAGGGACTGTGAAGTTGGTTCGCATGGTACCGAAGGAGGAGAGGACGCCACCCCAACCCTCGAAGATGTTGGACGACTGGCTAAGATCAGCGCGAATGTCTGATTTCTTGTAGTAGTGCTCGGCATTCGCACGGAGGTTGCCTGCATCAGCACTTGAGCTGGCCTCGAATAAGGCGAAGGCGGTGGCTGTAAGCTTGCCGTTGAAGTAGGCCTTGGCGTATTGGCGGGCGGGAATCCATTGTGTTCGGTCGGTGGTGGACTCAGCGATGACCTTGGCCCAGAAGGCATCGGACTTGGTGATGTCGTCGGCCAAGAGGTCGAAGAAGATATCATCTCCAGCCTCGGCGATGATACACTCCTTGAGTTTGTAGAGCTTCTCGGGCTCTGCCTCACTCTCAACGGTAGCGAGGCAGGTCTTTCCAATACCCTGGGTGTTTGTCTCGGAGTTCACGGCGGACTGTATGCGTGTGTAGGCCTCCTCGGCAGCGGCCGTCTCGTAGGAAGTCTTGATGGCGGCAGTCTCGGCAGCACCATTGGGCTCCCAGCGGATTTCGTATTCGATTCCATCGTGGGTCTCAGTGGCTGCTACTGCAGTAGCAGCAGCAAGGACGGAAAGGGCAGTGAATGTCTTACACAACATCTTGACGTTTAGGGTTTCTCTTGCCAATCGTTTGAAAGGAAAGTCAAGTTATTGAGAGCGTGTTGTCTATTCATCAAAATGAGTAGAACCATTCCGCCAGTATTTATACCTGTTGATACATTCTATTCTGGAACTTCACGGTGAAAAAAAAACACCGAAGCAGGATCTCAACCCCAGAAGCTGCGTAAGGAGGTAGTGTAAATGGTCCCTGACCCTAACGTACCAGGTGCTACACCCCAGGCTACTGGTAACAAGTGGGATGAATAACGCATTGACTCTACATTTTCAGTTGCGGTTTCACTCTGTGGCAATTAATCCAAATAAGTTAATTCAACATTTTGCTGTCGGTTTTTACCGAATCCTGTCGTCCCTTGTTGATACTAGGAGGAAGATGATATCATACACGTAAAAGATGGATAAAAATAAAAAGGGCCACTTCTCCTTAGACCTTCCCTTCGGTCAAGACACTGTAATGCCATAGCATAAAAGAGTCGATTCCTTCAATCCCCGTTTATGCTTCCTTTACTCAACGCTTGAGCGTCATTGGTCGTGGAACGAAGGTGCATGGAACACAGCGCCACCCCCTGTGAATAGCTCCCGGTGGCGGAAATTAAAACAAACTGCTCATGCTACGGTAGCTATCGCGTCCCCAACCTGAGGTTTCATCGTAGACTGTCCTACAAATCCTTTGTATGTGACGAGTTCCCTGTGCCGCCAGGGCCAAGAGCGCGAGCCCGGCATTTGGGTCTCCATCGGTAGTCCCGATCCCTGAAAATATGCTTAGAATCGGCAGATAAGTCTCCTTGGCTGCTTTACGACCCTAGCCGCTTCTCAGTGGCAATTCTGTGCCGCCTTACCCCGACACACGGTGATGATGGCAAGCTTAGGATCAAACACTTGTGCTGCCTCTTGTGGACGTATGTCGTACTTGAAACTAAGAACATACAATTATGCTGACTTTAGACAGATAATGACCAGGAATCGAGCCAGAGCCACCGGTTGAGCGTATTGCGTAACAGAGAGTGCCAGGCGCGATCAAAGTGCCCCTGGGACGAACTGGGTAGGATGTAAGCATCACGTTGCATCCGTGCCTTGGACTGTCCGTAGATTGGTAGTTTTTAACGACTATTATAAGCCTTCCGTAGCATCCGGCACAGTTCTCCTCCGAATTCAAGTCTTGTTAGTTACAAGCCACGTTTCGGGCCAGCAAGGTCTAGGTCTTTCGTGTCCCACCTTCCAAAAGTCGCATCCATGACAATTCTCGTCACAACATGAGGTTGCCTATTGAAAGGTAATTTCTTAAATACTTGATTTTCCATTGCCCAAGAAAATCCTAGTCCTCGTTCATTCATTCAATTGGTGATGATTTGGTGAACAAAAGGGTGGTTTTGTGTACCCCCCTTTATCTGATGATCTGACGCGTCATAAAATAGGCTGCCAAGGTTACAGGGCTCTTGAGTGAAACTTCCGAAGTACCGAGGGGCCTCACCTTATTTCACTGCCATGTCAGGCAGTTCAACCCTACTAAGATTATTTACCCTATATCGAGTTTGACGCGTCGCAACAGCATCTCTCGCGTAGTCTAGAGAAAACGTTATCAAATGTTCCTTTTATTTCAGGTCGCCGAAAACGAATGGTTTATATAGCGCTTAAAGTTTTGTTATAACGTCTTCAATCTAGTTAGGTGCATACAATACTCGACTGACTTTGCATAAGAATTCACAAGCCTCTAGAATGCCATTTCCAACAGTGCTTATACAACATCTATCGAAGAAGAAATGCAACAGTAACGTCTGACAATTCGACTTTGCAACACTTCAAGAGAAAATAGAGGCAAACGATTACAAAGAGGAAGAAAGAGTACGCAATTGAATATGGAAGGTATTGATTTGAAAAAGCTAAGCCCAGCACGCAAATTTGGTAGGGGAGGGCGGATTCAACCACTGAAACCATGCCAGGCACCCGAGTCAACCGGCAAATAGTCAACAGATGACGGAAGTGTGTCATGGGCCCCGAGGAATTAATCTGCCGATCATCTGGAACGGTAAATACCGAATCTCCCGGCGGCTAACCGGATCGTAGTGAATGAATCTGATAAGCTAATTACGTTGCAGATGGTGTTCGTGATCCGGCGGTATCTGCACCACTTATCAGGTTCACAACCGGAGTGAACCTTGGCTTATTGATCCTGCCAATATCGACATGCGCAAAGATGTATATGCTATATTGGCCCTTGAAACTACTGACACGGAAAATGAGGCTTATTTAGATTATCGATGGGTTCGTAAGTGGCTGGCCAGGTCGTTTAGGAAAATATGCAGTTTGATCGGCCTGCTGTCTGGTGTTGCATATATTCGGCTCTTCATCTTTCTGAGATGTTTCCATTATTTGTAAATATCTAAAACTTTGAGAGTAGCCTAGAGCATATCATTACACCCGCGACAAAACTATCTTGTGTGTGCTTTTTGTGCCATGCTTCTCCTAGTAGATAGGAAGTGTTGGAAGGGTTATCCAATAGGGGATTCATCGAGTTTAATACTCGTGCCTATCGTTACAAGTTGTTGCGAGGGCGGATTTGGCCTTGAATGACGGCGATCAAGGGTATATGGATGCGAATTTCTGGTTGTCCCTAGAGTTCTTGCTGAGCTATTTAATAACTTCTACCAAACATAGTCCACTTCAAAGCCATTTTCTCGCACTCGGGGTTTAAACACGTAGTTGAATGACCCAAGCCTCCGGGCTGTTCGAAGGGAATACATAGGCTCTTCATCCCCATAGTTCGGGGTCGCCTTTCCTCTGGAATATGCGACGTATCGTCCTGTCGCGTCGTAAGCTCTTTGATCCTCTCTTCGCAATGCTTTTCCAGGCAAAATGGTATCAGCAAGACATTCTTCTCATCCAGAGCTGGGAGAACATCCTCCCACTTCCAAATTTGGATGCGATGCTGTCGATATGATGCATCAGCACGATCGTACATGCTCTTTTGGATCGCATCCAGTAGCTCTGGGATCTCAGCTGATATATTGTCAATCGGGATTGTGCCCTTTTCGCTGTTATCCCTCCGACAGTAGCTGATTACGCTTCCTGCAGCATCCCGTGGGCCGAATTCAATCCTCAAAGGGACCCCTTTGAGTTCCCAGGCATTGAACTTCCAGGCAGGAGTGTAGCCGTCCCGATCATCCACCCATACTCGTACACCGGCCAGCTTCAGCTTCTTGGCTATACCCTCTATCTGACCGATGAAAATCTGCCTCTCCTCTGGGCTAGTTGACTTCTTTATACCAACGGGGACGATGACTGTCTGAATTTGAGCTACTCGAGGAGGAAGCACCAGTCCTTTATCATCGCCATGAACCATTACCATGACCCCTAGGACGCGGCTGGAAAAAGCCCATGAGTTTTGCCAGACATGGATATGACCGTTACCTGTCGGATCTTCAACGGAAATATCAAACATCTTGCTAAAGTTCTGTCCTAGACAATGGGATGTAGCACCTTGGATTCCCCGTCCATTGGCCGGGATGTAGCCCTCAACAGTCGTTGTGTAGTACGCCCCGGCAAACTTCTAATGTTCAGTCTTGCGGCCACGTACAACAGGGACTGCGAGGAGCTGTTCATATATTTGAGCATAAAGCTCTAGAATCTCTCGAACTTCCTTGCCTGCATCCTCTTCGGTCAAGTGCGCAGTATGTCCTTCTTGCCAGAGGAACTCTCGTGTGCGAAGGAAAGGTGTTGTTTGCTTAGCTTCCCACCGAATGACGGAATTCCACTGGTTCAATCGTAGAGGAAGATCGCAATGGCTCCGTAGCCATTTGCTATAGTATGGATACATGATGGCTTCTGACGTTGGTCGTACGGCGATGGGGGTCTCGAGCTCTTTCGAGCCACTGAAGGAGTAGTGTCATTAACTGGCGGCAAGACTAAGATGTTCCAGTCGGTAGTGTACTTACGCCTTGGTTACCCATGCGAGTTCAGGAGCAAAGGCTTCGACATGGTCTTTTTCTTTTTCAATCGACTTTGCGGATAGAAGGGTCGGAAAGCTCGCCTCCTCGACGTCCATCTCGTCAAGTCGCTCTTGGAACCATTGTTTGATCTGGTTCCAAATGAACATTGAGAGCGGCCTCAAGATAAAGAATCCCGATATTTCCTGGTAGTACTCGACCATTCCGCCTTCAGAACCACCTCTTGATACCATTGCGGAAAGTTCTCATTTTTAGACACCGTGATGCCGAAACTTTCGTCCGGCCTCTTTTTGTCCGCTTGCTTCTGACTCTATTTTTCTTTTTGTTAGCTCTTAAGGCTCTCATTCCAATATGAGCAGGATTAAGCTTGACTCACCATTGTATATGATATGCGAACACGGAGATGGATGTCAAACGAGAGAAAGCGGAGGGATGGGAGAGGTTGGCGGATCGAAGCATACGGCATTTGGCCAGTTCGAAATGTGTCCACAACTTTCGGGAAATATCCGAAAATAATATTGAACTTACTGTGCTAGATCTGAAAAGATTTTCCCGCGCCTTTGGAATAACATAATTGTGTCATGATTCACGCCCTACAGGATGACAGCTATCCGAGGTGCTGACACTTTCCCGAGACAAAATTCTCAACTGCCGCCGCAAGCTGTGGATGCCAGGTACAAGGTCATTAGGCTTTTTAGATATCAAGAGGAACAAAGATTTAAATAGCAGTCTACGTTTGGCGTGTAGAACATATTGGTAAAGCCAGTGTAGGGTCTTAGGATTGAGTACGCGCTTCGAGCAAGATGTTCTCGTATTACGATTAGGTCTACCATACCATGGAGACAGAGCAACTCATTCCGGCTTGTAGTACTTACCAAGGATCATAAGCCAATGATAGCCATGTCATATTGACGATGTGCTACATGCACACTCGGATTCCAGATGGCTGGACGGCAAGATGGCTGGCGAGTTGACCCACTCACACGCATCGGCTTCGGCCCGTGCAACAACTTGATTTTCGCTCGGATAGCTGTCAAGTGACGGTTTGCCATACGTCGAGCGTTGGGGTGCAACTAGAAATAAGGATCATCATCTCGAGAAAGAAATTATTACACACAAACAAAGACCAGAATCTGCAACAAAACAACCTATATCCTATCATGAGTTCCGAGACGGAAATTTCGCAAAGCTTCTTTGGAAGCAACCTGCAACTTCCGTTGGACCCTATCTCTGGTAAGATCGAGGAGTTTACCCAAGATGACTTTCCTCACAAGGTCAATCTTATCCAAAGTGCTCCGCGTGATGGACAGGACAGCTGCTCCCTCCTACCCTCTGTCCGCGAAGCGGCTAGCCGTCTTAACAAACAGGACGTTTTCCAAGGATTCTCGCCTATCTTGGGACATCAGGATCTGAGAGATGCGGTTGCAAAGAGCATATTAGGTGAACACATTTCCTCAACTAGAGGAGCACAGGTGTGTACATGCAAGCCTACTTTCAGGATTTTCTTTTGTCTGATTTAAGTGTAGCTTGCAACATGTCAGGCTAATTCAGATATTGGAGCCTTCAATCTGGCCTGCAAACTTATCGCCCGCTGCCACTCGCCTCGAGGAAAAGTATATCTACCAGAGGCTACGTCTTCGAACTATTTAGAAGCAGCTTTGGACGCTGGACTCGACTGTGAGGTATTTGACCATTTTGATACAAGTTGCAAACAAATGGATTTCGATTCATACAAGAAGATGTTGATCGCTGCTGGGGCAGGCAGCGCTATCTTGTTGTATGCCTGTGGTAATGATGTGATTGGGACCGATTTCTCAGAGGAAGAATGGGCTGAGGTTGGAAGAATAATCAAAGAGAGGAGCTTGTTTCCTATTTTTAATGCGGCATATCTGGGCCTCGCCTCAGGGTTTGTTGATAAAGATGCGTATGCGATCCGCTATTTCATTGATGAGTTGAAAGTTGAGACGGCAGTATGCGCATCTTATGACCATTCCATGGGCCTCTACGGTAAGCTCGTACGTTCAAACACTATAAAAAATGGCTAATCATCACTAGGGGAAGGAGTTGGCTGTTTGTTGGTGTACACATCATCAAATAGTATCGCATCCTACTGCTCGGCTTACCTCGAGCAAGTCCAACGGTCGCAGATATCGAGCCCGCCTCGTTATGGTGCTAGTATTGCACACCTTCTATTGACAGATTCCGAGCTCACTGAGAAATGGGCGAACGACCTTCAACAACTGGTTGATAGAAGTCGTTATCTCAGAAGATATTTATATAACTCGCTGCTGGATCAAGGTAAGTGAGGAAAAGCTATCATGAATGTGTAAATACAGTGAAACGGCTAAGAGATAAATAGCAATACCGGGCCAATGGAACTTCATCATCCGCCAGAAGGGGCTATTTGGATTTCTCGGGCTATCGAGGGCGGCTGTCAAAGAGTTGAGAGGTGCGTGTGACGGCCCTGGTCCCATCTCTCACATGCTCAAGAAGTGCTAACACCTAAAAACACCTAACAGAAACGTATCATATTTACATGGCTGACAATTCTCGAATTTCTTTGGCGGCATTGAACGAAGAGAATGCCATGTATTTGGCAATCGCTATGGCGGATTGCGTGCGAAATGAACTTCTGAACGATTTCTAGATAGGAATATAGATCTCAATGCATTTAGCTGTACCATGTTCCATCGAATTATAACCATGGGATGGACCAGAGAAGTGAATCCCTTGGTCAAGGAGACCTATCAGCGTCGCTTGTCATGCATAGATATCGCGTTTCTTCATAAAAGGCATCCAAACCAGTCTGTTACGGCGCTCATGGAATACCTTTACAGAGTGCAAATTAGCCTTGCGTTGAGGAATTGGCTATTCCCAGTGTCCAAATGAGGGCGTTGTGGAGGCTGCTCACTGATTATACACTATTTGAATGCCACTTACATACATGATGCTTAAATGTGTACGCTCCTAACCCTGTGCGCCTGTCTGATGATAGTGGTTTCAAAAAGAATTCAATATTTATTAATTGTGGGTTATGTAGAGGTAATTTTGAGATTAGAGAGGTCCAGGCACTAGAGCAAATAACAGATCAACAATCTGTTATGCTGAGAAAGTACATCTTCCTCAGGGGTCTAGTTCCTCTTTGACTTCCCAATCTTAAATTGCCCTAGCAGGAGTGGAACGCTGACCTATTAGGCCTTACAAGACATAAAATAGCTTGAGGCTGTTCACATCGAGTTTTGTTCCCGGAATTATGCTATGGGGCTTGCCAAGAGTCTTTGGAGGGCTCAGTTCAACGCCCTTTTGGCAATTTGCAAGGAAGTGAGTAGCAAACCGACCGGGGTAGAAGACAAAAAGCCATCATATCGAGTACGCTAGCTGCTTCAGAGCGAGGTCACATTCTCGAACACTTTGTTTGCCGTATACTCCCTCTAGGTATCCGGCGAGCAAACTTGAAACTACATTAGTGTGGGATGACGACCCCGAGGGAAGATAGGACATGATTTGACGAGGAAGCCTGTCAAGGAGAAGTATTGTAGATTTCTGAACCATATACAACCTCTTGTGATACTAAGCTGGGCCCTGAAAAACATCATACCGTGGCAACGCAACGGTTCTAAAGTCCCCAAGTAAACCTCTACTGTGGGGTTTACTGTTATTATTAGCGGAAAAAGCGTAGGATTGATGAATTGCCGCAATCCTGCCCCTGATATAGGTATTTGCCGGAGTCAGGGGTAGTGCTTTGTCAGCCCCGGTCAAGGGGAGTCACGAATCAAGGATTCACGACCTCCTCCACAGATAAAAGCACAGCCCCAACAGAGGCCATGGTGCTCAACAACCCCAACATCTTCCCCCCGCCATGGCCGGCCCTAGATCGAGAGGCTGCAGGCTATGCAAGATCCGAAAGATAAAGGTACGTGACTGCTGATCCGGTTTACAGGTGCCCTGTATAGCTGACTGTCACGATGCCTAGTGCGACGAGAAGTGGCCCGTATGTTCACCGTGCCATCGGCAGAACCTGGCCTGTCCCGGGCAAGCGCCTTGGGTCTCGCTCAAGGGGAAACCGACAGAGCCTCGCAGTTCTCAAGTGGCAATACGTCCTCGGTCCAGTGTGCCCCGACCTCCACCCTCGACCGCTGGAGATCGCGTCGCCGCGCAGCTGGTCAACCACTTGAACGCGGGTGCGAACCGTGGCAGGGCGATCCAGGCGAGGTACCTGAAGGAGATGCCCAAACGCGTTTGCGTGCACCAGAGCCTGCGCGACTCCGTCAGTCTGTTCTATGTCGTCTTGACCAACTTTCTCCTCCAAAAGCCAGCGGTCGATTTCACTGGCCTTCCCGAATATGGTAGGGCCATTAAAAGCCTACGTCTGGTTCTGGCGAGCAATGAAGCACGCACGCCGGAGACACTGGCGTCTGTGACGGTTCTTCAATTGGTAGAAGAGCTGTTCAACCCTAGCCAACGTAGAATGCTGCATGCAAGCGGCATGACGAGTCTCGTTACCGCGATCGGCCCGCCGAAACCCAACGACAAGTTTTATATTTCTATTCTAAGTGAAGTATATAATTTTCTTGTACGGTAAACCCCCATGTTCAAGCTGTTTCTCCTCTTTGCCCCATTGCAACTATCTAGGTTGTCGATATGCGCCACCGTCGGTTCAAATCGCGAGAAGGGCGAGAGGGAATTCCTTGTGCCTACTCCGTCAATATTATCTAGACTTAGAGGTGCAAGAAAATTTAGAAGCTGATCGATAGAGTAACTCATATAGATTCCACATGCCATCACGAGGGGCTGGAAGGATAGCCAAAACAAGGATTCGTGGAGAGATCCCATGGGGATCACCTGGTCCAAGTCTCACGTGGACAAGGAGCTGACTGAATCGATGCTTCCGGTCCTGCACGCATCTGCAAGTGCTTCTGATAGGACACCGGTATATGTCCGAGGCTGTCAGGCTCTTTGGAAACCCTCCGCGGGCAAATACCTCGAGATGAGTAATTCGAAGCTAGGCAAGGAGATCCTAGAGACCGCCGAGAACATCGATAAATTGCTTGCAGCCATGGTGGACAAGTGTATTAAACGAGGAGACATTGTTGAGGAGGAAGACCCTCATTCTCTTTCAGGGACCAGCTACAGCTTCTCCAGCCCGTTTTTGGCTTACACCTTGCTTCATGCACACTGTTCTCACGTCTTCTTATCCCAGATGCGTTATCACTGGAGCTTATTCCACAACTGGCCTGTGGCGGATACACATTACACCAAGCTCAAAGAGCTTTGTGTCCACATTTGGAAGTATCTTAGATTTCTGCGCCGCCTTGAGCCATCTGTGGCGGCCGTCACTCCTCGGGGGGTATATTTAACACTAGAGCTAGCAGACGAAACCCAGAGAGAGCATCTCTTGGATGAATTTACGGAGTTGGATCGAGCATTGGGTAAGATCCTCACTCCACGAGCCGTGATGGTGGGTGAGATCCTATTCTTTGCGAAGCTTTGGACAGGTCGCAGGCCTTAGAATAATTTTTAAATACAACCACAACTCAATGATACCACACTTAGGAGAAATAATCTTCCTGCGAGAATCACTTGATAAAACAGAACCGGAATTTTACCCCGACAGTTTCCGTCGTATAATGACCGTATGAGTTCTGCCCAGGATGAAAATCCGCCGCTGCTACGCTTATACGAGAAGCCTGTTCAAGGTGGGATAAATTACTGCGAAGGATCAGGAAGGATCAGGACGTGGCCGGATGGCAGCCTGACATCCGGTGTTCGTTATCATTGGAAGTTTGGGGGTTTGAAGGATGTTTACTGTCGAAAAGTAATACCGTTCTGTCGTCTAAGCCAAAACCGCCATCAGCACCACGGCATCCAAAATAGAACAGCTTGGCAAAGATCAAACATTTGGGCAACGCGATGAACAGATTACTCCTGCGTGGTATGCCTCGAAGCACCCCCTAGAGGATGGTAACATTCTCGGGTTCGTCGCCGGCGTTGCATCGGGCGTGTTCCTCTTCATAACGGGACTAGGTCCCCTCCCCTATTAGCTAGATTTCCTGGCTATTTTCCCGGATGTTGTCTCCTTGAAAAGTCTCAAGTATCGTGCAGTATAGGTTATCCCCACATCCATCTCCTGCCATACAAACATCTTCAAGCCCATTTGTGAGCTCGGCGGCCGGATGGATCTTGGCCAATGCTATATAGAAGTCGAACCTGATGGCTTTTCAGCGGCGGCTATCGAAGGACGACTAAGAGATAGATAGAATAGATAAAGGTCTAGAAGGTTTAAATGCGAAAATAGCCGGGATGCAAGCCGATCCCGATGAATCCATGCAAGATGTCGCCTCATGAAGCTGTTCAGATATAGCGCTTCAGGAACAGAAGGATATCTTGGCCATACGCATATATTCCCAATGCATCTGGGGCTATATGACTGATTCCAAGTTTCTTGAATGTGTAGAGATACTATATCACTTCTTAGGTCATGGAGAATATGTGTCAATGATTATGGCGTTCCTAGAGCAATACAACGCGGCCTGCTCATCTTTGGAGGCGAATTGATTCGGCGGAGTGCTATACGGTGATGAACCCGCGTATTTGGCGAGCAATCAAACTGAACAGGGACTAACACGATAGAGTGCCTGAAAAGGATCCGATGGGCAATCGCTGGGCCAACGAGAGGACAGGAAAGGCTCGGCCCATATGGAGGGAGGGTCGTAGGACCTGGCGTAGGCAACAACCCAGGAACTTTGTGGCATGTATGGAAGCTAGAGAGAGGCTTAAAAGCGGTCAAGAAGATCACTTAGACCCATGTTCCAAAACCTAAGGCTAAACACAAGTGATCTAAAGCGCGTTGGCTCACGCATGGATGAAAAACGTAGTCAAGTAGATTAAATTGCAATATATGGGGAGTGTAATCTTCAAGGATACTAGATCACTGCGTTCTTTGAAGGTGACCCTACTTCAAACCCTTTCAAATGATACCTCCTTTTAACTCCTAGGACTGCAATGAAGGGCTCATGATGCTGCTTATTGCTCCAACTTGTTTGTCCATCACAGGTTGCGGCAGGAGGTAGCTTCGTGGATGCAGATGCGAAGGTTTGGGCGCGAACCTTCTCTGAAGCTTTCGTGACAACTCTGGTTTTTTCTACACAATGTGTCAAAATAGGCGTGTCGTATAAACCTAAAATTGTTTTCTTCTAGTTGTTTGGGTCACGCTAGCTTTTTTTTATTCCCTCGCCCATGGGGAGCGTAATATGATCAATCGAAGATTAGTGAACACTGTGATATGGTTCTGCTATCTGCTTGCATAGCTGAAACATTTACTCACCACGAATTATCACTGCACTCAATGCTGACCAGTCATTGTATGGAATGGCTTACTACCCTTGGTCTTGCCGTGTTTGTCTGTTCATCTGCTTGTTTGCTTGCTTGTTTATTTATTTGTTTGTTTACGGTGTGGAGGCGGTCTCGACGGGGCCACACGATGCTGTGGAATTTCATCGCCTTTGAGGACACCGGGAAAGAGAATTATTAGGTGATTACGATTCCGACACGGATACACGGCTTTAAATCCTGGGGCTAGTTTAAGCCATATGATAACGATGGTGAGACAACGGTGATGTGGCTGATGTGTGATATGTCATCATATGGGCACCAAGATCGGCTCAGAATGAATGCATAAGAACTTGGATAAACACAGCAGTAATAACATGAACTTGATCTTCCTGATTGCCCAGAGATGGCCCATTTGAACGACGAGACATGGTGTCTCTCATGGAGGAACATGGCTACTCCGAACCTACGACCGAGATGCGTTCGGAATCAACTGTGATGCGCTGCACAACGATAACGATCCCTGTCGTGTCAGACCGCCTGACGAAATGGCTTGGAAGGCGTCCGCCCGCATCACCAATAGCGACCTTTTGTCCAGACTAGGCAGCAATCCTCGTAAATGATTCAAGTCCCGTGACATGTCTAATCGCCGTGAGTTTGTCTTAGGCTGCTGCTAACCCCGCTTCACCTTCCTCGTGCTCCCATCATCACAATTGTGCCGTCGTCTTCTGCACCGCCTCAAATACCCAACGAACGCTGAGCATTATTTTGCATCCTTCTCTTACTGCTGAATTGGCTGGGCGCACTCCAGGCTGTCTTTCTACTGCAACCCCCAATCCACGATCGAACCCGTTGCCCCGGCCCAACCATGCAGATCCGAGTCCCACCGGTTGTTGACCAGCAGGCCAAGGTCTACGATTGCAAGACCTGCGAGGTTCCTCTGGCCCTTGAGCGTAGCCGTATCGCCAGAGTGAGTACATCTAGCTCCCGTCAGCTGTTGCACGGGCATCTCTTGGGACCGTACTCCGTAGTGAATCTAGGCTAAATAGCTTCCTCCTACAGCACAACAAGTACCAAGGACGCGATGGTCCAGCCTTCCTATTCAAAGAGACGAGCAACATCCACGCCAGCCCCCCGTTCGAGATGGAGATGACGACCGGCCGGCACACGGTCCGCAACATCTCGTGCGCAAAGTGCGATGCCCTGGTCGGCTGGATGTACGTCAACGCTTCCCGCGCCTCGGAGCAGTACAAGGTGGGCAACTACATGCTCGAGAAGGAGTTGCTGTGCGAGGGAATCGAGGGCCAGCACGAGGCGGATTCGCCCCTCTAGGGGAAAGAAAAATAATTCTCCTGTAATTTTGATGAGACACACTCTATAGCCGCTGCGCTACCGCTATGCTCCAAGAAATGATTACCAATGCCGTCATTATGGACGTATGCACCCGTGATAACCCGCTATGCCTTTTCACGTTCCTTCTTCTCCCTCCGAGCTGCCACTGCTTTACAGTACTGCTTAGTAGACAACAGATGGAACCAGAACAGCGATACCCACACAAGGAAGATGAGGAAAATGGCCCCCAGCACAATGGAAATAGACAGCAAAGAAAACCCATACGAAAACTCCTGAAAGCTCTCGTCCTTGGCCAGCCTGTCCGTCGCCAGCGCCACCTGCATCGCCGACAGCACGACGCTGAGGTAGACGAAGACGGCCAGCATCCAGCCAAAGTTGCTCTCGAAGAAGGCCGTGTACCTCGTCGAGCCGTACATGAACCCGTGGACGAGCTTGTGCAGCGACCAGCCCGCGTACCCGAAGCGGTAGAGCGAGTTGAGGCGCGAGATGCGCAGGTCGCCGTAGGCGTAGCGGCGGTCGACGTGCGTCTGCAGGTCGGGGTCGCCGATGTACGACATGAAGGCGTCCATGAACCTGAGCCAGGCCTCCCAGGTGACGGATTCGGGGACGAGGGACTCCTTGTGGGCGATCTTGAGGTCGCTGCGGTGGCCGATGAGCCAGGCGTACGACAGCACGAGGCCGCACGCGCTCTTGTGCAGATCGTGGTTCTCGCACAGCCCCGTTTTCCAGAATTGATAGTCCAGTAGAAACTCGGGCAGCGGCTTGATGAAGACGAAGGTGTTGTTGTACGAGTGGTGCCATGTCAGATGCTCGTTTGGATCCTCGGAGATGAGAATCCTGCGGCCGAACGAGACCTGGCGATGGAGGGCGTGCGCGGGCCTGGGCAGTCCGGCTAGCCACAGGTGCTGGTGGACGTCATCCAGCCGGCGGGTGCGGAGCTCACAGGAGAGGAAATCCTCGATGTTGTCTCTCGTATACTGCAGCGGTTGGCCCCTGGCCCTGAAGGTGGTTGGGAGCCTGTCGATGCTGGAGGACTGGAGGGCTACGGCGGAGGAGAAGGGCACCGCCAGGGGGGTGGGCGGCATCAGGTCAGTTGGGTATGAGCTGGAAGCGGGAACGACTCGGGCTGGCCGTTTGATGTCTCATGGGGCCAGGAAGCGATAGATGGGTGGATGGATGGATTTTGGTACGATGAAGCCTCAGGTGGGGGACTGAGCGATGGTTAAAATCAGACGCAGAGCGAGCTGAAGCGGGGCGCAGTTGTTGGCCGCACGTGCGGTGAGGCAGATTGCAGGACGCTTCTGCGGCTGTACTACTGCACAATAGTGTTGCGCCTGGCCGCCATCTCATCCAATGCCTTGGAGACGATTCGCAGTTTTACTGGGAGCTGAGATGTTGATATGGCTGAACCAGGCGGCGCCACATAATGACGGACAAATGACGGGACAAATATTTGACGGGACAAATATGACGGGACAGAGCCCCCGGGCCGTTATTGAGCACTATAGTCAAGGGTGTTTAGCGGGTGGTGGCCCCTAATTCGCACCGTCCCGGGCCGCCTCTTAGCGGTGGTTCGCTCCCCTCGTTTCTCATCATCAAATTTTGGTTGACTTGATTCCAGTCTGCCTGAGTATAGATGCGATGAGGATGACCTAGTTACAGATATATAATGACAGCTTCACTAGCTGGTACTTTGACTTCTGCGCTGCCATTTTCAACAACCACCTCCTCCGTATCATTCCGGATGCCCTTGACCTCCTCTCCCAGGCTCTCAAACGTCCATTGACTGCCAGCGTAAGTGATAGTCTCTGCGCCGGCACCAGCACCGTCCGGACTGCTGAGATGGGCGACCGTCAATGAATCACTCTCCGAGGCGAGATTAAGGCTGATTGATGCCACTGGTCGCTCAACATTTGACGATGTTCTGTTCCAGTAACCCAAGTTCGCAACGGCAATGCGCTTCGCAACCCCATCCTCAAACGCAGCATAAGCAGCGAGATTCGGCACTGACTCACCGTTCACCACAGCGAGCTTCGCCACCCTTGTCTTCCCTGATGATCCAACAAAGTCTGCCAAGAAAGGCTGCGAATAATAGTTGGAGAAAACCTGGGCTGGCAACCCGCCGCTTGCGTGGGGCAGCCAGAGGTCGAACCCGGAATGCATGATTTGCTGGTAGTTGAAGCGCGAGACCCCGATTGACAGAGAGTACAGATAGAAATCGACCGCCCAGAGCGCGCTGCCGAGGCGGGCTTGGTACTGGTATGAGTTGGTCACTTTCAGCGAATTGCCAATCTCATTGATGATGAAGGGCACATCCGGACGGTGCTGCTTGAGCCAGTTGATGTGCCGCTTGAGATAATCCAGGTTCGTGTGAGTCAAGCTCATGGTCATGAGGCCGGATTCCAAGTCTTCCGCCTCGCCTGCGTGGTTCTGGTAATAATGGTGTGCAACTTCCTTGACGATGTTGTCAGCATCGATCCCGAGACCAAAGCCAGTCTCGACGTCAAGAATCCATTGAGACACCCAGGGAGTATCCACGTGAGCTGCAACATCAAAGGTTGTGAAAAAGTGATCTGGGAGGTCGATGACGTCTCGAATGGCAGCAGCGTATTTGGTGTAATTTCCAATGTACGTTTCGTTGTTTAGTTTTCCTTGGAAGTCAGGTGGCCCGAGAAACATGCCACCTTCACCCGTAAAGTCATCTCTATATAGGTCGGGTTCGTTGCCGACTTGGATAGAATGGATCTGGTCAATTCTGATCCCCTCGACAGCGGCCTGGGCCCAGGCAACGGTCTCACTGATGTTTGTTGTCGCCAGCGGCACTTGAACCATGAATTTGGCATCTGGAAACAGCTTTGCGATGGGCCAGTAGCTGGGACCAATGGTGGTGCCTCCGATGTCCTGGTAGTTGTCCTGCTCCGATACGGGAAGCGCAGGCTCTTGCTGGCCAGGGAGATACTTTGCGTAGTCCGGCGAGGTGCCACCAAGTCTGATGATCGGTTTGCCGCCAGTCCGGGAGTAGATTGCGTTGATGAGGTTGTTGCTGAAAATGTTCAGACCCTCAGCGTCATCAGTGGCATAACGGACCCAGGCCGTCTGCTCGAAAGCAAGGCCAAGGAAGTCCGGGTCAACCTCATCTGACGCATCTAGCGGAATTTCGATTGGAATATCAATAGACAATCTATCCTGTGCGTGGACCTTGGTGGCCAGATAAAGGCCAGCTAGTGTCCAGAACACTGAACGGTGAGGCGCGATACGTTTCATGATCTAGGCCAGCAATCCGTAGTCGGGGGCGGGATGGTTGTGGAAGGGATGGCCGACCTATCAGACTATCATTGTCACCCTCCCATGCAAATTTATATCCTGATGAGCAGTCTATTTACCCTGCTTTTTTCCAAAGGCTAAGAAGGCGATCCAAACTACCATTGCGACACAGCTAAGTAGGACCGAAGCCAAGGGAATGCGGTTAAATAGTGTACTGAGAAACCATGAGCAAGCCACTTATATTTATTGGTAAAACCAGGGGAAGTGTTGCATCATCGTATAATCGGAGCCAATGTTGTAGTTGCGGGGTTAGCATACGACGTTCAACCATTCCTGACAGCGCTTTCTGACCTCATGTATTCAACTGCTGACGACATTAAAGCGATTAGTGCATAGATGTGAAATGGGGCTTTAGATGCCTTCTCTTTTGAGAAACATCCCTTGCAGCCAAGATCCGAGCAACTGGTAGGAGAGACTCGTTCCTCGCTCCTCGGCTATCGGTTGTCGCTCGTCGCTTGCTAATTGCCTGTTGTGGGCATAGATCTACACCATCCAGGAAAGAGAGGCAGATGCTATCCAACTTGTCCAGTTTGAACCTTTCAACTCTACTAGTTCGAGAATACAGGTGTCACTTCGTTGCAACTTCCAGTAGAAGCTTTCAGAGGGGTGCAACTTTGCTCCAGGAATGGGATAAACGGATGAAAAAGAACCTTGATCGCCTAGCTGACTGATGAATGTCCTGCTTCTTTGGGATTCACCAACGCTTCAGACGGTATGATGAGTGCAGTTGTTCTTGGGTATTTTCAATACAACTGGGCGTTTGCAGCCTTATGTTCTACTATGACAAAACTGAAAGGAGCAGAGCAGTCAGGTTCCACGTAGCAAGCATTGCGACAACGGTCAGAGAGACCATTGAATGACAGCTGAACTTGATGTTTTAGGGTTTGCGAATGAAGTATTTTCCAACCTTGAAATTAACCTCGATCTGTTACATGGATCTGTACGATAACCTAGCAAGATCGCATGCCGGCTACTTGTTTGTTTCGGTAGCAAGCAGTCACACGACGGTCCGGAACGATCTGACGACTAACATTTGGTCATGAAGATTCAGAACGAATCGGATGAACGCCGATTTCTTCACATGATTTAAATTCTCAGCATTAATCCGTATCGTCATCTCTTGTCAGGTATGTTCCAGTACAACTTGTTCCATCAATTCAATCACCAATCAACTCTGATCAACCTGCTGCTTCTGTCTGAGAAGGACCATACTACGAACACACCCCATCTGGCAGATCGAAGTTATCAACCCGATTCGTCGCATTAAACACTGCATTTGCACCCAAACCACGATTGGCGAAACCCTTCCAAATCTCGCATTTGTTGGCACCTCCTGTAAGAGCCTGGTCAGAGTCAATGATGGCATCACGAGCTTGGACAAAAGTCGGATTGCATGGTTGGCTATAGTGTTCATATTAGCATAATCCATGGCATAACAGAAAGCCTCTAGCACTTACATGGCGAATGCATCAGTAAGAATCTTGAGCATCAGGAATTTGCCGTCCGTGGGCACGCCGTTCGCATCAAAGTCCGGGCGAGGGTTGTCATTCTTCCCGTGCTTGTCAATGAGGCTCCAGAGAATGTCGTACAGCATCGTGGCCCAGACCGTTCCAACCTGGTGCACCTTCTCCAGGCCGTTGGCGTTCGAGTATGTCCAGTTGTTTACATCACGGTTGGTAGAATACATGACCAGGCGTGCAGTACGGGGATTGGTCACATTCAGAGGCCAGGCTGCGAAGCCATACTCCGCTGTGGCACTTGTATCATCCGGCTTGATGGCCAGAGCGGAGGCGAAGAGATCACTCCAGCCTTCAGCCATGCCATCAGCTTCCCAGTCGTCGAGGCAGGTGTCAGTCGCAGGTCCACCGGTTAAACGACCAGAAACTATACCTCATTAGCAGTTGCTTCGCTTGTGAAGCTGGTCATTGAATTCAAACTTACGGCCATGGGTATACTCGTGGATCAAGAAGCCCTGGTCGAAAGCTCCGTCCCGCTGAGGATCTGTCTTATCAAAGAGGTACATCGTTAATGTTGGCGTCTCACCATCCACCGAGTGCGAGAACATTCCGTTATTCATCCCATTCCAAACCTTTATTGAAAATTATTTTTGTCAGTCACAGAAATAACAGAATGTTCCACCAGAGCTTATCTTAGAATAAGACATGCAGGGTCGAGGGGACTCCAACAAACCTGAATATACACCTGAACAGGGTCATTAGCGAGACCACCTTGTCCGTAATTGTCTCGCTGGAAGTTACCGGCGGCAGGAGTAAATCCCAGGAGGTAATAAAGGTCGTGGAGCATGTTGGTAGTGTAGAATGCCTGGGTTACTGCGGCATCACGGAACGTGACTGGGTCACCTCCGTCAGGGGTGTAATCGAAGACGTACGTGCCCTCAGCATTGGGCTCGGAGAAGGTGACGCGCCCATTTTGTGGCAGGACAGCGGCCTGGATGTTGTTCCCAACTGTACAGTTGTATCCATAGTACGTCTCCAACCAACGGTTCGGAGAAGCTGTGGTCTCCTCCGGATCTATGATGATCGAACGTTCGCCCTCCCAGGGATCATTGATTCCGATGGGACTAGTAGGTCTGGTGAGCCATTTCCCCGAGAGATTCAGGCCTAGAATGGAATGGCTTACTAGACTTCGAAGGTGCCATGAGAAACGTGATCAGAAACTCCAACAACCTCAGCAGAGTCCACATCAACGTAGGAAGAGTAATAGGCCTCTTTGACCTTGGTGTCGACCTTCCAAGTAAGGGCCAATTTTCCATCAGGCTTCACTATGTAGACCTTCTTGCTCTTTGGGTCTTCCTTAGTGCCAGATATGCCATTAATGATATAAGCGCCGTCTTTTTCAGAGACAGAGCCGTCGGAAGTTTCAATGCCAAGCTCAAGAGTCTTTGAGGCAACTCCAAGCGCCTCAACGGCCCCCAATTGTGAGGTAGAGTCTTTCGAAGGTAAATCGCCATTGAAAAACGAGCTTCCATAGGAGAAGATACTGCCATCCTTTGCGATCTAGCGATCCGATTCAATTAACATAATGTTCAAAGTGGGCCGCTGATTCCAAAAACTAACATTAACGTTGAATATGGCATTGTCAATGTCGATGCCATTGGCTGTCTGGCGGAAATTCACATGGCCGATACCATTAGTACCGACATAGTGATCCGTGATAACACGGAATTCGGCATCCGGTGCCACACTCTTTACAAGCTCAGTAGCCGTGTCAATATACTCGCTACCTCTCTTGACCAACCTCGCTGCCTTTACGGCATCTGAAGCTTTTACGTACTTCGTCGACGACTTCAAACGGAACTTTTCGATGTCGACAGCATTCGCAAAGGCCGCAGCCCCAAAGAGGGAGATTAGCAGTGCTGCTCTCATATTGGCAACGAAGCGAGTAATTCAATAGCGATGGAGCCGGTCGCAGGATCACCTGGTAGAAGATCGTATGCGTAAGGCTGTTGACAAAGCTCATATTTCTCCCAATATTTGGATCACTTATACTTTTATAATTTAAACCCATGGCTGCAGGATTATACGCCGGCAACTACTTCTCTGCATTCCCGAAGCCCCCCTGCGAGGTGTTGCTCACCTTCCTAGATGTGCTTCCGCGCGGGTCTGACAAACGACATTCAGGGGCTTAAGCTTACTGTTATTGCATGATGTTTCCCCCGATGTGGAAGGTATAAAATCCCTTCATAATGTGCACTGCTTGATGAATGCCGGATATCCATCAACTGTCACACATGAAGAACCATTGGGAGCCGATGGCTGCTACAAACCTCCAACCCTGGTCATCAGCAACACTCGTTTCTGGGGGCATTTTACTGCGCCGTTCACGCCTCATCGGCGCGCCCATTAACACCCAAAGGAACCTATAAGCATACGCTCAAACGTGTAATTAACTAGGGGTCTCCATTCCCATGCTCAATGCATGACGCTCTGGTGGCGGGTAATGAGCCTTTCAGTGTTGTATTTTACATCACCGAATTGCATCAAATCATATCTACCCTGGCCAAGTCTGGGGATCAGACCTTTTTGTTTCTCCACCTCACCCTATTTCCCCATATAGGTAGAACTCAGGGTTGCGGTATATCAATATTGAAAATGTAAAACCAATTAGGATATTATGATATACATGATTGATATTACGTTGTCTCCGGGACAAATGTGTTCAGATCCTATAAACAAGGGTATCTCTCGACCCTGTTAATAATATTATCAACCCACGCTCTATGATATCTTTAACATATATCTAGAAGCCCCGATTCGTTGCTAAATGAAGCTCTGAAGATGACGTAGACAGACTATCTGTGTTATCCCGCTTGGGATCCGGCCTTGCCACGGAACTTGGCTCTTGAATGGTATCACTATCTGAGTCCGCCTTTCTCTCCTCCCTTTGGACTACGATCTCCGTTGTCATAACAACCCCTGAGTTGTTGTCCGCTCTCGATGGATGAGTACCACGGTAGCGAGTAATATCCTCTTCGCTCTCTCCACCCTGCGCGTATGCCTGATACGAAACATTGGGATCGCGACCCACTGCGGTTTCTTTCCCAGCTGTCGTAGTTTTTAGCTCGATGGGGTGGCCAGTTACGGTCTTTGGTCCGTAAGTCGACGATTTGCCTTGGTCGCTGGAGCTGGGCTCTCTAGTACCCGTGGTCATCTCAACGAGCTTGTTGAGGATTGTGAACTCCATCTTGAGTTTTATCGAGTATACGAGACCCTTGTATGCTGTTTGGATGTCGTACATATTACCGTACTCGAGGCCGAGAATGGTGATGTCGAGGAGAATGATAAGAATGTTGACAAGGATGAGATGATACATGAGGTTTCGGGAGCGTTTCTTGTTACGCATCACGACCTGCAATTTGCTGAGCCTGAGAGTCTCGACGATATAGAAAGATGAGATGATGATCTCTTGAACGAAAAAGACTGTCACTTCAATCTTTTCATAAATCCTATTCTCTTGTCAGTTATCAAAGCTTCGAGACCTTTTGGGAGGTAACCTAACTCACTCGTATGGTTTGACCCATTTCGCAGGTTCTGAACCGTTGGCGCCGAATAACATGACGATGGTAGGAATATGCAAAATCACTGCATTGACGATGATCATCCACAAGACTGCTTTCAGCCTGAACTTGTCCCGCACAATCAGGTGCAATCGCGACCACAGCACAAGCGACTGGCCTGACACCATGGCTACCCACCCCACCGCGATGAACGAACAATATATGTATGTGGTTCCCTGCGGTATGAAAGCCTTGATGACGAAGCCGATAGCGTAGATGAGAATTCCGTAAGTTGCGACCATGAAACACCAGAAATAGAGCCCGGAGTGGCGCTTGAAGGCGCCCCATATGATGAATGTGAGTTCGATGACATTGTAGATGGAAATGCAAGTAAATACGAGGATGACGTAGGAGTTACTGTACGACTTTGGGTTAGCAAACAGTTATGTCTGGGTATCAACAGAGTATCAACATACGGGCCCGTGACGGCCTCTGCGCTTGAGACGCCGCCGTCGCCACTCGCCATGGTAGCAGATACTTGGGAATAGGATTATAAGGCGATAAATAGACTCAAAGGAGTGGATGTGCCTCGAAAGATCCGTGAGGCTCAGCCTCGACTGTAAACACAAGCAAAGATCTTTGAATGCACAACTGGTTCGGTGTAAGGGCAAAAGAGAGAAGGGACTGGAAGCAGGCTTCGGTCAGGAAAAAGAAATGCAAGCAACCAGGGCGGAACTACTTATGCATGCAAGATCTCTCTTACAAACGTGTCGCCACATATGTACCCCAGCACATGTGTACATTGCCGCTAATGTATCCCAGAGCTGGATTTCTATGACGATCACCGACAAATCAAATCCATCAAGTAAGAGTAAGTTGCAACGGCGATCGGGTAACTAGAAGACCTAAAGGAAAAGGGGATGATACTAGTATGGTCCCATTGGTTAGCACGCAGGCACGGGTGCAGAAATTCGGCCACAACATATGATCTTGATCACTTATGGGAGCTAGTCAGGCGTTGGCATGGGGGACTAACAATGAATTTTACGGCAGCAAGGTGCATTTCAGGCTGATCATAGCAGATCTACATTCTGACCCACAGGCTAAGTATTCCGGTTTCCGCGACCTTCAGGGCCATACCAGATGGGGCTGACCCGAGAGAGTGGAATGACTCGCTCACGAGCCGATCGCGACCTATTCAAGTTTCGTTCAATTTCCAAATTCCGCTCACCTCGCGGGACCGAGTGAGGGGGATAAACAGTACAGTTCAGCATTAAAGCATCATGGCGAGAATTTCCCTGCAAGAATTAGCTTTATGGTATGGCCGCAAGAAGGTGGTGGGCAACTAATCGTTGAGACATTATGCCCTCCCCGCTGCATTGCAGTTGCGTGTGGGAAAGACAGTCCCCATCACCCACACTGCCCCAGTCCGGGGGAGATAAGTCTCCTCAAACGACGGAAACGCGTATCACACGACTCGCAATCGGACCTTGATTGGGTGGGAGTCCTGGGACAATGAAATGGGTCTCCTAACTTTGGTCCATGATCGACAGAGCTAAAGTTCAGCTACTGTGGTCAGCCGTAAGGGGTAGTCGAGGACAACTCTGGCTGTCAGTCTCCTTGGTGCTTTTCATCCAAGTTGAATACGTAAAGTGCCCAGCCGGATTAACCGGAAATTTCATGCGCAGCGCGTAATTACATCCCTACATGCGCAAACAAAGAATGCAGTGAGCTTTGAAGGCGCAAATTAACATCTTTCCTCGTTACGCCAGTCACCACAGATCAATGCATAAGACCGTAACTCACTGAAACCCGCTTTGACTAGCCTCAGGGATTTTCAAAGGCGGTATTTTTGAGTTGGCTTCATGTCTTCCCGAACTCACGGTCCACCACATATCTCAGAGACCCTCAGTGGGGTAACTCATTGAGCTCAATGTGTGAGTTTTGGATTCAAGGTCGATTGCATATCACCACCCCCTGAACTAATCTTACCCGGCTGTTGATCTACCCTAAACCCGCGAACAGCCATCCTATTATTTGGCGAATTTCTCTCCCTCAAGTTTGACATAGAGCCATTTAGCTACAAATCAAAGGGTACTCTAATTAAGTCCTGCAAAGGAAGGGGGAAAAGGACAAGGCCTAATCATTCTCTGATACATTTTTCGTCCTTTATGATGCTCACACTTACCAGTTGACGAATGTATCTCATTAAACTTTTCTGTATCCCAACCAAAACTATAAGAAAAATAGTATTTCGTAAAATAACTACAAGTCAGATTTTCTTTTGGAGCTATAACATTTTTTCCACTCCTTCCATGGCAGTAGAGTATAATGATATATATATTCGCTTGTTTTCTTGCTTCTCGGCCGCCCGTCCACTCAAAGAGATAGTTACACAAGAGAAAACGAATCGTGCGTGATGACAGATAATGGATAATTTCTGCGGCTGGTTCTAATCAAGTGGTCGATAGGCGGCTTTGAGTTCCTTCTTTGAAAAAAGGACTCGTGATTCTCTAAAGTGAAGGGTAAATGCTAAATTATCAGGGCGGGCGCCACCTGATTATCGGTGGTTTATTTTTCAAATTTCGGACGGAAGGTTTTTTTCTATACATAATATTAGCAGTTCTAGTATGTATTCACTTTTCTTTCTCCTCGGTGTGTCCAAGGAAAAGGTTGAAAGTTTGCTTAATAAGGGGTCTTTAAGAGTAGAGTAAGATAAGCATAATTTTCTTATATATGTATCGACCTTTGTCATTAAACTTAAAATTGAAAAGCTTCAGAGCTAACTAGATTATAAGAAATGACCATAAGAACCTTGCCGTTTGACCTTTTGATAGAATCCACACGCATCCGTCGTATAAAGGTCTGTAGTTGGGAGGGAACAAATGAAATGGCCTGGACATTAGTTATCAGTTCATTAAATCCCTGGCTGAAAGTTTGAAGGATGCCCCGCTGTCATGTAAACCTCGGGCGGTGAATATTCCATCGAACGATGCCAGCCACGTGTTGGTGGCCTCTGGTGGCGGTGGTATGTTGTTTCATACTTGCTAATACGGTGCCTCGTGGATAGCTCACCGTAGTATGATTATTCCGACGTAATTTGCTCATCTTTAAAAATAGAAATATGTGGGGAAACCCAGGGCAGTTAATCATTGGATCTATGAATGTTAATTCGAACGTGTACTTTACCGACTCTTTGCTCTCGCCAACTTCACTTTGAAATTCCGTCTATGAGTGATGAAATATCCGACGGTAAAGATGATCAATCTAGACACAATGCATCAATGAGAGCTTTTGTTGTCTCGAAACGATCCGAAAAGAGTTATTAATGCAAGAACGCTTCGCTCTTCGATCGATACAAGCCCGGTAAATGCAGGGCGGGGGTTAAAATCCTTCAGCCCAGATCAGCAGGTGAACGCAGCCTTTTTTTCCGCACAGCTTTCCAGCCTCGGGTATCTATGCTTTAAGAATACGTACTCCGTTGAAACACTACAGCAACTTAATGTGGCGGTGTCATGTCGTAGTTACTTTCTGCCAGTGCAGTCTGATAGCCTTCATGTTTGCTATGCTAATATTTGTTGCTCTGCTATTGAACAATGTCCGACGCATATGTAATGCTTTCCGGAGCCTTTGGTCCTGTCTTAGAAGCTTGGGCATATTTTCTCCGGTTCGCACGCCAATTACTCCGACTGGATTGTTCCCCTGGTCACCATGCAGGATCCCTAACCCAGCGGGCGGAAATAACGTGTAGGTTTCAGGCCTTCCTGTCGGCTTTAGAAACCACGTTCTTTGCGCTCCGCCTTCACGGGCCGGTAAGCTAACAACATGTTGCTCGTAACTCGAGGCGGTGCATCCCAGATACGAACGCGACAACTCTCGGTTCCCGCCACTCAATATCCACAACCCCATATCATACACAGTCCGAACCTCCGACAAAATTCTCGTAGCCTCCAGTTCAGCGGATACTCCCTAGCTGCCATTGGTTCATGTCCGTGGGACTGTGGATTGTTAAATAAGGCAACAGAAGATGATTAATGCTGTCAGTCAATCAGACCACGGAGCCTCGCTTGGCTAAATTTCTCTCATATCCATGTTGTAGAAGTTTGTCTCTTCTCGATGTCTCATATGCTCACCTTCCTCTTTTGTACGGCTCGGTAAGAAAGTGATGGAAGTCATGGCCTCAACCACAGGGGAGAGACTGGTTGACATATAAAACCACCAAGTTTGCCATCTCATTCTTGTGATTAAAGCACTCGAGTTTCCCAAAGATAACACAAAGAGCCTCACAATTCCCCCATCGCAATCATGGTCGTTACTATTCCTTATATCCTTGCTGCAAGTGGCATGCTTAGTCTTGCCCATGCTTCGCCATCTCGATTCCCCTTGGAGACTCGAGCCGTTGCATACAAGAATTATAAGGGAGACGGAACTGTTGGAGACGGCTGGCCCGATGTCTCCAACTGGGCCGATTTCGAAACTCTGTAATATGCTCTACCTTTTCAGACCCGTGGAGCGTATCATACTAACTCGACTCACTCTAGCTGGTCTACCAACATTGCCACGTCCGCAGGTGCATGCAAATCGCTTAGCCTTGAGCCCAACTCGGATTCCGAGAACACTGTTCTTAAGGCCGCAATCAAACAGGCTGGCACGGACACTGGGCTCGATCCCCGATTCATCCTCGCTGCCGTTTTCCAGGAGTCTACTGGCTGTGTCCGGGTCAAGACCTCATATTCCAGCAATGAAAACATCCGAAACCCGGGACTGTTGCAATGTGACAATGGAGAGCACACCTGCAACGACGAGAAGAGGGGCATTAGCCAGCTTGTCCCTTGTCCTGATGCTCAAATTAAGGGTAAGTCCTCAGATCATTTTTCAGCTTGGTCAATATTTGAGACTCTAAGATTAACAAATTTCTACTCTCCGTAGGCATGATTACGGACGGAGTTGGTCTCACCACCGAATGGGGTCTCAAGCAGGTTGTCAAACAAAGTGGCGCCAGCGACGTCAGCAAGTACTACAAGGGAGCCCTCCTCTACAACTCGGGCGTCATGCCAGAAGACGGAAACTTGGGCCATGGGCGTTCAAACGCTTGCTACTCTAGCGATATCGCCAATCGTCTGGTGGGCTGGGTCGATGACAAATCCCCTTGCAACAGAGACACCATTGGCGATCTGTGAGTTGCGATCACAACAATGTCATTTTTTCACGCACTTGGTCATTATCCTGTACGCAAAGAGCAGGTTATTGGCCAGCTCAATAGGACACAGTCGGTCAGAGCCGCTTAACTTGGAAGTTAATGGAATGCAGCCTCGGGTCTGATGTGGTCAAAAGTAGACATCTAGATAAAAACACACATAACAGAATGTGAATATTTATTGTACGCCCTATACAACTGTCACTTCTTTATGTTCCCTATTCTTTGATGGAAGTGACTCTAGAGCGTAGTCCGAGTCTATTCCTTCCTCAACTCTTGACCTTTGTGTTCTTTCTGGCCGTTGCGTGTTTGAAGATTGCATCCAGGGACCATCAGTCCTGCTGTCATTTTCGGTGAGTTTCATGACCGATCCATTCCCCCCTCTACCGCGAAATGAATTATACTCGCTCGTCGAATGTGAAGTGGCTTTATTCTTGCGCGGTATTACTGTACCAAGCAAAGGGAGGCAACTACAGACAATCGCAAGCCCTAATTGCATGGACGACCAGAAAAACAGTTGAGCACCATCGCCTAGATTTGAGATTAATTCAATATGCCTCGAACATCATGCTGAGAGAGGGCGTGACGCACCTTGCGTAATTCCAACGAGACGTCCAATACTAGCAACACAGACTCTATTGCCCAAGTTAGCCAGGACCAATTCCGATTCTTGGTTGGGGTGGGAGTGAGTGACTTACGAAACTCCGACGACGAATATCCCAATGACTGGGATCTTCTTGCCCTTCGAGAGGTTTAGCTGTCCAATGGTAAAGACCGGAATGCACAAGACAACTATATCAAAGAACAAGTTGGTACCCTCTAGTGGAAGATAGACATCTGATCTTGACATGCAGGTGCCGGGAGGAGGGACTGGTACCCATGCATAGTCAATGGGGCGACATCTAAAAGCAGCCAAGAAGGTGAAGACGATGCACCATATGACGCAGCCAGCCGTGACGGTCGCAATGACTATTTTTGTTCTGCGGTGAACTCCAAAGACGTTCCAGTACAAGGCCAATAGGCTAAGCTTCACCAATGAAATGTCGAAAGTAAAGAGCACTTGTTCTACGTATAGGATCTAAGCAGAGAGACGGTCAGTTTGAGAATGAGAAATTGCCAACTGCCACTTCTTGTCCGGACAATCATCGTTGGCTATTGGTACCTTCAAGAATTTGGCCAAATCAGTGGGCGTGGACGGTTTGAAAGGATCACTTTTCCCGATGTTGAGGATATCTGACACTCATCAATCAGCCCCAATAATCCACGAAGCGATGCAGCAAGGTAGTAGAGTAGCTTGTAGATGGCACATACACTCCAGCATCAATCCGACGAAAGCACAGAAAAGAACGAACGATGCAAGACACAGGCCATCGGATAGGAAAGAGAGCTGCTTGGCTCGGGCGCGTAGAAAAAGGCGCAGTCCTACAAAAATGAACGTCAGGGCGATGAATGTCACCGCCGTAGAGAAGGCTCTCTGCGTTGGCTGGTCGAGCGTGATCATCGCAGACAGCGAGTTAGATGTCGCATCACCGAAGACGGCTCACATGAGAGGAGTCGTCATTGCTTTTATTAGAGAGGATAGAGTGGTCTTTTCATGCACCCAAGCATCCTTCTTCATCACCAGCACGAAATATCGGACCCATCGCGCCATCCAACACCCGACTGATTTAGTGATAGATTGTCTGGGTGCCCAGGTTACAGGGAAGGATCCTTCGCGATCCATAGACAAGCACCCATTTGGGAGCAAAGCATGTCATTCAGGACTTTGGCCCTGGCCATTCTGGCTATAGGCCCACCCATCAGACTTGGTGGGTGGTATGGAGGAGGACTAACCTGTCCCATGAGGAATATGAAGCCTGCGCTGACGCGGAGAGCTATTCCAATGAAGTTAGCCCGACCCTTCAATTTTCGAACCGTCTCACACTTATGCAAACCCCTAGAAGCACCTCTGGGCAGATGAACCTGCTATGGCTTTTCGTTCCTGCATTCCACAGAACCGCGCGCTTCGGAATCCCACGTGGGCTCCACAGACACAATATCGGCAGAGACTCGCGAGCGGAGTGAGGAGTGCCATCGCCCATAAGGCGGATCTCGGATTTCTCTGGCTAGACTATCTCGTTGCAGCGTTCCGAGTCATTTATTATTAGCTTACCCCGACTGGTGTGATGCTCTGGCCCGAGCCACACGCGGCCTCGTCAGGAACACATGTTCAACATGACAGTGTTCAGTGAAAGTTAGACACTCCATACATCCACGTACAAGATTCTGGTCCCTGCAGCTGAATCCTATCCGATTTGAATTGCAGGCCGTGTCAATGCGATTTTCAAGGATTGCAGTACAATGGGGGAAAGATAAGACCAACAGATAAGCAGCTAGAACAACATCTCTTCTTACTTCTTGTATGCCACCCTTAGAAAAATGTCTTATCCTCAGCTATTCTATTTCCTCCTCTGTTTCCTCTTTTTTGCCAGCTCTTTCGATTAAAAAAGATAGTCCATCTGTTTCTCCCGTTTTGCGGGGCCCCAATCTGCGTCTTCTATCTGTGTTTTCCTTAGAATTATTCATCAGGCATGGTGAATGAACGTTAAAGGCCTTCCACCAATATTCCAAAGGTTTGGATGCTACAGCAGATGGGCGAAACCGTATGGCGCTCGAAGAATGAAGGCTTTATCATGCCTCACCAGGCTCTCTCCCAATGTAATCAAATAATCGCTGTCGGATTTTCCTGGGATAACGTCCGGTCTAGAACAAGATTACAACAGCACGTGCAGACCGCATCGTCATTGGTTGCTGACATATAGCGAGTTCAGCTCAACTCAGCCCCCTCACATTTGCGACAATTATTATTTCTCAGCTGACCACCAAGCCTTCTCCTCTTCTTTCCCAGTAATTTACCTCAAATTTGATACAAGTATCCCATCCAAAAGAGAGTGCGTCAAACCCGGGGTCTGGAGCACTGTGGTGTTGCCATCTCATACCTAAGCACCGGCTGAATTTTGCGTCTTTGCCCGTGTCATTTTGGGTCTGGAAAAACAATATATCCATTTTCTCTACTCTACAGCTCATAAGCCCGCGAAATGTCAAGAAAGGCTCATCGCGGCCCAGCTGACACAGTTGAAGCACCATCGGCACAGGGATGGTTTAAATCAAAACCGAATCAGAAGGCAACAACAAAAAGACGGCTTTACCCCCCGATTGGAGCCATCTCGGATATTGAGGACGACGCTACATCCGTAGCGTCAATAGAGTTTTCGCCCAAGAAGCGACCAACGACTGTCACGAACTTGGTGGATAACATTTTTGTTCCTACGACACAAAGACAAAATACGACTGCCAATGAATCCGGTTCTGAACGATCCGTGGATGGGCGGCGGACTGCCGTGCACCGAAGGAGGGCGAGGGTGGTGAGTCTGGAACGAGAAATCGATAAGAAGCCGTCCAAGTCAGGGAAAGGCTTCCGCTTTATCACAATGTTGGCGTTGCTGGGTCTAGCGGCTAGGAAGAGTGGTAGGAAACAGACACTTGATGAGGCATCCGACGGTTACGACTCCGGGGATTCAATGTACTCAGATTCCTCACTGGCTCCTTCACCCCCTCCCAGGCGGCGCAGAGGACGTTCTGGCGTCGTTGAGGTCACTGAGCAGAGAAAAGATCCAAAGGCCCCTTCCTCAAATACATATCCTGGGCCATCAACAGGCCCAGCTCACCACACGTCCTATTCAGAGACACAAAGAAGTTCTGCCGCCCAGCGAGCTGTAAGGAGTCCTCTAGAGCACTCTCAACTATTGAAGCGTCTTGAACAAAGAAGAATTTCAAATGCCGCCGCTAATGATGTTGAACGATACATCCCTGCAGCTAGGGCATCGAGATCGCCTCAAATAAAGCCAGAGCATCCTATGCCGATTGATAACCACAAGCCGAAGGCAGCACCGACGAGCCAATCATCCGTTCAATCAGTAGAAAATAGCAGCTCACAGGCCAAGTTGCAATACCGCGAGGGGGGATACGAGAGACCTCAATTTTCAACGAGACTCAAAACCTCTGGCCCATTTCCAGATCGAACTGGGCCTAAGAGTTCATCTACGGACAAAAAACGCTTGAAAACCGCAGGGCCCTCTGCCCTTCACAGTCCACGACCGAGAGAACCAACAAGAAGGGCAAACGTCGATGAAGAGAACATCCTGTCCCCACATCCTCATACTAATGCATCTTCAGAGCATCAGAAGACGGAGCAAGCTAACAAACCGCATGTTGTCGAAGAAAATCAGGCAAGGCCACACTCACGGGATCCACCGACTTCGATAGCAAGGGACGTTTCGTCCAGGTTAAGAAATAACGACTTGGTACAGGACTCCAAGCTGGACACCATTCTTATCGATCATGATGGTAGCTCTGTTCAACACACACAGTATATATCAAGCCACAAGACTCGCCGACGCCCAAGAAAAGTAGAGGAGACATGGAAACGACGTGAGAAAATTGGCAGCGGCACATTCGGTAAAGTTTGGCTCCAGGAGTGCGTCGATGGTAAAAATGAGAATATTGGCCGATTCCGTGCGGTAAAGGAGATAGCGAAGAAGAAGTGTGAGGATGGAAGCGCCCCAATTGAATACAGCCGAGAGTTGGAAGCAATCGCGAAATTTTCCCAGTCCAAGGTATGACCCTGCTCACTAACCGCCAATCAAGGGACTCATGTGGACTAAATGAATCATATAGTATGTGCACTGCTTCGCCAAGTCGTATGGTTGGTATGAGAACAACGATACTATCTTCATCACAATGGAGCATTTCGAAAACGGAGATCTTCAGCGATATTTGAATCACCCTTTCCCGGAACCTGAGGCTAAGGAGATAGTGTATCAAACTCTTGAAGGCCTACGATTCATGCACAAAAACAGTTTTGCTCATAGGGATTTAAAGCCAGCAGTAAGACCGTGCTACTGTTATAAGCCTGATATTTTAGACTTCGCTCATCATCAATTCTAGAATATTCTCGTTTCCGAAGCCTCACCGAATTGGTGGGTCAAGATAAGCGATTTTGGTATTTCCAAGAGGGCCGAACAGGAGTCAACGGCATTCCGTACGTTCGCGGGTACGAGAGGTTACCTTGCTCCGGAGGTTATGGCTATCTACCCTCCAGATGGAAAGCTACGCAAAAAGGGTTCTATAAGGAAGGAGACATACACGAACGCCGTCGACCTGTGGGCTCTTGGGGTGATCATGTTTCAACTGCTGGCGACCCAGGTTATCATGAAAGATCCCCACGAACTCTGGGAATATGTGAACGGAAATCAACCATTCCCAGAAGAAACTCTCGATGAATATGATGTCAGCGGTGCAGCAAAAACTCTCGTTGAACATCTGATGGCTCCATCACCCGGGCGTCGACCCTCCGCTTCCGCGGCCTTGAACTACGAATGGTTCACGGACTTGGATGATTCTTCAGAATCAAAACTTACCAACGAAGAATTGTGAGACTAGAAATATGCCTCAAAACTAGATCGCTTGGCTGACTTTGATAGGAAAATTTCCCCGCATCCCAAACAGCCTTTACCAGCCGATTCTATGGCCACCGCAAGCCTAGCATGGCCGACATCATATTCGGAAAGCTGATTATTGTAAAGTAAAGCATCAGTTCGGCAGCACAGCATTTTAGAAGGGTCAATTAAAAGCTTTTCTTTTTTCTTTTTAAAAACAAAAATTGATAAATAAATGCAAGGATTTTTTTTAATCATCGAGAAATCGGAAAGATGAAGAATGAAGGAAACAAATGATATCGCCAAAGCAGCAGTAGACGTGTTTGTCACCCGGGCCGATTATCCCTCTACTCCAACCCTCGCAGTTGGGCATACTCAAGCAAGACTTGATCATCCATCAATCTGTTGTGGCAAGACTCCTCGAGGCATACACAGACTTCAATGCCTTCATCTTCCTCTGAACCCTCCACCTCCAGCCCGATTAGGATATAAGAATACAAAACCTTCGAAAGGTGGGCTGGGCCATCGAAGCGCCTTAGGTAATCCAAACCCGAAGTCGTGCTTTTCGTAGGCCTTCATTCCCTGCCAGCTTGAGGCTCCCAAGTCTAGACCTAGAAAGGAGTTGATGCTGATTTCCAGCCATCGCTTGTCCTCGTGCCCTTCGACCCATTGCAGCAGCCGCGTAAGATGGTCCGGTGTCACCGCCTTGATGGATGAACGGACCGTGGCCGCAACCTTGGACAGGTTCTCTGCTGCAGTGAGCTCTTGAACCAACAGAGGTTCGCATCTTGCAGCAGTAGTTCCGATGCCCAGGAAACGCTCTGGGAGGGGCGGGCTCCAGACCTTTCTGGTGTCGACCGCGTGCACGAGAGTTGCCTTGGCATTCTTGTCGGGTTGCAGCAGGCCTATCTTGGCGCGAGTGATACTACTCCACAGAACTGCCATGATTGCATCGTAAGTAGAGATCCAGTTAGCATCGCCGCTACTAGATGCCTTGGCCTTCAGAAGTTCCGTCTTGCTCTTGGGGAAGTGCCACATGTGGGACACCAGGGTGGGCATCTTGAAACCAGCTGGAGGCGGCGGCATTGGACCTCCAGCATCGCGAACGACGGGAAGTACCTCCTGAAGCTCTTTCATTTGCTCAGGAGAAATGGTGTCCTCCATGTCCAGTTTCGTTCCGTGGAGGCTGAAGGGAGTCTCGTTGGGAATGAAAGGTGTTCCATTCAAAGCAGCCACACTATTCTCCGCCCAGGTAGATAGAAAGTCATCACATCCAGGACCGTCTGAAACGGAGTGGTGAACAGCCATGGCAATGATGAGGCCGCCTCGGATGAAGTTCAGCTGGAAAGCTGCTGCAGCAATTCCATCTTCGTTATTGTCGCCCAGAGGAGAGTGGAGTTGTTTGGCTGTGACTGACTCTGGGAGCAGCTGGTGGCCTTTGAGCAAGCCGGTCGGGAACTGGGGTAGTATCAGCGACTGCTTTACTCTGCGGTGGAAAGGTCATAAAGATTTGGGAGAGGGGAGAGCCATACATCCTTACAAGCCAGCTCGCTGTAACTGGGAAAATCCTCCTCGCCCAACATGTGCTTGACATGCAAATGAACCTTGGTCTCGGCTGTTATAGAAACCCACATTCGGCCACTAACTGCATCCATCTCCAAATGACCAGCTAGGATAGGGAAACGAGAGATAGCGAACTCCAACCCGGCCTTCAAGTTCTCGGTAATGGCTTCATTGGCTTGGGTGTCTGCCAGCTCTGGAAGAGCAAATACCTCTGATACTAACACGTAGGTCTTGGGCATGACGTGTCCCATGAGGGAGAGGGGATAGCGCTTGGATTCAAAGTCAGAGCCAACCTTCCAGCCTGTCGGGTGAAGCAGAATCTGCTGCAGAGTAGAAGAAGACATGATGAGTTCTAGTTACTAGTTGATTAGGTGTCGTGGTAGAAAGTATAATTCACCCCGAAGTAAGCTTTGTCTTGCAAATTGAAAGTATTTTGAAGCACAATGGCTGAGTAATGGTATATATACTGATACAGCTTTCAACACATCTCGGCAGTCGACACACGCACAACGGCGGACGGTGATCCGTCTCACGATATGATCAGCCTACAGTGCCAATTTGCTAATGATGACTAGACCTATTTGGCCAATTATCGGAGAGGTCGAGGTCGAGGCTCAACTTCGCGGGACACTAAAATCTTATGCCGGCGCCTCTTCTATGTCCCAGTTCGGCGGAAGACGGCGGAGAAGGCCCCTATTCCAACGCAAAAAAAGCTGTTATTGCCCTCATTACTCGTCGGTGAATGTGCTTGTTTTGGTTCTATTTTTTGCTTATCGTACGTACTTCCTAAACTTGTCATATTTTTCATTGCCCATTTTCAATCCTTCTCTGTGCTCACGGCTACCAATTATTAATAATACCACTCTGTCCAGCGCTTCGTCGAATTAGGCGTCATCCAGAGCATAACGGGTCGTTTCTTGAGAAGAATGAAGGCCATATTTTTGATAAAGGGAAAAGGGATTGAGAACTGGCTAATTGAGCGAAAATCACTCCGCTCTATTATTGCTACTTGTCGGCCATGCGAAAGACATTGGCCCTTCTCACCTCATCATGCCTAAGCAAATGCATAAACTGATAAAATGACAAGACTCATAACATACTGATGATCATGAGGCCCTTGCTCTTTTTGGGGGCTAGTATATTCCGAGTAGCTACTTAGGTCGGCAGAATTCATTGACAGATATCCTGGACTAGCAATCAACGGAGTCAGGGGTAATGGGCACTGATCGTAAGAACGCCTCAAAGCTAAGCAGACGCTAAAATCTCATCATGGCGCTCCATACATATATCGACGTCGGCGGAAGACGGCGGAGAAATGGCCCTCAGACTCCTCACACACATTCGCTCGATCTTCCGCCGCCCGTGACTGCGAGCCGTCCAGAGTCAAGCTATTCCTGATGGATCAACCAGGTCTTAGCTCCAATGAGACCGGCTCGATGTCGTTGCCAAGGCGGATCTTGCGCAAGGGCACCCACAGTTGTGCAGAGTGTACGGTACCTTCACTTTTCCTCCTCGCCAGCCTTGATAGTGCCGCTGACCGATTTGCGTAGGTAAGCGACGGAAGACGAGATGTTTCTTCGAAAGCCCTACGGCGACGACCTGTGTGGGATGCCAGCGCCGAGGGACGGCCTGCATTGGCCAAGAGTTTGTGGACGTGCCTGTGTCCAGGCGCGACGAGGATCCGCCAACGGGGGAGAGACTAGAGAGAATAGAGAGCATGCTTCAGCGACTGACTGACAGGGTTTTCTCTTCCGATGGCTCTAGCATCCTGAGCGACACCTCTCCTTCACAACCTTCCCTTGGTAGGCCATCGACGGAAAACCCGGACACGGATCCAGACCTAGTCAGCGAGGCTGGCTATGCACATTCCCAAGCCGAGAGCTCAAAGAGGGGAAAGTTGGGACATTCTATTCCTTTCAAATCCTAGTTGAGACATACCAGGCTAACGCCACTACAGACACCGTCCCGTATCTCTCCCGGGGGAACGGCACCCCGAGCCCAAGGGAGTCGTATCAACCCGAAGCAAACCCCGGACCTATACAGTACGCGCCGTCTCATCTCTTCTCTATGTGTCGGACCTTGCACACGGCTTTTCCAAGTCAGGAAGACGTAAATATTCTATTCGAGGCTGGCAGGGCCACCATCTACCTCCAAGCACTCTGCAATTCGTACCGTGAGCTCTTTGAACAAGGCAAATCTTTATCCAGCAACGTTTTATCGGCCATTCCTCCAGAGACTGCTCACCCAGTGCTACTTGCAAGAAAGCTCTTGCATCTCAGTCTTTGCATGCAGCAATTAGATCCATCATTTGACCGAAGCTCTCTGCGACTACAGCAAGGTCTTGAGGAGGCCATGCAGGGATACTTCCACCTTGCCACGAGTATGGTTACCTGCCACGACGAGCTGCTCAACTCTCTCGAAGGCCTTGAGTGTCTCATCTGCGAGGCCGTTTATCTTGTAAACTGCGGTAATCTCCGGCGAGCTCTGGTCTGTCTGCGGCGAGCGTCAACCCTCGCTCAGTTCATGGGCATGCATCGCAAGGGGTCACGTACCTCGCTCAAACAACACGACCCGGCGGCACGGGTCTCGGGGGACGTGACTTGGGCGCATCTGGCGTACCTGGAGCGATACTTGTCGCTTCTTCTTGGCATGCCGACATCCATTTCCAATGCCAAGTTTGGGTCCCACGAGAAGACATCCGGCGAAACTGATGCCGAGTGGTTCGAGAGAACACAGGTTGACATATGCGAGCTTATCATAAACCGAGGACAACACAGCGGAGAAGACAGCTTCAATACGACAATGGAGATAGATGCTACCCTGACCCGAGTATCCAACAGCGTCTCAAGCACATGGTGGACGCCCATGGACCTTGACCCGCAGATGAGTGTCGACGAGGTCATGGCCCGAGTCATCAGTGCCCAGATGCAAATTGTCCACTACAATATGCTTAACATTGTCCATTTACCATACCTACTGCGTCAAGATGCAGGTTCTCGATACGACTACAGCAAGACAGTCTGCACATATTCAAGCAGGGAGGTCTTGAACAGGTATATCACCTTCCGCTCGGTTGTGCGCGTCGTTTACTGCTGCCGCCTGGTGGACTTTTGCGCCTTCACTGCAGCACTGACTCTACTCATTGCCCATTTGAGTGGCCACAGCCGTAACTCGAGCTGGCTCCCTGCTCATCAGCGCGTTGGCGACCGGAACCTGGCGGAGAAGGTTGTTGAGACCCTCGAGGAGCTGAATAGGCTGAATCATGACGAGTTGTCAAAGGAGACGGCTAAACTAACGCGGAAGCTCCTTGACTTGGAAGCTGCGGCGGCCAGGAACGGCAGCATCTACCGCTGTAGTGTGCGTGATGAAAATTGCAACCCCGATGGTATGGATGGACCATTTCACCTCAAAATTCCATATTTCGGAACCGTGTGGCTCTAGCCCAACTCGTCCACTTCAACAGACAGCGTATTATTACCTACATTACCAGACTTGAGCAATGTTTTGGGACATGCCTCTGAACCAGCTGCGACATCATCGAACACCCTCGACCTTCCCCGGCGTCCGGGTGAGAGAGAAGAGGAACTTTTTTCGAGCTACAATCCTTCCATGGTTCAAGAGAGCGCAGGAATGGACTTTTTGGACTTTGCGATGCCGGATCTCATAGCGGAAGCGAATGATTGGGCGTTTCAGGGAGTTGATTCTGCCTTTTTCGATAGTGTGATGGCTGGTTATACACTTGAATAATATATATAGCGAGGAAGGGATATAGATTCATTGGTTGTACGCTGACGGATTAAGCCTGTTTTCTACCAGAGGCTTCATTATTACACAATTATAACCCCTAAATTAAATTCAATGGTGTTCGTAGTGACACCCATTTTCTGTAGCCTCGAACCTGATTACTGGTCACCACTTTCCTGTCGAAAAGGAAAGACAAAAGGAAAATAAAAACCCATGCGGCTTAGATATCCATCCAAGTACTAAACTTTGGTCATAAACAGAATAGTCCTTTACACGATATGCGCCATCACTCGGTTTTCATCTGACCTTCCTAGATCGCGAGCTTACCCTGCACCGCCTACAGGTTGGACATAATAAACCTACATTCTTCTGCTCATGTCGATGAAAAGACGCTTCTATCACGTTAATAGGGCAATAATTTACTCTATGAGCCGTTTCCAGTTGAAAACTGGAGAGTTTCACAACCCAAAAAAAAACAATTTAGAAGATGGGAAGATTAGATGCTATGGGTTCCATTGCGAGATAGAAACCTCAACAAATTATGATGTGCTCAGACGAATTGGTTAGTCAACAAGTCCTGAGGAAGACTTCGACATTCGCGTAAGAATATGTACCTGGTCTGAGTGGCCCTGTCTACTCCTTTATCATCCTCCCTCTTTGGTACACGAGGAAGCCTGGGTTCTCCGAGTCTGAAGCGGCAATGGGTGATTAGTAACGATGAGTGAGATGGGCCTAGGCTCATATTTCAGCTGGGATCTGCATAAGACGTGCCATTTCGGGAGATCGGTCACAGGGACATTGTGTTGCCAAGGGATTTGTCCCCGCTGAGCTTGTTATCTGCCGTCTGATGATTGATACATGAACGCGGCTGTCAACACGAAGCGGGATCCTCCCCGCTCAGGTTCATTCGACTCGGCCGTCTCATTGACGCACCGAATCCTTCTCCGCTCGCTGACTCAAGGCGCAGCTACACCCGTGTTGGTCAGCGTCGTATTTGCCCAGACTTTCACCGTTAGATGTGCAGACGTGGGAAAACCGCGCCTTTTCCTCGCTTCGGATTAGGGTGCCCAATGAAGAAGCTACATAGATATTTGGCTGTGTTAATGGTCACAAGTGGGCAGATGGCTACAAATGTCCCCAGCCTGCCTGCAGGGCTTCTTGGCGACGAGATCCTTGCTCTCCGCAGCGGAATTCGGCCTCGACCCCAACTATTAACCTAAATTCACTGAGCTAAAATCTGATGAGGTGTCCAAGGTGATAGCGGGAGAAGTTCAATTCATGGGGACACTAGGGAATGCTGATGCCCTTCACCCATATATTAACTTTGCAGGTCAAGTTGAAAGAGACGAAGCAAGACCAAAAGTGATTCCAGCGCCTCGTTCAGCTTATCTCTGGTCCTGCGCCTTTTGATTGATGAGAGAAGGGCTGGTCAGCCACCATCATGGAAATGGCAACTCCTTTGCCTCACCCCCTCCATCATCATCACCTGCTAATTAGGGATAGACCAGACCTGAGGCATATCACGGACGTCCGGTAGTGAATGAATATGTAGTGGATCCTTAGAATAGCTATAAAAGACAGTTATGCTCTCAGTCAGATTGAATTCATTCAGCAGAGAGCCAATTCGTCTGTTTCCACTCAAACGCCAGCCCTTCATTCTATCAACATGCGTTCCTCGCTTCTTCTTGCTGCCCTGCCTCTGGCTGCGGCCTCTCCTCTCAACCGGGCTCCTCTTATGACCCGGGATGACGCAGACGTCATTGAGGGCAAGTACATTGTTGTTATGAAGAAGGGTGCCGAGATCTCCGACGTCAACAATGCCATTAGCAACATTGCTGGCGAAGCGGAGTATGTCTTTAACAACCTCGGTGGGTTTGCGGCTTCTCTGACCGACGAGGAAGTCGACTCTCTTCGCAACAACCCTAGCGTACGTATTAGACTGTGACATATTGAAATCCAGACATGAACTAACCAATCCCGAATCTAGGTTTCCTACATTGAACAGGACGCCAAGGCCCAGATCTTTGCTACCCAGACAGGTGCGCCCTGGGGATTAGCTCGTCTGTCCAACACGAGCCCCGGAAGCACTACTTACACTTACCCTGATAATGCGGGCGAGGGTGTCTGCGCCTATGTCGTTGACACTGGTATTGATGTCAACCACTCTGTATGTAATATCACTTTCTGTGGAATTTTACTTTTGCGTATTGACAATAGCCTCGCAGGACTTTGAGGGCCGTGTGACCTGGGTTGCGAGAGTCTATGGTGACAACGACTACGATGATCATTCCCATGGAACCCATTGCGCTGGCACCATCGCTGGAAAGACCTACGGAGTTGCCAAGAAGGCTAGCCTCTTTGCCATCAAGGCCTTCAACGCCGCCGGTGGCGGTACAACGTAAGTACAAAGCAGCGTCCTCTTGAGGCAATCACGATTCTAACCACACACAGGGGATCCATGATCGCCGGAATGGAGAAGGTCATCGAGGACGTTCCCAACAGGGACTGCCCTAACGGAGTCGTTGTCAGTATGTCGTTCGGTGGTGGCAAGACTCAGGCCGTCAACGATGCCGCCAAGGCCCTGACCGACGCTGGCTACTTTGCCGCTGCTGCCGCAGGCAACGGTAATATCTTCGGCACCCCCATTGATGCTGGTACTGTTTCCCCCGCATCTGAACCATCCCTCTGCACCGTCGGTGCCACGGATAGCAATGATATCGTTGCCTCGTTCTCCAACTACGGCGCCGTCGTCGATATTTTCGCACCGGGTGTTGGTGTGCTGAGTGACGTCCCTAACAATGGTACCGGTACCAAGAGTGGCACTTCTATGGCTACTCCTCATATTGCTGGTCTGGGAGCTTCCTTCCTTAGTCAAGGACAAAGCGCTGCTGGACTCTGCGAGTACCTCAAAGGCATTGCACTTTCTGGTGTTATTTCCGGCGTCCGCAGCGGTACTGCCAACCTCCTTGCTCAGAACGGCTTGGCAGCTTAAGTGTGCGTTGAATAAACTAGATGTTTTGAAGGGTCCATTCTCTTCTTTGGATAGATTATCGAAGCCTAGTAAAGATAAATAAACAAACAAACAAATAAATAAGTAACTACGATGTAAGCAGTAAGCTACTGTCTGGGTTTCTATCAATATAACCGGTCCGTGAATGTTAACACATAAAATTTTTAGTGAGAGTCGGTTCTTTGTCTGGTTACCGAGGGGCACGTTAGCTCCGGATTATTTTTACCTATCTTACACACAAACGAGCATCAATGGTGTTTCGATGTGACATTGCCTTTATACTCCAATAAGAAAATACGGAGCGCCGATTTGTTGCGTCAAAGCCAATATTCTAATGTATATTAGTCTCCGTTGTAGAGCTTTCTTGAAGAGGTAGTTCCCACTGGCGTGGCTGTTTCGCCCGGCTTGTACCAATAGCCGTAGCATTGATGACCGATTATGACGTCTTCAACAGGTATTGACATCCAGGAAAAAAGTTTAGAATATAGAAGGGCGGGTCTCATGTTCGGCCATGACAGACCGGCGCATTTGTCGATGTGCGGGCTCGGGGAAACAATGCGGGGAGTTTGCGGAAAACTTGCGGATGTTTTGATACACCAACCCACATTATGCTATCAGAAACAGCGGGAAAGCAGGTCAGCTAGAAATTTATTGGCAGACGACTTTTACTTGATTTCTAATTGAAATATTTGACCGGGATGTTCACTAGGGTTTCCGAACCATCAGCGCACCTATAAGACCTCCGTCCATCCACCGTGAAGATGGGAATACCGGCACAATATCAACTGGACACAGCTCCCCTGATATCCAATTTACTATCAACTATTACAATCTTCCCAGAGAAACATGGCTTCTAAAACTCCCGTCAATTTCTTGCTTGGCACTCACCATGTGCGTGTATCTTGATCCGTTGTGTCGAATTCATCACTAACCATTTTATCTCTCTTAGGTGGGCGATAGCACCAAGAGCCCACTGGCACCGTTTGACAAACCAGAGGATGTCCAGGCTCTATTGGACGCATTCCATAGTCGCGGATATAACCATCTTGATACAGGCCGCAACTACTCCCTCCACGCTCCGGGCTCCAGTGAGGATCGCCTGGGCAAATCCAAGAACCTCAGCCGCTTTGTCATCCACACCAAGGTCGAAGACGGCTTTGCTGGAGCTCACGAGGCAGCCAAGATTCACGCCAGCATTGACAAATCGCTCAAGGCTCTCAACGTCTCCAGCGTAGAGACCATGTATCTCCACGTGCCGGATCGACAAACACCTTTTGCGGAGACGGCACAGGCACTCCACGAGGCGAAACAACAGGGAAAGTTTAAGCACTGGGGTTTGTCTAACTACGCCGCAAGCGAGGTTGAGCAATTCCTCAAGATTTGCGAAGAAAAGGGCTACGATAAGCCCAAAGTGTTTCAGGGCCACTACAACCCAATTGTTAGAGGAGGCGAAAAAGAGCTCTTTCCACTGTTGAGGAAGCACGGGATCGCGTTTGTTGCCTATAGGTAAGGGAATTGGACTTCTCTCGAAAGCACTCAATGCTCAATTGATAGGAAAGCTGACGATTGGCATAACAGCCCGGCTGCAGGTGGCTTCTTCAATGGCAATGTAGCTACATCGACACGGTGGGATAGCGAGGTGAGAACTGAGTCCCCTTTAACCCTCTATGTAAGAGCAGTCACTGAATAGCATAGAATGCTACCGGAAATCTGTACAATGCACTGTATAAGGATGCCGCTGTCCGAGCCTCCGCTGCCATTGTGCATGACGCTGCAGCTAGACATGGCATCAGCGGACATGCCGCTGCAATCCGATGGACAGCGTACCACAGCGCTCTAGATGGAAAGTTCGGCGACGGAGTTGCCTTTGGGGTGTCCAAGGTAGAGCAGGTGCACAAGACGCTGGATGCGCTTGAGGCTGGCCCCTTACCAACCGATGTTGCTGATGCCATCACCGCCATCTATGCAACGGTTGAGGGCTCAGAGCCCCAGTACTTTCTTGGAGAGGCTACTACTGAACTTGTATCTACACAGGAACAGTAGATATATTAAGCTTGACTCTTGTCAAGCCTGTCATAGTTGATCCGGGCTGGAATACAACCCTGTGCTGATAGAGTGGACTGTTATTGGTTAATCTCATCAAACAGTCTAAGCATATATCTCTGCCTATTCAATCTACCTGGCTCTAAACATTCATTCTCATCGAAAGTTGACTTGGCCTGGAACAAAGCTTTACCACCTCTGAAACGTCGTTCTCCTTCTATCCACCACATTCGCCGCGCTTGGTGGCATTCACGGCACGCATATATCTATTTATCTGCCTTAAAGTTCTTCACGCTATTTGCCGTAAATAGATCATCCATGTTGCTAAATCTGGGCCCAGTTTCCGTGCAACAATAAGCACTGTAGCCGTAGCAGGTGGTATTTCGACCTGGCACATCGTGGAAACCAAGCGCTAGTGATAGCTTGATCGAATCCTGAGGGCACGAACCTTCACATATGTGGCCCTCCCCGTCACCCTTCAGATGACCAGCTTTGGGAACCCATTTGCAGTCGGTATCGAAAGCTGCGGGAGGCGGGTCATTGCAACAAAGTCCCCTGGAATAGCCTTTCTGACAGAACTGGTGACCACCCCAGCCTAAGGTCGATGAAACGACCAATCTCCCATTGCATGCCTGCTTAGGCTCAACTAGACAGTCAGTCCAATGGCACTCGCCGTACGCCTTGTTTATGCCACTTGCACTGCAACAAGCGCTCTGGTGGTTCTTTATGCACCCAGCCCTGCGAGAGCCAACCTCAACTTCATCAGCGCCACAACCGGGCTGGCAGTTTCCGGTGCTGCTATGGCCTCGCCAAGTGCAGGTTGGCAAGGGTTGACTGGCTGGACAACAGAATCGGGCGGATACTAAACTACCGTATTGGTCCCTACAGATGTCTTTGTCCGCCATGATGCCTTTTTGCCCTTCATCCCGCACTTCTTTGAAACCGACCGGACATCCCTCAAAACAGCTGGACCATCGACATTGCTGAGGGGTTGGCCTGCGCCACACGTTGCCCTGTTGTCGGGTAGTGCTGAAATTCGGGGCTTCCATCTTTTTATGGTCTAAAGCAAGGCTCAATGCCTCGATGTTGGTTTCCTTATCATTTTCATGATTTAGGGCCCTCACTGCGAAGCTGCTAATGCACTGGCTCCGAGCAATGTCCCCCTTTAAGCGCCATGTATCTTCATCGTCAAACGACACCCACTGGTTGCCCCACGAAACAGATTTGACGGCATGCTCAGGATGTAAAGTGGGCTCAAGATGATTTTGCTGGATAATTCTTTCAATCTCTTCGTGATGCAAAACACCCACAGTCCTCGAACACTCGCCTGGGTTGCCACCTGAACTAACACGGCATCCGGGATGATGGCAGCTCGGGTCCGTTAAAGTGAAACTTCGCCCATAAAATGACATTCCCATGGTGACCTTGGTGGGGCTAACGTCACTTCGCCACAGATGGTCCAAGGCAGTCTGAATTTCGGTCATATTGGTGTGACTATTCACCCAAGGCCCTGTAGACTTGTCAAGGATGTCCCAGGAGCCATGCAGATCGTAGCTCATAAGATTAAACCAATCCACATGAGGCTCGAGAGATTTGAGATCAAAACCCTTCAGATATCTGTAGGTTGTAGGAATGACCATAGACACACCCTTCTTGACATCCTTCATTCTTGAGCGAAGCCTGCTCATAAATTCAACTTGGTTTTTGTAATCTTCGGGACGTCCACCGCGATCATTCGCCATTGGGAACTCCCAGTCAATATCAACACCGTCAAAATGGTATCTGTTCATCATCGAAACCAAAGAATCCAGAAAGGTGGTGGTATTTTCGGCCGAGGCAGCGAGCTTGCTAAAGGTCGTCCGTGTCGGACCCTCATCGCTGAATGCCCAGCCACCAAAAGCTACCCAGACCTTCATATCCGCCTGATAAAACTTCACCCCTCCCACCCGTTGTATGTCGTCCCTTGCAACGTTTCCGGCGCTGACCTTGAACGTACGCGGGTCGATGGTGGCGAACCTGAAGATGACGTGCGTGTATCGAAGGCCCGGAATTTGCTCGGGTCTCATTCTGAAGCACGGAGGTGATTTCTCGGATGATTTTCGTATAGAAAATATCGAGGGCTCGTAGTAACCTATCATACGGGCTACCGGAGTAGAATTGAGCGAGCACTGTGGTCTCTTGGGTGCCTCAATGCCGCAGAAATTTCCGTTGCATTCTGTCGTTTGCTGATGAGAAGGCTTCACAAGGCAGTAAATGAAGACCGAGAAGATTAGGGGAAGATACATAATCCGAACAAATGACAACGTTGAGGCATAGGACAGCTTGATTGACCAATGCATACTGTTGCAGAAAAGTTGCCTGGTCAATGACCAGTTCGTCACAACAGAAATGCCTGTGGCCGACTGAGTAGCACTGACGATACTCTGCCTATAAAGTTGATGAGTGCTTGGCTTGTCTCGCTATAGAGCAAAGACGTGTGATTTTAAAAACACGTCTCTGTAAAGGCTTCAGAGTATTAATACCTCGAGGTATTGACTACAAATGGATATTTCAACAGCAGCGTTGCATAGCTGGTAATTTGTCTGGGTATTGGTCAGTCTGATTGCCAAGAGACTGGCCTCCGACCGTTAACGTCATACGATATGCCGTGACTGGCCAATCACTGCTCTCTGAGTATCTGACGGCCTCCTGGGCTGAACTATGGTCATTTTGGCCAGCTCAATTTGGCCACGCCCGAGGCACATGAAACCAGCGACACGGCGAACCAAAACGGGCAATTTGGGGATGTAAAATGCCTTTTTCTCTACATACTAAATAAGACCGCTTTTACCGTTTGCTAATTCCTCTTCCCCAAGTCTACCAATATGGCCATCGCCGCTCTTTTTGTCCAGCTCACCTTCTTGGCCGATTTAATTGTGGTTGTAGCTCAACCGCATCATGTCTCTACCACGTCAGTCTCGAAAGGGCAGATAGCCGGCTTCCAAGCAATCCCCCAGAGGCTTCTAGGCCTAGCGGAACTGGACTCTAGCTGCCTCCGAGCCGCCAACCAAACAATTAAATGTCATGAGAGGGTTGATGAGCTCGGGCGACGAGAATATCATGGGTCGCTGGGAGACATTTGGCTAACTGATCTTCTTTGCGCGCCGTCGTGCAAACAAGCGTTGGATATAGCTCGGGATAACATAGAGGTGGCTTGCGCTGGCTCTCCAAATCTCCTTCCTGGCATGACTGTTGTGTCTGTTGTTGACTCGATCATAGCGGGCTGGGATGAAACCTGTCTCAAAGATGAACAGTCGGGCGACTATTGCAATCGTGAGTCTGTCCCCATGATGTTACAATTTTGTTAAAGTGAGGTAAACCTAAAAAGTAACCCACCAGATATCATCGATGCGTTAGATGAGTATGAAAATATCGAAGACATGCCAGACCAAGAACTCTGCTCGTTCTGTTATGGGGCAAAGCTGCGTCAGATGCAAAAGTCTGAACACTCCGCGTATGACCGAGAGTATGCTTCCATGCTCGAGTTTGTGAATAGAAGTATTATTCGTCTCTACTATAGTCAGTCGTCTGACACTAACCTTTTCTGAAGAGTGTCGTATCGACAGTCCGGTCGCCCCAAGTCAGAAATCTCCCCCGGACATGAGTTCATGGCCCAGGACCTGCTCCAGTGGCAAGACCATCACGACAAAGGAAGGTGATTCCTGCGATAGCGTTGCTCTGGCAAACTCAATCTCATCATCAACACTTTACTACATCAACCCCCACTTACTTGACTGCCATGGCATTGAGAGTGGAATGGAACTCTGCCTGCCGCAGACCTGCACTACGTACACAGTCCAAGAGCAGGAGGCTGCCGATTGCGTCGAGATAAGTATGGCTGGCGGCGAAGGGAGATGGTTGGATCTTATTGACTGGAATCTCATGCTCGATTCACGCTGCACGAACCTTTGGAGCACAGATCCTTTTTGGGGTCACGTCGTTTGTAACAGTCCTCCAGGTGACAAGTTTATCGACGAGATGGAATCTGGCTTCAGCGAACACCCCGGGAACGGCTACATGGGCGGCCCTGGAGGCTTCGGCGATGGTTATAAACTCAACAGCCGTGCGAAACCACTGGCAGAGCTTGCAAAAGGTACTACCAAGAGTTGCGCCCAGTATATCGAAGCAGCAGAGGGATTGAGTTGCGCCGAGATGGTGGTATCAGCTGACAGGGCTACACCTATGGACCTGTTTCTACAAATAAATCCTTCCCTCGGCAATGCCAGTGAATGCGATGAGAACTTGAAGCCCGGACTATCGTATTGCCTCAAGGTACACCCCATTTGGGGCGGATTGGCAAAGATGGAGGACATGGAGGACATGGAGGACATGGAGGACATGGAGGACGACTGGCAGGAGTTGTAGGTTATCTGATGAGTTCAGGTGGCTGGAACTGGTACCCGACCAGGTTTTCAAGATAAACATAGGATGATCCTTGGGTCATTTTGTAGCAGCCTAGAGCTAGTCAGCCGGTCGCCCCTAAGCGTATTTCGTATTAGCTCTCGCCTTATATTGTCGGCTACAAATTAATTTTCAACGCGGTGCAATATGCTGCTCACTTTGCTCTCTGCTCAATTTATTAGCATCGTTTCATAATGCAATACTGAGAGCCTCAAGATCTGAGAGCAACATGGCCAAGTTCGGCTTTTTCCAGTATCTTCGCCTAAAATGCACCGTCGTCCTCTTCAGGACTGTGGCCTGGCTTGCTCAGCGCTCTGTCTCTGGGCACACCCTCACTGAGCCGGCCGAGAGGAAGCTCAGAAGGATCCCTGGAAGCTCCGCCGGAAGCTATATCAACGTATGGGTCTATACTCCTCCCGACATCAACTTTTCTCGTCGCCCAGCTGTCCTTATCAACTGGCACGGGAGTGGGTTCGTGCTCCCCGGGTTCGGTCTTGATCATCTGTGGTGTACTAGAGTCGCGCAGGAATGTGGTATATACGTGGTGGATGCCGACTACAGAAAGGGCCCTGAGGATCCCTTCCCTGCGGCCGTTGAAGACGCTGAGGCCGTGTTGAGATGGGTAGCAGCCTCAGACATGTTTGATGAGAAGCGCATCGCGGTATCGGGATTCAGCTCGGGCGCGAATCTAGCCTTAGTTGCCGCTTCCGTGCTGCGAGAGAAGCTCACTATGGTGGACATCAAGATCCCAGTAGCATTCTATCCTGTCACGAACAAGGCCGCAGATCCGGAGCAGAAGGTCGCCCCTCAGTCCAATAAGCCCGTCCCCGCCGGCATCTCCCGCATCTTCAACGACTGCTACGTGCCTGATGCGGCGGTCCGCAGCGACCCTCGGGTCTCGCCCGAGTTTGCAGACCCAGATTCCTTCCCAGATCGCGTCACAATTCTGACAGCTGCTGGGGATAATCTTGCGCCGGAGGGGAATGCGCTCGCCGCTAAACTGGAAAACGGGCATAGAAAGGTGGTCACTCGGATGTTTGATGATGTCAATCACGGGTTTGACAAAGGCTGTGCCAAGGGATCTGTTGCGGAGAGGGCAAGAGATGAGGCGTACTCGTTAGCTATCGCTAGTCTAAAAGAGGCTCTCGTCTGATATTTGTACATATTCAGCATCAAATGATGGATCCTCAGTCAATCTGATTCAAAATTCTTGGTTATCATAATGAATTCGATAATACCACATGCTCCTGCCCTACTCATGAACCATAATCAGACCTCGCCCGAGACTTGGTCACCATTATCCTGAGAAGCTATTGTAAAGATTCCTAGACCTCGATTACAAAAAGTGGACAATAAAATGATGTAAGGGCGCGTAAGAAGAGTGGTCGCATTACTCTTTTGGGGGTCTGTTATATAAGTACACGCGTAGTAATACATTCCAGTCTCAGCTCATTTTGTTTGCTGTCGTTCAAACCCGAGCCTCGATGTGCTTCGAGGTAACCGAGTCTGAGTCCTTCAGGTCCTCCAGCTGCGCCCGAATATGGGGCTTCAGATCGTCAGCCGTTGGGTAAGCAACTTTATGAACTGTATACCATGGTCTCTCGAACAACTTGTCCATACTCTCCAGAGACCTGCCCGATGTCTCAGGCATAGCAAAGAACACATATAGCAGCGAAATGCAGCAGATGGACAAGAAAAAGATGAAGGCGCCGAATCTTTGAGTTGCCTCCAATAGAGAAGGCATTGCCTTGGAGCACCCAAAGTACATGGCCCAGTGGACTGCCATCAGTATGGCGACGTTGATGGAGCGGATGCGAAGTGGGAAGACCTCGGCTGAAACAAGATACGGAATGGAAAACCATCCAATGGACCAAGCGACTGCGTGGAAGTAAATGGAAACAATGGCGGCCCGACTAGCACCCATGGCAGAAGCGCTGGCTTCGATCTTTTCAACTGACCAGCCGTTTGTCACTCCGAGATAACCTCCCACGTAAGCTAGGGTTATGATCTGCATGGTAATACCCGTCATGAGAGAGCGACGGCGGCCGATGAAGTCGATGACGAAGACGGAGAAGAGCAACACAGACACAAATTTGACAATGGCGTAGATGCCAGTCGCCAGAAATCGGGACTCGGTCCCCTTGATTCCCAGGTAGCCAAAGATTGTTGGGCTGTATTGTGTGATGGCATTGGCACCGCTCCATTGGCTGAAGACATGGGCTGCGAACATCAAAATAAAACGGCGTCTGTTTGGCAAGTCGGTGAAGGTCTCTTTGATCAAATCAAATGTGCCAGCTCCTGCGACGATTTCAATCTCGTGGTTAAGTTGGGCCTCCATGCCTTCGAACTCGGCCTGGACATATGGATGGTCTTCCGGCAGCCCTCGAAACTTGCACAGTGTGGCAAGCGCTTGGGATCTCTTGTTCTTCATAAGAAGGAATCGTGGTGTCTCGGGGGTAAAGAAGCAGCCCACGCCCCAAATGACAGCCGGGATGACCTGAAGAGCTGTTGGGAGCTGCCACTGCAAATTTGTGCCAGCGTGGTACTTGGTCACGCCGTAGTTGAAGAAGAAGCCGAAAACAACGCCGAGCTGCTGGCAGCAGGTATATTGCAAGGTACATAGACCACGAATCGAAGCTGGGGCAATCTGGTCAAAGACAATAAAGTTAGCTGTGTTTGATCTTTCTGCTACAAAAATCCTCGGGAAGATCAACGTACCTCTGCGATATAGATCGAGGGTAGTACTGTGGTCGCACCAATGCCCATGCCAGCGATTATTCGGGTAATGTAGAGAACCGCCATGCTGCCATTGCTGAATGTTTGTCCAAAAATACCTCCAATATAAACAATCGTAAACATGAGGAACGTGAATTTTCGGCCGAATCGCTGAGTGAGCCAAACACAAGCGAGGCAGCCGAAGACAGCACCAGCAGTGGCAATGGAGACGATCCAGCCCTTTGTAGACGCAAACTCTTTGTCAGACTGATTTTTAAGACCGAAGCGGCTCAAGAAAATATCCATAACGACAACCGAGGCAATATTTCCTGGAAGGGAAGTGTGAGAGCTTGGCAACACAAGTGAGACGTAGAAGACTCGACGAACCTTCATCAAAGCCCTTCGCAACACCGGAGAAACTCCAGATGCAGGTGCAGACTAAGAGATACCAGTTGAAGATCTCTCTAGGGCTGTCTTTGATGGCCTTTTTCGTGGCCGCAATCATGTTTGGTTTCGCCATGATCAGGGGTCGTTCTTTCTGTGCAGTAGCTATGACGGTAAAGGGTTGGAGAGCTACGAATCTCACGCTCTTGCTCACACATTAGAAAACAGGACGTGGTCAGATCACTGTTTATACTATGAGGTTCCCCACATGAAAGAGCATGAAAGAGGAAGAGCGGGCGCGTCCAGAACGCCCATCGAGTGGGTAAGTCTGGAGTAAGTTTACGGGGCGGTGCGGAGAAAATCTGGTGAGATTTTTGAAAGGAGGGTGTTGGGGTTGAAGACATCGCGTTGACGTCCGACGGATGGCAAGGGGGGAGCTCGGGGCCCAACACCGCCCTGGATGTTAGCCGAGACACCACAGTGCAGCCGCGTTCCTCAGAGCAACCGTAACAGCAGCTGTCATAGTCCCGTCTCGGGTCGGAAGGATAGGAAAGAAGAAAAGGCACTTGATTTCGTCTATACAAACATAAACCGTACCTTTCTTACAAGTCTGATACAAAACTCACCGCGTTCAACTTTGCCTGTAGAGCATGACAGAACTAGCATTTCAGTCGCAGGTCCTCCGTTAATGTGACCCAATGATTCAACCTTGGGGAAATTGGAATGAATGAACTAGGGGTAGAACGATGTCGTCGGGCCGGGCCCGAGTCATGAGGTTCTTCACCCCGTCGGACCTCCTCCGAGGCCTCCGTAATGGTGTTGCCTGCACTGGGGAAGGCCGGCACTTTTCCCCAGACTTGCCGCGATTCATGTTCTCGAGTGCGTTACCCCGCATCACTAATATGTCACTGCTAATCTGTACGAGATTTTTGTCTGTCTTTCATCCGTTCTAAATCTGGTCTGGTTGGGGTGAGCTCGTCGGTAGTGACCCGAAGTGTCTGGATCCTCTCTTCCTCTGCACCCGATGTCCCTGTCTCCCAAGCAAGACGGCCGAGATCGGACAACAATCCAAATTCAATCGGGAAGACAGATATTCATAGCCGACCAAGAAACAGGGACCAGAAATTTGCGCCATTGTCTCGGACCTGCTATCCTCTTATCTCGAGAGAAGAAAGCCTGAAGAAGCAATCAGCCAACATGAACTTCTACCCACCGCCGCCTGTAATCAAGGCCGAAGTATACCTGCGTATCCCCGACGATAAGAGGTGTCTTGGCCAAGACTCGGAGTGGACGGGCGGTTTTGCCAGAACCTTCCAACACATCTTCCTCGAAGGGCCAGTGGTTGATGACAAAGGGAACTTATATGTTGTCGATATACCCTATGGCCGGATACTGAAGGTAGATGGCGAAAAGAATGTAACTGTGTGCTGCAAATGGGACGGAGAACCAAATGGCTTGGTCGGTACAAAGGATGGAACCCTTCTGGTGGCAGATTATAAACAGGTAATACACTCGCCGTCGGCATCGTCCCAAAGCTAACGTAATTCCCCGCAGGGAATCCTTGAATTCAACCCGAAAACGGGAGAGGTCAAACCTAAACTGACGAGGAAAAACCTGGAAAGATTTAAGGGGCCCAATGATCTCATTGTTGACTCAAAAGGCAATCTGTATTTCACCGACCAAGGTCAGACGAGCATCACTGACCAGACAGGCAAGGTCTACCGCTTATCACCAGATGGAAAGTTGGATACTTTAGTAGACAATGGTGTGTCCCCAAATGGACTTGTCTTGTCCCTGAACGAGCGTTTTTTGTATGTCGCGATGACCAGAGCCAACCAAGTTTGGAGGCTACCTCTCCACCCAGACGGTACCACGTCTAAGGGCGGGGTTTTCTTCACTTCGTTTGGGAATGCCGGTCCTGATGGGCTGGCTCTCGACGAGGAAGGAAATCTTTTCGTTTGCCACCCCAGTTTAGGCTCTATCTTTGTCGTCGATTCAGATGGTCTTCCCAAGGCCCGAATTATTAGTGGCTCGCCCGGTATCAATCTGACAAACTGCTGCTTCGGAGGACCTGAGCATAAGACTCTGTATATCACCGACAGCCTGGAGGGGAACATCCAAAAGGTCGAGTGGCACTGCCGTGGCGCAGTTCCAGCTCCAAAATTGGAATCATAGGGCTTTCTACCATATGAACCCCTAGGTTATCATTGAGGGCTGATTGTGTGCTGTCACATATCCAGTAAAATTTCCTAGCAGACAGGTGATGCCTGTCGAGGAACTCATGCCCAAGAGTCTTTGCATAGGCCTGTAGCAAACTGTGGCTTTATTTTTCCAACATGAGATAAGACTTAGAATGAGTCACTTAAGGAATTCTGATAAATCATTTCGCTTCTACCTAAAACGCTGTCTACTCTAGCCTGGCTCACAACAAAAGATGTTTCCAAAATCAGGGGGAAAGCGAGAGATTCTCCTTTCATTTGACTTGAGGCGACCTCTAGGGTAGGGTTCTGAGAAATCTCACTTTTGATGGGGAAGCTCTCATTTCTTGACCAATCACGACTCCCCATCAAGCACGCGACCCCGGCACTTCATTACAGTTCATCCTTGTTGACGTTCCTCAATTGCCGATTACGACGACTAGTGCTGAGTTTAGGATTGCCTTCTTCTCGGCCGGCTCTGCCGCTATACGACCCTGCGGCACTGGCGCTGACGTACCTCTAGTTATAACTTTGCCTCTCTGCCCTCCACGTGGAAGTCTTTCTCTTTAGCCCTCAAGCTACGATATTCAGACGCCAAACAGCCAAGATGCGCACCTCTGTCATCATCCTCACTCCCTTCCTGGCTGCCGTGGTAGCTAGTTGCAAATCTACCAACGCAACCTGCCACTTCGTACCTTCGACCAACGCCACTGCCTCCAACTTTCCTGGAGCCGACAATCAGACCTCGTTTCCCTACAATGTGAACGTCCTCTCCGAAGTCCCTGTGGCAGATATCTGCACCTCGGCCAGCGGCAGCGTTGCAGATGAATTGGCCTGTGCCCGCAAGTACATCGACGCCATTGATGAACAGATGGCTTTTCTATACGCTCGACGTCTCGGATATGCGGCCGTGGCGGGGCATGCAAAGTATCGCAACGGGACTGACCTAAACGATGCGAGCCGCAACCAAGTTGTAGCCGAGGGCATGGCACGCCGCGTGGTCAAGTATGGCGGTAGCGAGGAGGTAGGACGGGTGATGGGTGGCGAGGGCTGCCAGATCTATGCCAGTCTAATCTACGAGGCCGAGAACATCCGGGCTGTGTGCAACCCCGACTTTGAGGAGGAATTTGCCCGACCTTGTGATGTGGTCTAAACCAAAACCTTATCTTGACAGCTGTGGGACGAAATAAGATGTAGACGCGGGGAAGGTGGTTCAAATGCCGAGCAACGCTCGTATATCTGTTATTTGTGACCACTTGGCATCCTCGCCCATGTGAGCCGTGGTAAGTTAGTGTGAAGCAGCAAACTTGCTTCAATTACTTGACTCAATCTTAGAGTTTAAGAGGCCACCCTGTAAAATAAAGAATACTGTCAAGAATACTCTTCTTCCTGTCGAGTAAATTTCTATTATTTGGAGTAAATGGTACCACCTCCCTAGCAAGTAACAGGGTCATTTTGAACCTAGGAACAGGTCCCGAAATCTCAATCAACCGTTTAAAACCATCTTCAAAATAATTCGCTTATATTGTTCTAGTTGTACTAATCCCAACCCGGGCATGTCTTTTGAGTAGGATCGAGCCTAAATGGTCAGTTACGCCCATAAAAGATTTAACAACTCAGCGCTGGAGGATTGCTTACTTGTAGCGCCAGAGTCCGTGCCACACATGACTCCCCTGCGGGCAGTCGGAGATCTCATCTGAGAGCCTGCGGTAGCACTCCTCACTAGTAAGGTTCTTAACATGGTCGGGACTCTTGCCTGAGAGGTGGACTAAAAGCGTTAAGTGCTTGTGACGGCTGAGGTTGTAACATCGTTTACGGTATTCACCCCTTTTCCAGGTGCCGTGGAAGTTACTCTCGCAAGCTTTCCGGGCCACGACGAGGGCCTCGCCCTCTTCATCGCCGTACACCTCTCCTAGGTTGAAGCAATAGCGGGTCTCGAGATTTTGCACAATATCATCAGGCTTGGCGATTGACGCAGCCGAGACCAAGCCCAGGTGGTGCAGGGCGACAAAGAGGGAAGTGGAGGGCTTCATCTTGCAAGCGCAAGATGAAATATCAAATTATTGAAGGTAAGTTCGATCGATGAAGAGAGAATATTGGTATATGGGTATTTGGGTATTTAATCATTGTTTTGAACCCTGTGTTGAAGTCGTGTAAAACGAGTCTAAAGCTGGGTGAAAGATGGTAAAATAAATAGTGATCTGACGAGTAGCTTATCCCAATGGCAACTGAGTTATTCGTATGAAGGTTGATAGAGTTTCCTTCCACGTGGCTGCGGCTAGCAGAGCTTATTTTTGCCTGTGTAGTCACTGTGTTGTTTAGCCTCTTGCATTGCTGTTTTTTTACATTATACACGAATTCTTATCAGATTTTGAACTATTCTATTACATAAAACAGACCATATGTTCATCTCTTTTATTCCAAGACATTTGTGTTTTGAGAATCTATCAAGAGAGCCCATAACCGTTCTAGGCCCATTCATCCTCTTATCTACTTTTTTGCTTGCACAAGGTAGGTAGCTGTTAATCTCCATGACCATGGCTCTGCCATTCATTGAACGGAATAGGGATAACAGGTGATGGGAAGTCAACCATTGGCTTGTGTCTCATTCTGGGTACCCGACCGATTAACGCTCAAGCAGGATCAACACAGACCGATACTTGAAGGAATGTTGCAGAAAGGACTTTTGCGACTTCGAAAAAATCCAAGCCTCGTTTTCAAGGTTATGGCATTTATGTTGAAATGCCGATGGCTTGATGGATAGTATGTTGTGAACGCATACGCGTCGGGTGGCTAAGTCCCCCGACTGAGACACCCTCGTCAGCTTCAATCTAGGCCGTTTCCGAACGCCGAATCGGTGTCTCAAACCTTTCGCCGAACCGGCCAATGACCATCAGACTAATCAACGCTAAAGGAGGGGAGAGTACCCAAGCTTGCTGCTTGAGTCGGTGATTAGGTCTCAGGGGGTAAACTTTAAAGAGATTTGACGTGCCGGATCCGTCGTATAATGCACTGTAGAACTCAGGTTGACCCGATCTCCTCTTGTCAACGAATGATTCCATTTTCTACAAGCAATAATGAAGACGAGAATATCACTGCCACTGGCCGTTTTGTGCTTGGTTAGCTACACGATCGCACTCCCGATCGCGAATAGAGATGTGACACATCTTACACGGTTGATAGTGTTTGGTGACAGCTTCAGCGATAACGGTAACGGATCATGGGTGGTAAGTAATGCAACATGGCCGTCGGATCCTTCATACTTTGCGCATTCTTTTTCGTAAGTAATCCGGTTGTCCCCTTCATCTGGGTCCCAACTCTAACGAGTGTGATAGAGATGGGCCCGTGTGGAACGAACGCGTTGCGAATGCGCTTGGTCTTGAGCTTGTCAATATTGCGACTGGCGGAGCTACCACAAATAATGGCTTCGTTCAAGGACGGACAGGTCCCAAGTCGGAAATCCCGGTGCCTTCTACGGCTGAACAAATTGCGTCGTTCTTGTCGTGGGATGAGCCCAGACCTAGAGATGTGTTCGTTCACTGGTCCGGCGTCAACGAAATTCTTTTCAACCCCAATGTTACTGGCTCGCAGACGACAAGCTTGATCAACCAGAATATTGAGACATTATATCGTGCTGGTGAGTTGTCGAACTCGAGCCTTATCAGTCCAATCTATACTCATTGGTGTGATAGGAGCCAGAAACATTATTCTGGGCAATTACAATGACATTGAAACATTTCCGGGGACGTACAATATCTCTGACTATGAGAGTGATAATGTTAAGTCCTATATGGATGATCTTAGCATTGGGCTTAGGAACGTTGTGGGCGCATACTCTGCTTACGCGAACACGGCGTTGGTTGAGGCACAAACGTTGTTTCGCAATATTGCGGCCAACCCTACAGAGTATAGGATTGATGAGAAGTACGTACACCCACCAACTGCGTGCCTGCAAGGGGCGTATGGCAGCCAAGGACGTTCCCTTTGCAGTGACCCAGAACACCACCTATTCTTCGATTCCTACCATCCAGTAAAAGAAGTCCATGCGGCTATTGGGAAGTTGGTAGAAGATAAAATTAGGGCTTTTGGTAGCCAAAGATAGTTTATAATCAAAATTGTAATCTTCACAATCTGCGGTCAGGTCACACTTTCTCTTTCCTACGTTCATTGACTAAATGCTTGCCTTTCGCCTTTCTGAGGAGCCATGGGATTCTCTTCAAGCGGTTAGGCCCATTGGAAGTCTATTTTTAATATGAGTGACAGCCCGTCTTTGAGAATATCTAGAGTAGATGTAATGCAGTACCAGAGGTCGACAAATATGGCTAGATCTAGGTATGATCTCACCACATCTAGCATTCATTTGGTTTCGATATGAATTAGTATCAGTATAAGACCCACTAAATACCAAAGAAACACGAAATTGGATGACCTAACGACTGAAGATAGTTGATTATTCCGGAGCACCCTAGAAAAAAGCCTATGACTTTCTAGAAACGAATGATTATGATTAGGTTTGTAAACCGTACAACAGAAAACGTAGACATTTATTAGTTTGATGAGATTTGAGAACACTTTTCCCATGCTGCTACATATAGTTGATACAGCGGCCAAGCTGAAAATTGAGATCTGTCAAGCCCATTACTGGGCTTGATGGCCCACTAGATGAACGCACCTGTACTTCAACATCTACTACATGAAGCTACTTATTCGCTCCATGAATGGTAACTATCATTGCCCAAAGGTAATCAATCAAAGTCTACGATACCTTTTGGACACCCAACAATAACCAGACCCAGACCGCCCATGCCTTGGCCGGGGTTCCATGTTTAACACCTACCCCATAAGTTTCCACCTCTTACTTTACATGGATCAATCGAAAGCTATCTAGGAATATGAAATTCAGGCAAACTGTGTCGGTGGGCAATGGTGAGTAAACAGGGGAATATTTTGTTGGTGCTGGATGGACAAGAACGACTGAATTGTTATAGTGAGCAATTGGTGTCGATGGAAACTACCAGTAGCAGATGGTTGTCAGTGACGACGCTTTAAGAGATACTGATAATGCTATCCCCCTTGAGGGAACAGATCTACATACGTTTCCACAGATGTTTTCTCGAATCTCGATTGAGGCTTGATCTAGGCGCCATCATCGACTTCTTGCCTCCAAAACAGCCTTGTTGTCGGTCATGGGACTTGGAACAATGGTATTTCGTCATTGTGTGGCTGATATTTAGTCCGTGAGCGTACTATTGGCTTGTTGCCAGCGCTAGCAATACCGAAATGGTGGCATGGCTGAACTGTAATGGTCATCGGATCACTCGGGACCGTAATGGGGAAATCCGAGACCTCTCATTTATCATACAATACCAAGGATTTGGGTAGTTGGCATCGGATGATACAGGCGTAAAGAGCATCGTATTTGGCCACTTCAAGGAACTCTCATCACCACACTTGTGCATAATAAAGAATCGCATTTGGAATTCATTATTTTGTTTCCTGCACGGTTTTCATCAACGTCCAGTGTTGAACAAATTCATACATTCTTCAGTAGCCGCCCTCAGCGAGACGCATCCGACTTGCCGACACTCCCTCAATAGGTGTGCTAAGACGGATCATAAGGTCCGTAGGCTCCATTCTTCCTTGTTATAGTTCAGGACGATCATGAGGGGGTTGAGACTTCAAGACGTCATTGAAAGCAATGGAAGATTGGGATGTTCCAGGGGATAAGTTGTATATATGTGTCGACTTCCTAACCAACTACCACTCCATAGCAATTGATGTGAACGTTGTTAATCACACATATGTAAATCGACATTGACCTAGATTATACTTATCTTCAGTCCCGATTTTTATCACAGTATCCACGATGCTTTTCAGAAGATCTCACGCCGGGGAAACTACCCCTACTGGTCGAACTCGTCGCAGTCCTCTACGGCCACTGATTTCCCTGAACCATTTCATGGTCTTCGCCTCCGCCGCAATAGTCACAGGCATTACCGCATACTTTGTCCATTTAGAGCCTAAGCCGCACAGTACACATATTATTTATCAGTTGGTCATCGTAAGTACCTTGCGCTCGTCGCGGATCATGATCCTATAGGAGTTGAGCTAATCGCCTGCCTTAGGCTGTAATTACGCTTATCCTATACGCGATTTCTTCAATATTGCCTTTCATCAACAGATATCGCGGCCATTTCATGCCTGTCAATCTCATTCTTTCCTATTTGTGGCTCACCTCGTTCATCTTCGCAAGCCAGGACTGGGCTGGAGGCAGGTGTGTGAGGAATTTGACGGTTGCTGGCAGGTGTTCGCTAAAAAAGACCATCATCGCGTTCGACTTCCTCGCGCTGTAAGTTTCAACCCATACAGAAGATTTTCTTTGCCTAACCTCTTCTTTAGCTTCTTCTTGATGTGCAATGTCGTCGCCGAAGGTTTCCTCTTGCGTCAAGAGCGGACTGGGGCGGTTGTAGACCCGGCCGTTGAGCCAAAACATCGCCCGGACACGGCAACGACTGCCAATACTACAAATGTCGTCTAATATGACAATAAGAAACTCCATGGTTCATTACACGTCAGATTTGTCCGTAGGTACTCAGGATTTCTAAGTCTGGAGCCATGGCGGGGGGCAGGGAGGATGTCGGGTTACGGAAGCAGCTGGGTCAGGAAATTCAGACTGAAATTGAGTCAAGCTTCATACCTGGATGTCTCCAACCTCATCATCTTGTATTATCCCTTTCTACCATTTTCCCTTCAGATTTTTATATTATATTTTAGTTCAAATTGAAATAATATCTATTCATTTTTCCCACAAGGGTCTCTCATATGATATTACATCCTGTATAGGGACAAGTTCTTATGGGTTATATACAAGAGATCGCCTATGTTGCCCTTAGTCTCCCCCAAATATCCATGGTCCTCGCTAATGAAACAGAGGTTTGCAGAGAGTTGAACCAATGTTCGTGCAAAACACTAGCATTGGAGTCATCTGTTGAGCCAATACTAAACGAGATGCTTTCCGACTAACCCCGTATAAGCTCGTGTCGAATACGATGACTCATTCGGCCAATGTTATGACACATCTCATGATGGTGAGGGACAAGTTAGTCCAACACAATAAATAACTCGCGGACAGAACCTAAGTTTCAACGTCTGTAGTCGTGAAATATTCACATCATTTATGAACTGGGACTTGAGACAAATGCTTGAGACAATTTCTATACAACCCTCGCCTGGGAGGAGGCTCAGGCCTCAGAAGCTCGGGCTTCTTCATGTTCCCCGTGAGGTTCAGCTCTTGATATATGAATTCGCACTCATCGAGTGCCCCAAGTGGGAGAAAAGACACATATCAGAGTGCCGGTACAAGCCGAGTGATATCAATTGCACCGAGATTCTCCCATTCCTCAACCTTTCCATCAATATATGGCAGACTATGGATGGAGAATTTAAGCAGAACGTCGGGAATCACTGCAATTGTGCAAAGCGTACTGGACTCGGTCTCCTAGGTGTGAGCCGTGAGATACATCATCTCGCCGCCCCGATTTTCTGGTCGCAAAACACCTTTTGCTTCCTCGACGCGATGGAGTTTCTTGCCACTGTTGGCCATAGGCTGCGAGATGAATCCCGTAACCACCTTCGATCCATCAGCATCTTGAACCCGGACGCGACTGGATTCTCAAACCACGTTTCACTTCCGTACAGCTTATCACGGAGCAAGGCGAATATGCAAGCATTCTGGTCGACGGTGAGCAAATGCAAACAACTTTCGAACCTGGAGCTACCACCGCCATATATCAAGCCCGCATTATTTAGCTTCGCGCACTGGGATCTTCTTGCGGAGCATCTGACGGAGCTTGCAGCTGTTCGTTTTAGCTACCTTCTTCCATACATTAACATGAACTCGGGCTGGGGCTCTCCTTCTCAATTCAGATACTTTTCCCCATCTTATAGAAACCCTGGGCAGCAGGACGTATTTGTCCGGTGCTCAAGGACAGTGCCGCTTAGGCAGCGAAGCTGGACGTCAGAAGCAGCAGCCGAATTTTACAGGGAAATGGAGCTCAATTTTAAGATTCACGTCGACACAATTGTGAAGACTAAGTATCTGAATGCCAACCCGGAACGCTTAGCCCATTACCAAGAAACGTTCAAACTTCTGCCCGGTTTAGACGAACATCACCGAACGCATCGCATCACATTACCCACTGGAGAAAATACCACCATCAAGTTCTACGGGCTTCCCATTAGCAAGAAGACAAGGATAAAGCAAGCTCGAAAAAGGCAAGCGCTGGATCGGACACAAAGGCTCAAGAACGGATTGACGCAGTTGCAGTTCGAGGAGCAACAAGAACGCAAGAACCAAATCAAAGAGCAGGAAGAGCGGAAGGAGATGAGAGAACGCGATGATGAGCTAGCGGAGAGGCGGGCACGGCGTATTCAGATCCATGATGCTGAGGCGGCTACAGTGAAGAAACAGAAGAAGAAAGTTAGAAAAGAGGACGCGAAGAGAAAAGAGCAGAGGAAGCTAGAGAGGAAGCGGGCGACTTGATTCGAACCTTGCCTAATTCAACATTCTCCTTTTACATCGAATCAAAGAACAGAGCTTCACTCATAGCGACGGATACTTGAAAAGTATCTTGAGATTCAATTTTACTATGGAATGAAGTAATTATCTCTATATCCTTAGGATTGTTTATGTCGTTCAATTGGCACATGAGGTCAACTTCGTAGGAGAAAAGGTTCGGCGGATAATCATTAACGGAACATTAAGCACCAAACAAACACTAGGCCGCAGTTGACCAGAGAACCTTTAAGATCATGGTTCGAAATTTCCTACTGTCGACTTCCATGACTACTTCGGATGTCGGAGGATGCCACATATTGGTAACTGTCGGGTCACAGTGATAGCAATTTTTGCACTTTCAAACCGTACTCTGAGGTTTCAGGCGGCAATGAACACCAAAAATTGCTTTCAACGCTTCAGCGTACGCCACTGAGGCATTTCGTGGGCTACCAATCGCTTGGTAGGTCCACTTGAAGGGGCTGAGTTGCATAGGGGCTGAGTTGCATCAGGGCCACAAGCTGATTCTTCAGTGGCCGCTAACAGCCTCTAATGATTTTATAGACAGGTCAATGTGTCATTGTTCTATGCATGTTACGTCAGTATATCAATAATTGAGAATGGGACCATAGTTATCAATTTTACCAAAAAAAAGAAGAAAAGGACAGGTGAGTGGATATGATCCCAAAGTCCCACGAGGCATTGGCTATGACTTCCGCTCAAAAACAGTCAGCAAAATTTATATCCGAAATCGATATTGATGACATGGCAAGTCAGCCTAGGTGGGGTTGGTTGGCAATCATACGTTGCCCTCTGGTGTGCCTCACCTCTCTCATCAGGCAGAGGCCGCCGCCCCGGTACTTCATCGTGCCAACTTCTCTCCCCGAACCTGATGCGCCTGAAGTCTTTACGCAATTAAATCGGCCAGGCTCGGGACACGCCGTGTCGCATCCGATCGCAGACAATGGGCCAAACTGGCAACCTCCTCTGTCAAAAATGTCAGGGTATCCAGCTCGATGATAGAGTGCTCAGCGATTATATTCGCAGACTCCCAGATGGTAGCAAGTATTCCGATAAAACCGGGAACTCGGAAGAGATTCTCGTTCCAATAGCCAGTTGGTCTGACTATCCGCCCGAGTTCCCCAAGCTACAGGAGTCGCATATCAAAACAGGTTGCATATTCTGCAAATACCTTCGGGAGGCAGTTCTTCTCTCCAAGCTTGAGTTCCAGGAATCCCCTATACATATCCATCTTTCACATAGCTGGTTCAACGATGGAATCTTTCTAGGTAAGGGTGATATAACTCGGGATTGCAATTATTCCGGTATAGTAGGGTATGTCACAGATGGACAAGCAAGGCAAGGCATATACATCAGCCCTGGGTCCGATGATTGTAGGCAAGCATCCGTTTTCTCTCTAGGCGGTTATTCTAACCTTGGGTAGTTCAAATATCTCAATGGTTAGGCATACATAGCACCCCGAAGACTGTGGCTCTATGTAAAGAGAATGTTCTGTGGGCCACGAACCTGCTAGAAAGCCTGGACCATACTTCAGCTGCGCAGGATCCTGATCACGGGTTTCTTCCGACCAGGCTACTTGACATCGGAGAAACCGGTACACCAAATCCCCGCCTGGTATCAACATCAAAAGAAACAGGACCGATATCATATTGTGCCCTCAGCTACTGCTGGGGGGCTCTTCCACAGCTAACGACAACGAAATCGACTTTTCAACAATATTCATTGCAAGGAATCCCCTTGCAGGAGTTGACGAAAGTTTTCACAGATGCCATTGAAGTTTGTCACACGTTTGGGATTCGGCACCTTTGGATAGATGCTCTGTGTATCATCCAAGATGACCCAAGCGATTGGGAAAGAGAGACCACGATGATGCACCGAGTTTACCGCAATTCATATTTCACCATATGTGCATTATCTTCCGACTCAACGCATATCAGCTTTTTGCAGAGGAAGCAGCATAGGCTTGATCTGAATTTTCTATCACTGTTAGATTCGGAAATTTCGGGGAAATTGACCTTGGAATTCCAAGGGTTAGCACATGAGCGTGTCGCACCATATATGTACAGATACAATCTTTTCGAAGACACCACATGGTCCACACGGGGTTGGACATTTCAGGAAGATGAGATGTCTAAAACAGCGCTTTATTTCACGAACTCGCAGTTGTTTTTAAGGACTGGAAATCAATATTTCGCCGAAGATGGATGGAGCTCTACGTCATACAGTTTCGCGCTTAGGATACGTCCAACGCTCAGCAATTGGTATGGGAAGATATTTAGGTTCCGGAAGAAAAAGTTTGCAAACGCGGAAGACGTATTTCCCTCGCTTTCGGGTATCGTGAGAGAGTACATCAGCTACCATGACGATATCTATGTCGCTGGGCATTGGAAACGTGACTTTCTCCGGGGGTTACTTTGGCATTCCATAACCTATAAACTGGAAGAAGGTCGGGAGACTCTCTTAAGAAATCTGTCATTTCCTCCTCGATACATCGCTCCCTCGTGGAGCTATCTAAGCAGGACTGAGCCTGGAGAACACGGCATTAACTTCCATCAGGTGCTAAGAGAGGGACATTTCCGCAGCATGGTCAAAGATATGGATGCCTGGACGACACCTGCCGGACAAGATCCTTATGGAAGAATTCTCGCAGGAATGGCTCATATCAGGGGTAAAGTTATCACATGTCAGTCCGATTTGTCAAAGATACATGATGACATCTTCACAACCTGTGACTTCTTTCAAATGCGTGTTGATGGGGCATATGGTGCTACCTGCCAACTAGATTGGCCGGTCAACGGTGATTGGGAATCCAGCCATGACTTGTCCCTGCTATTGCTTGCAAGCACTTGTCGCCGTTGGCAAGATGGTCGTCCCACCACTCATTATCTTGACAAGCAAGAAAACGAGGGTGACAACGACGGCGACAACGACGGCAGCGGGAGCAGCAATGGCAATGACAGAAGCGGCAGAAGCGATAGAAGTCACGTTAAAGAGTCCACCCACGGAGAACACGGCGGTAACGAGCACCAACTATTTGCTGTTGAAGAGTCCACCGTGTTACTCACGTCACTAGATATCAAAGAAACAGTCGAATCAGAAACAGACGACGAAGAAGACGAAGGGGTAAGCCGTTGCTGCGAGTTGGGTTGCGTCGGGAGCAGTCGTCAAAATACGGGTGATGAAACTGGTAAGTGGAATCTCTTTGAGGCAATCATTTTTTGCACGCAAACTAAAGAGAAGGGACTGACACGAGTTTATATAGACTCCGACGTGTCCTCCAGCGAGACCTCACACAAGTTTTGTCCTGTTTGCGGCCACTGCATGAAATGCTGCAGAAGTGAAATAAATCGCCATGCGTGGGGCCTAATTATTCACCCAGCACTGGAACCAGGACAATATTTCAGGGTTGGGGTGTTCACCTCACGGTCGGATGGCCCTGGAAACATCTGCGGTACTCGTTTGTTCGATCAAGCAGACTACCAGGAGATTGATATAATCTGAGGCAGGGCCAGTCAATTATCGAGGTGCCAACCCATCTGTTGGTTGTTTTTGATTCAGATAATCGTTTGATTGCCTTATGCAAGTTGGCGATTATTGGTTTTTCTTGGATTTTTTTGAGGTGTCTTTCTTATTTATTTGAAATGATTTTCTTGGTTTTCTCCACCTACCAAGTTGAGGTTTTTTCATCTCCGTTCCCATAACATACTTTCCATAATTTCTTGGTCTCGTTTTATGAGGAACACTGAATTTATTAGCCACCGTCCAGCCTGCTATTGCACTTCTCTTGGTGGTCAATTGGCTTGCCAATTCAGCGTTTCCGTGCTGTAGGTGTTTTAGCTGCGCCAGTACTTTGGTCAGAGGATGTTGAATCCTTCCCTCCCCCCCCGTCCAATCCAATTTAGGAAGAGAGTGAAAGTTCTTCCTCAGCTGCTGAATCCTACCTAGTTGTGGCTGTGCTCCACCAAAAATAAACTACCAGACGGTGTCTCCCCAAACACGTTCTAATAACGGCTGAAATCAGGGGCACGGGCACGAACGACCCTGCCAATGTTATGTAATACCTGGTTTGTTAAGATTGAGGTGGCCCCTTCCGAGCGTCCCCCACCATCCTTCCTTTTTCCCGCGTTCAGTCACGCGAGAGACCTCTCATGTCCGTCCCAGCCTTGTAGGTTTCCGGGCCATAAGGCTGTGATCAGCGATGTGAGCCTAGTTGGGATGGGATACCACGGGAACAAACTGTCCGCTATTGGCCTTGCCTTTACCAGCCTCGCGCTCTTCATCGCGCTCATCAATGGCGCCGTTTCAGTTATTAAGCTGGGCAAGCTGGGCCCTCAAGGCCAGATCAGTGCCCGGTGGATCCGTGCAACTGCTTTTTTGGTCATCATGTGAGTCCTGTCACGACCCTGAAGTTGACCCATATCAACCTGGATAGCTAACCATGCCTCTCAACAGATATCTAATCCTCTCTCTTGCAGTGGAGGCCTTTTTACTTGTCACTCCCCCGCGGGACAAGCGTCCGGGGCATTCGGGAACCAACAAAGCCGTTTCCGAGCTTCCGGAGGTCACAGAGCTCCTGGTCAATCTGGCTCAAGCAGCCATTCTCATGACCCAGTTCAAACTCACCTTTGATCTGTATTCTACCGGAAGCAAGGCGACGAAGCTCACAGCTGTCATTCTTTTCATCTTCTCCCAATCGCTAAATCTTACACGCTTTATTGCATTTCATGTCGCTCTGTACGATAGTAATGATTACGACCTATCTGAATCTATCCCGGGTTATGTCTATGCGGTCTATGTCCCGGCCCTGATAATGGAGGTCGTGCTATTTTCAACGTCCGCAATGTCCGTCGTCGTCATTGTGAGATACTGGATAGACTTTGGCGCAACGCCTAATGAGACGGTAAGTTGATCGCGTGACCTCCATGACTGCTGGGAATCTGTCCTCTGACCACCTTCCAGGCACCCGGATTGCTCTTTGCCGCCAGTGCATTCTCCCTCCTGCGCCATACCTGGAAAGTAATCACCAGCGGCATCTCACAAATTACCTCGATGAAGGGCATACCCGGGCCATCAGTATTCCCAATGTGGTTCTTTTTAATCGAGAGGGTGCTTACACATTGGGATAATGTCATCGTCATCACTCTTCTCTTCTGCTCTGCACTCTCAGGGCTGCGAAAGCTGAATTCTGGACGAGCATCGCCAGTGAGCGACGTGGACGGACCTATCGAGCTTATCAACACTGCGGATGCTTCACGCTCCGTTGAGCAGCACCATGTTTGGCGGTAGCTATTCTATGACTAGGCCAGAGAAATAATTCGAGCTTAACATTCCAAGACCTTCCTGTAATCTACCATAATAATATGTTGTCACATGTCATTTATTCGCCTACTTACCGTAGTTCGGATGGATATCCATTTGATATCATATAGTACCCTACTGTATATAGTTTGATAAAAGCCTTATCTTTTACCTCCTAAGAACCCCTTGATAGTATTTCCAGTTAGTTTGGCAACGTTGTTGTCGTACTTATCCCACGCCAAAGAGCAGTACCAATTGATGCTGCCTACGCTGAAGACTGCACCGCCTCCGGAGCCGACGTAATAGACGACATCGCTACGAATAAGGTCTGTCTGCGTCCCCAGTGTGTCCAATGCGGGATAGCTGAGATCCTCGATCGCAATGCCAAAATCATCACTGTGACCTGTGCTCGTCGCTAACACCAAAGCGTCCTTGGGGCTACCGTTTCCCACATCATACCGATCGATTTCGTCACCGGAGGCGCCTCCCCCGAAGCCATGCTCTCCGATGAGGTCTCCCTCGATACCATTGAACATCCAAGAGAGGTTGGGATCCCTGGAGGCTTCAGTACGCCTGTAGGGTACACCAAGGCCAGTTCCTTGGGCGCAAAAGCCTACTCCGAACAGTGTGTTACAGCTCATACCTCGGGATCTCCACAGACCCCCTCTCTGCCCATCAAGACTATTGACGTGCTCCCCTCCGGGCAGACTGTAGGGGCGAACTCCAGTATCGCCTCGACGGACTTCTAATCGATGCGGACGGGTATCATCGAGACCGCTCACCCAGTAGAAGCCATTACCACCCATGTACATCAGATTGCCGCCACTTTTCGAGAAGGCGTTGTAGGCATTGACAGATCTGAGAGTAGGATATTCGGGGTGCGAGCCCGTGATAACCGTATTAAAACCTTGAAGTGCCGCGGCTCCACGGATATGTAGGTCATGATCCGTTATAATCTCATAAGGGATCCGCTGCTGCTCTAGGAATCCGAGCATCATAAGATCTGCAGAGAACTCGCGCGGGCGGGAAAACGCCCACATTATATAACCAGGACGGAGGTTCAGAATGGGACGTTTAGCAGAGGAGTAGCAGACACCAGAGCCATCGTTGTGTCGGTCATAACAAGACAGCCCCAAGTCACCACGGCGGCGCATCTTATAAAACTCTGCGCTCTTTAGACACTTATTGATATCAAAGCCCGGCCCAAGGTCGGCAGTGTTCTGGCGGGTCGTGTCATATAGTCGTTCGTTGGCGTAAGCAAGGTACGTGAATGTTGAAAAGACGAGACAGACTTTGTTAGAGTTATCCGATGTCCAAGAATTTGGCCTTACGAAAAAGGTGATGGAGTCCTTGTCTAGACCATTGACCGTTTCCACCTCGACCGCGTACGCACCAGATCGAGCTGTACAAGGAATGGTGATGACAAAATCCGTGTCCCATTGAGCATCATCCATGTCGTCGTCATGAAAGTGGATGGCACCGTAGCCAGAATTTGCTCGGGTCCAGTCACATTCTGAGCCATCCCAATCGTGACCCCGAACGGCACGAGTTGGCGCGTTTACCAAGATACCATGATGAGCTCGGCCAGAAACATCAATGATCTGGTCGCTCGACATGTTCAGCGAGAAGTCGTATTTTGCGAGGACCAGAGGTCTTTGTCCGTGTGTTTTCAACATTAAGCGATCAATGCGGCCATTGAAAACCTCGGTGGCATACGGTCCTTGGCAACCTGGACCGTTACGAGAGGATATTCCCTTGGTCGCTGCAATTAGAAGAGGATTCGGACTTAACACCGTCGTTGTCCCGCCCAGTGTTTGCTCGAATACCGCAGGGGGAGGTACCGGCTCGACTCTGAAAGGTAAATGAACTAAGTTCACCTGGAGCTTCTGACCCGTGAATAAAACCTTGACTTTCGACCAGGACTTATTCTGGGGTCTCAGCTCAGTTAGGATGACATCGACCTCCTGCGTCATTCCAATATGAACATCCAACGAACCACAAGTGCTTAAAGTGATAGAGAATCCAGTATTTGTGATGGAATCTAAAGTGGAAATCAAAGTTTGTGCATGAGAACATTCCACCATCCACGGCTGCATATAGAATGAAACCTGAAGGCCTTCTGCCATATTTGGGGCGCCCCAGTTGGGGATGCTCCCGTATGAGCCTTGTTGGGCTGTCTGAAATCTTCCCTTTTGATGACCACGAGAGATCTCCAGGACTTCTTCCTCAGCTTTCTCTGGAGAGTGGTCCATGTCGATACCCTGAATCAGCCGAACTGTACGATAGTTATACTCGGACTCTGTGCATGAGATCTGCATATATATTAGCTCGATTGCATTCTTTACAGTGGGTACAAGTCCACCAAGAGGATTTCTCATCACTTGTTCTACCCGCTACAAAGCTGTTGGGAACAGCACTTTAGGAAGGGAGGATCGCATCATATGAAAGAATTAGCTTACTTTAATTGCGATCGAATCCCCAGGTGCAGCTATCCAAGGCTCTGCGTACCCAATTATCTCTGGCGGATAGCTGCCACTGTCTGCATTTATGGCCGCCATTTTCGAAATCAATAAGCCAACATCGACCAATGATCAAACTTTCCAGGTCGTCGGCACCGACCGAGACAAAAGGCAGATGATATTGGGAAACAAATGACAAGGGTTTCTTGTCGTATTCAATGGGTTGCTCGGCATTTAAACAATCCACACCAAAAGTCTTAATTAGGGGTTAACAACACGAATCGTATCATGCGGGGACTTTTACACATTTTGCGAACCATACCTCGGATGTAGAGGGATTTGGCTATAGTTTACCGTAAATGGAAGTTGCTCTGACTATACATGGAGTTACGCCATATACCTTTCTGAATTTTAATAAGATTACCCCTACTCTCATGCACATACTCCCTCGTGAAGAGGGTCGAATGGGTGTGTTTGAAGGACATACATAATCGATGTCAGTGCCTTTACTGATATCTTTACCCCCAGGAGGGAAGCGTAGTCTCCATTTGATCTAGAATCGTAGCTGCTTGAAGAACTGGACGGATTGCTGCGGGTGGCACCTGGTCTTCGGACAGTAGTGAGGTGCCTCTCAATTGATCAATTAACAGCCAATGGGTCGGGTAACAAATTTACTGCCATTATTGAACAGCCGGTCCCATCGGACATAATCAGACTGCATTCACTAATTCCCAATTGAGGCATAAACTGACTCACACCTAATGTTACATTTCAAGACATCAGAGGCAACGCCAAGTTTTCTTTTGTTTATTACCAGAAAAGGCACTTAACATCAGATGCGACCTTATTGTCTCCACCGTGCGCAGGGAAATATCTTCGACGACCCAGAACACCGCTTATGTTGAGCTGCTTCAGATGTCAGCCGTCATCTCAATACTATCAAATACTATGAGTGTCGCTATAGGACTTTGTTATTTTGCACCTCAACTTTCATTATGACTTCCTCAGGTCTTCCGCTAAGCGTTGCTGCCTCGCTGCAAAACTCCAAGGCCGAGTACCGCCGGCTCGGGAACTCTGGCCTCCACGTTTCGGTTCCAATTATGGGCTGCATGTCCATTGGAAACCGTGAATGGGCCGATTGGGTCATAGATGCCGAAAAGGCTCTGCCACTGCTTAAGGCCGCTTTTGACAGGGGTGTAAATACTGTAAATGGCCCCAATACACATCCTCAACTGCGTCTATGGCTCGCTTACTGAAGCTGAAACAGTGGGATACGGCGAACGTATATTCAAATGGCGACAGTGAGCGGATCATTGGGCGCGCTATCAAAGAGTACGAAATTCCTCGTCAAAAGTTGGTCCTCATGACAAAAGCTTGGGGTATTACCGGAGAGGAGCAATTTGCGGCGTATCCGATCATGAATGAGCTGAGAAAGAGTAAAGATTATGTTAATCAGTTTGGTATGATCCACTATCCCTTTTGCTCTAGGCTTTCCCCTTTCCATACGTATATTAATTCGCAAGCATTGTTCTTACACCGTATAGGGCTTTCGCGAATCTCTCTCATCAATGCTGTAGAGGGTGCACTTGCTCGCCTTGGAACAACATACATTGATTTATTCTGGATTCACCGCTTTGATCCTTATGCACCCATTGAAGAAACCATGGAGACATTGCACAATCTTGTCGTAGCTGGCAAGATCCGCTACATTGGCGCGTCGAGTATGTGGACGTATCAGTTTGCCATGATGCAGTTTTGCGCCGAGAAGCACGGATGGACCAAGTTCATTGCCATGCAAAACCACTACAGCCTCCTATATCGAGAGGAAGAAAGAGAAATGCATAGGTTCTGTGCTGCAACAGGTGTGGCACTATGTCCTTGGGGTCCACTAGCTCAAGGAAATCTCGCCCGCCCTATCTCTGTTAGGGGAAGCACGCTTCGCTCAGTTAATGGCGGCGGGGACCCTTCAACTACTCGCAAGGAGTCTCTCGCTATAATTGAGCGGGTGCAAAAATTGGCTGAACAGAAAGGATGGACGATGAGTCAAGTGACACTAGCATGGACTCTGAGGAGAGTTTGCAGTCCGATCATCGGTTTCAGCACGGTGGATCGAATTGACGATGTGTTGAGTGCTCGAGGGAAAGAATTAAGTCCCGATGAAGAGAAATTCTTGGAAGAGCCATACACTCCATTGGAAATCGAAGGACACTACTAAGGAAGTTTCAGGTGAGAGCCAGATGTGTAAATCTACAGTCATAAACTACCTTAGCATATATTTGACTTGATCGTTTAGGTCCTTATTTTCCAAAACTTGAGAAAAGTATTTTCTACACACAGATCATGTTCCGGTATTCTGCTTGCCTGCACCAAGTCAAGCGCAAGTCGACTACATACCCTATATCCATCATAAATATCTAATACTATGGGATCTTTTTCTATTTAGGCTATTTAGACCCATCCACTTCTTCTCTAAGAGGGAATAAATATCGATGGGGTTTCTAAGTTCCTAAACAGGCAGTATCGCAACTCCCATTAGTAAATACCGCATATATTTTGCCAAATAATGCTACACTCCTGCTACACAAAGAAATCTATTGGATAAATTTGATCAAGATTTGACTAATACAGTCGTGGAATCTCACCTCAAGCGGGGATTTGAAATCTTCTCGACAATACACAAATTATATTTGCCTTTAAATTAGGGTATATCGTTGTCCCATACAGTTCAAGGCCATATGAATCCAAGGAGTATCTAAGATGGCGTTCAAATTACGACCTGCGGCGTTGTCTGACGTCGAACAACTAACCGACGTTTTCTTCTCCGGCTTCAAAAATGATGCTGTGATGGCACTCTGCTTTCCTGAGAAGCCAGCGGTTCGCAGGTTCTGGATCGAGGGCCTTAAGGAAGCGCTCAATGACCCAGATGTTCACCTAGTCGCCGTAGTTGCTACCGAGCTCTCTGGCGAGCCTGTTATCGCCTATGCAAATTGGGTCAGCCCCAACAACAAGGCTAGTTCAACACGACCACTATATCCTGATGAAGGAGACGACAAAGAATTGGCCGCCTTTTATTTCCCATATTTGCAAGCGCAAAGGACGAAGAATACGGCGGGACGAAACTGTTGGTACCTGGCTGCTCTTGTCTGTCACGAAGACTACCAGGGCAAGGGAGCTGGAGGTTTGTTGCTGCGATATGGCTTAAATCGCGCGGATGAAATGGGTGCGGATGTTTATCTGGAAGCTAGTCCTCCCGGCGTGCCCATATATAAGCGCTTTGGCTTCAAGGAGATTGATAGGGTTGTTGTACTGGATGGACAATTCACAGAGCTATTAATGTTGCGAGAATCCCCATCGCATGCAGCAGTCAAAGCGTAAGCCTTAATTCGACAAGTCTATCTCTGTTTTCTCTCATCTGCTGCTGGTGCCAAAGGTTTGGTAAGGTATATGCGGCCTACGAGATATCGCGTCCCTTCTGTTTGCGCAATATCTTGCACAAGTAAAATGCAAACGGATTGGCTTATCGCGTCACCTTCTCTATCGTGTGAACCGTACAATTCTACACATGATAGACAAGATATTTTGTGATATCACCTCCACCCTGCTAAGGGTTGACTCCCACATTTCGCCAGAACAAGTTGTAGAAATGCTTGATACAGACTTGATTCAAGGATATCTAACGTTCGCTACCGTTTAATTTAATAACACGAGGCGGGAGAAATAGAAAAGACTCGTCATTACTTTATTAATATTCAGCAGGAGCCGAGACTCGTTCGGTTTCTATTCTAGGGTATTCTCTGGGAGTAATCTTGCTCGTTTGGTAGATGCACGTCTACTCCGTTGTTTCGGCAATTGATTCCTTAAGCTGGCTGAATCTCATTATAGAGATTTCCAATGCTTCTCCATCAGCTCTTGAGCTGTCAATGGCTTAATATCGGGGAATTTCTCATTCAAAGAACCTTCAATAGGGATGAACGCGAGACCCTCCGCCATCCATCGCTGGAAAATCGACAGGAATGCCAACAAAACCTCCTTGGGATATTTCTTGTAGTCGTTCTCGTGTCCGGGAAGCTCAGTAATCTGAGATTTCTTGAGAGTCTCCAAAGAATCATACTTGACATCGAACTTCTTCCCTGTGGCGTTTTCTGCCAAAGTGATCAGCTTGTTGAAGGTCAACGTCTCCCCAACGATGCGAAGTTCACGCGGCCACTCAGGAAGGTCAAGAGCCGCTATGACAAAACGTGCAACGTCAAGAGTATATGTTAGGGTGATAAGCTCATTGCCAGTGCCCGGAATCCCTGCCTTCGTATGCGGGATATCAATGACAAGGGTTCCATGGCTGTAGTGTGACTTGATGGAAGGGGGGAAGAAGTAGTCTAGGAACGTGCCGTTATGGACAACGGCCCATTCAAGAGAAGTCGTCTTAAGGAGATCCAGAGAGTCAAAATAGGATTGGAGGGGCGGAAGGATTCGAGTACCGCTGCATGACTCTATCAGCACGAGCCTTTAGGATGACCAAGGGTCGCTCAGACTCACCTCACGGGATACTTGATAGCAAACGAGCTGGGAATGAAGCGCTTCGTTACAGAGGAGCTCTCCGCTGCTTTGATGAGATTCGCTTGAGAAATAGAGAGCGACGTGCCGTTGATGCCGAAAGCACTGATGATAGTATGTATTTCATGCTCTTCGAGAACCTTGACTAGATCCTCGACATCGTTATAATCAACCACAACATGTGGGATAGATGTCTTAGTATTAATATCCTGTGAGAGGCTGAGAGGTTAGTGTCTATTCTTGGAAGCCAGGTCTTGTGTAGCAATACCTTTCGGGTTAAGACGATTCCTTTGTGGATTGACTGCCCAGTCAAGACATCTACGAGGGTCTTGCCCATAACGCCCGTTCCTCCGGCAATTGCAACCTTGACCATTTTTGAATGAAGTTGAAGTATTCTATAATGAAATGTCCGGGTATGCGATTTCAGCATACAGCGTTGGGCATTATATCATTGATCTTTGCGTCTTCGTAAGGTTCACTTAACTCCGTGCCAGGTCCAAATTACAAGAGCCGGAGTTAACATTTGGATGGTCACTGGCATTGCTCTCGGGACCCGCGGACCGGAGCTCTCAGCTCACGGTTCAAGATCAAATTCAATTCATCCGTAGGTCTAGGTTAGGCCAACCCGTATATCCGAAAAGGACAGGCGGATTATAGTTTTCCCTACACGGTTGCCGACTCTTCTTGAGTGGGTGCTGCTGACATGTTGTTTCAAGATGCTCTCGTGAGCGACTTGATCCCTGTGGGTTCTCCTTTCGAGTTCCCGATAACTGAGTCTACCCTTGTAGATATGATGACGTTGGCACTAGATTTTACCAAGGTTATCCGTGTCAATAAACTCCTTTTCATCCTCTTATCTAGGTTCTGGGGATTTTTAGGGCTGACATGATATTTTAACCTTTTCTCACCTAACGATTTAAGCAGGTCTTTGAAAATTCTGGTGGGTGATGACAACGGGGACTGGGACATGCATGTATCATTTATCAGTGAATACTACAGGGATGGAGAAGCTGGCTTAGCCGGGGATGATTGCTCTAGAAACCCTAGCTGTTATGTACACAAACAATCCTTCCAGATCCCGAAAGGGCAGTCACTGTTTCAAACTGGAACTTAAACCTGCTTGAGGCTCTCTTGGCACACGTGTCTATGTAAGCATCATTCATCCTATTCGCATATGTTCCTCCTGCTACAGGGGCATGAAATAAACGATTGGACCATTCTGCAGTCCGCTCTGCTGGCCTTTTATCCCCGGATTAGGCGTCAGAGACCGCGCCGCCTTTGATGAGATGTTCTCGAATACTCCAGCAGATAGAAGAGCGAGTTCATCCCATGGTGGATTTTGCTTCTTTGAAAGATAATGTCATTGTGCTAGTCTCAGTACATCTCCTGATCACCTGGCCGTAGGTAACTGAGCGAGCTCGGTATCTTCCATCCTTTGGTATCGGTTTTCATGCGGTAGGTTAGAAGGCCCAGAATGATTTGAGCTGGTTCCCTGCCATCTATTTCCGTTGCTGGTCGATGTTGATTTCGTAGCACTGCTTCGGTATCTGTCTCTGGCCGACTGAATCCCGGGGGGCATTTTCGGATCCGTGATGATGTGGTAGACGGACGGTGCGCAGTATACCAGAATGACGCTCAGACACTCACCGAGTGCCCACAAATAGGCAGAAGAAAGACTGTAGTTTGTGTCGCCATCGTATACGAAAGAGTGTAGATTGTGGGTGCGAGCGATGGCAAGTGCAAGGCTTCTGTAAATCGAATAGATTAGAATACCAACGTTCGTAGAGATCGAGTTCTGTCATCCTCCTTGGCAGAATGAATGATGGACAAGAACGCAAGAACCAGCAACCTACATCAAGGCAAAGGAAAAGGCTAACGATTGGGTAGTCTTATTTAGAATCGACGAGTTCAACCTCCAGATGATGGTCTGGGGCAGAATGTAGATGATGAGATCGATGAAAATGTTGATGTAGGCAGACAACTTATCCACGACCTTTCTGTCAATGCATGATCCCGACGCCCATGGGCTCCAAGCCCTGCTTAGAGGTCGACACCAGAATTGCTGAAATATCAACACCGATATCCAGTAAATGGCGACCACGAATTGCGTGCCTCTGCACACCCAGAAGAACTTGCTGTGCGTGTGTCCGGGAACGAAGATATGGACGTTTCCGGGGATGAAGATACGAATCAATTCGAGTAATATAGCGGACTGGGCGAAGAACATGGTGAGGATATACATGGTAGCGGCGATATGGCCCATCTAAATCGGCGATATTAGAATACTCTGGTTCTGCAAATACTTGAATTTACAAAGAAAAGATAGGAAGAAATAGCGTACATATAATGCGTCAGCTAATGTCCAACGGTCTATGTCCCATTGGTGAACGAAGAGAGCGCCGATGTATGTCATGAAGTAGCCTGGCCAAAGCATGACGCCGAAGGTGGTCTATTTGTCGGGTTGTTAGAGCGAGCGTCAGAATAATTGGATCGCCTCTCGAGACAAACCATTGCGAACAATGCCAGCACTAAGAATATATAAAGTCAATAAAATCAGTTTCGAATAACGGCAACATATGTGTCACTACTGTGAAGCTATACTCACGGTCTTGGAGCGCCAGACGCCTGCGAAAGAATGCGTATGAGTAAATCCTCAATAGTAACGCCAATCCAGCTATGACCGAGCAGGCAACTGTCACAGAGAAACCTAGTGAAGTCTCCTGAGGCGGATCATCCAAGTTGGACACTAACCCCTCAGGCGCCTCCATCGCCGGCTGGTAGAGGTACTCCTCCTGCTCCTCATATGTCCACGACTCGAAAGAAGAGTTCGCCATCGCGTCTCCAAGGGCATAGTGTTGAGAAGAGAAAAGAGGATCAATCTTGCAGATGCAGCTTGGGAATCAAGCATAATTATGACAGCCAGAGAGTACCAGGGGGGGTGAGCACTAATTCGATCCTTGGAAAGAGACAGAGCATAAAACTGCCTAGCCCTTGCGGGGCTTGCAAAAGATAGAAAATGATACTTGCCCCGGTCATTCCTACATAAACAAGGGCCAGGTCTTTGGAAACGGACTGAACCCCGAGGATTGGGATGCTTGCATCCATGTTGCGACTCATACCATGTCGTGCTTCCATCACATCCTGACTCCACCCACTTTTGCGCAAGTAATATATATGACGCGTGCCTAGTCTGCATTGGCCGAATTGAGGGACTTCCCTATTACTATCATTCCGCAAGTGGCAAGCTGAACCCGCCGTGTGCAAAATAGGGCAGAATGTGTTGAAGGCAGGCTAAAAAGGTATAAGGCTTCGCCAAACTGCAAAGTCCTTGTCAGCTATCACTTTCTATGTTAAATGATAGATTTGAACTGAGCCTAGTGAGGTATAGCAATGGACTAGTTACCCCCTCACCTTGATTATTATCTTGATAATCGGCAGCCCAAGTTATGACCTAACAAGTTATAGTCTGTGATAGAGAATTTGAAAGAAGCTATTGGTGTATGGTCTGATGGAAAAAGTCAGAATGTTTTCACTTATCATGGTAGCAGAATTAACCATTAATTAGAGGAGAGTTGAGTTGGTGAGTTCCATTTAGATCCGAAGTTGAGATAGGCATTGAACTGGTGTTTACCTAAAATTGAAATCTAGATATTCCTGGATATGTTAGAGGAGATGATCTCCGTCTTGGAAACAAAGAAAGGAAACTTTGATTGCGGAGAATCGTTGAAGTATATAGATTGATGTTACGCTCATAGATCCTCACTATGATGAAGCCGTGAAAAATAAAAGGGAGATTGGACTTGCCACCAGAAATGATGTAGATTCAGCCTCACTGACTGTGAGGATCTTCTACAACTTACTCCGAGAGACGGAATCAATGGAGTTTAATACATCAAGGACTGGTTAGCTGGTCTTATATATTTTTTCCTCCGCCTTTTGAAGCATCGACGGCATGACACTGCGATGCACGACCGATAGAATTGTCCACCAGATGCGACCCAATAATGAGTTGTATTGTATCAGAGTAGCCAGGGATACACTGTTGGGGGTCTGGTGTACAATCAAATTGGCGGACAACAACCATGACCGATTCTCAATCTGAATCCCATCCTCAGATTGTTTGCCAATCCTCCATCCCGCGACTATTGTCGGCGATCTTTCCTGAAGTAGAGGGAGACCAAGGAGACCAGTCCATATAAACTTTTGCTGAGTGTTAGGAAGGTCTCCAAATACAGCGCGGATCCATTGTTCAGGTGATCTCTTGGGGCAATTTTGGGGGAGTGTGAGCAAGAAAGTGTCTGCGTAGTCGACTCGTTCTAGTGAACTGTGTTTGCGTATGTGATGATGGATGCTAACGGGGGATAGGGAGCCGCCGGTTATTCGGGATTTCGACGACATGCTTATCTCGTCAGTGGAAGAGGTAAATGATAAACAAAAGGTAATATTTTAATCTCGTTGACTTTGACGGGGATTTTTATACCCTTCCTCACGTTGGAGACGATACGCCCCGACAATGATAACATCCCGACTTTGGCCGACATTGACGATTTGGTCTTGTGATGATAGAACCCGATCCATCCGACCACGGATCTCGCATTGGCTGCATCCCAGTCTTAGCCGCTGGTAGTTAACCCCATTTAGTTTAATCCAAGCACGGAAGCTTCTTCGAGTGCCGGCTGATCGGAGGGTTTGCGCCCAATTTCTTGTCGAGCGGAAGGTTCTTGATAGAAGGCGGCGACTTATTTGGCTGGAGGCGTCTAAAAAGCCGGGCAAAAACCTAGAAAAGGGCTATCGGGCCTGCTTATGTGGTGACGTTGGTGTACGAACAGGAGCCCAGCTGTAATACTAGTGTTTCCGCTAAAGTATATACGAGAAAAGGTTGTCTTACCACTTAGTATGATCATAAGACATGTACTTATAGATTTCCATTGTTCAAGTTTGGGGTCATAGATCTCTTACACTCCATTATCCCTGAACATATTTGTTTCACTTTCATTTTCCAGTAAGGCCTCTCAGGATAGGGCCAGATCAAGCTGCTCTTATTCGTTAACCTCTCAAGCGATGGAGCGCACCCGCGTTTTGTCGGTGAACCTCTGTAAATTCATTGCTCATAAGCCTAGAACAATTAGGCCAGCCTTGTTCTATCTTGAATCTTATGTGCCTATCATGAAATTAAAACTCCCTGAAGATAGATAATGAACCCCAACCTTAAGTACGTATAAGTTGTTATCCGGGGACATTAACATATCGCGATTGATTGACGCCTGCAGGATGACTTTGGGGGATCGGAGAGATATCTTGGAAACCCGATCTCCTAGCATATACGAGAACTCTGGCATGGCGCGAGCATATTCATCCCATACAGAGCGCAGACTTTTGAAGCCCTCACCAACCTCATCTTGATCTATAGTGCACCAAGGGATGCCATTGACAATGCCAAATGAAGCTCTGAAGGTGCTGCGGACCGAATCTACATCGTGCTCAAAATGGATCACAGCCACTATGTGAGATTTAGGGCCCTCGCTAAACGGGAACAGATTTTCTTCAACGGTGGGTGGTGGCCAGAAGCCGATCAAATGTAGGTTAGAGTCTTCCAGACAAATGCGCACCGCTCCTGGGGAAGACCGTATGATCTCAAGTCCAAATTTCCGTGAGCAGTCCTCGTAGGGATGAAAAATACATTGCTGCAGTTTGAATTCTGGCAGCAATGACTTGTCAACGCTAACGAGCCATGTTGGACAGAATCGATAGGATAGGTCATATGTACCGGTTGCTATAGTTCTTAGTGCGATGCAGAGTAGCCGATTACTATACTCGCACTGAATCCAAGCGAGGCGAATAATGGGATGAGCTGACTCGAGAATAGGAAGGCTGATGCGGAGGCCCCGGCTGGTTTGTTCAGGTGGATTATGCGGTACATATCCGGTGGGTGAATGCTGAAAGTCATGGTTGATAACCTCCATCTGATTTTTGATCTGGACTTTTTCAAATGCAGTGATACCTGGCATTGCCTTTCTCCATTCGAAAGACTGATAATTCGATTCGTTCATAAGCTGCTCCTGATCCACCAATTCATCTAGCATCGATAGATCACTCCAGTCATGCATGAGTACTTGAACATAGCTCATATTGGATCTTGAATAATTACTGCGATCTCCAAATTCAGCTGGTGACGAGGCAAGAAGGCCTCTCATGAAATGCGGAGGCTGATCGGTCGCTGTCCAAGCAAAAATGCTATAGTCTTCTTCCTGTCTCATAATTTGCTCTTGGAGTCTAGTGAAAGATCTTGAGCCTTCCCCGTATAACAGAGGCATATTCACCCCAAAGAGACCGAGGAGACAATAGGCCTGGTCTTCGAGCCTACTGGTCTGTCTGCCTGCTGCCCAAGACATCCGTTGTGCGATGTTGCATTTCGACGGATCTTGTCCTCGGAGGATGGGAACTGGTATTAGAGTGATATCCGATATGTATTTGGCCAGGCTGGACTTGGTCCCGATATCAACCCAGTCAGAGGTAAAGAACTTGATGCACCGGGGAGCAAGAAGCTCTTGAAGGGTCCAGCCCCTCGTGAACCAGCGGCTAGGCTTGTATGAGATTATATTGGATAGCGGACCATGCTCTATGCCGAACTCGATATCCTCCAGATACACGTAGCAGATACTGGAATCAGCGTACCACTGGTACATGGAGTTGATCGCTTCAGAAAGCTCGGCACTGCTAGACTTGTCGATGCAGCAGGTGTCAATCCATACCCACTGCAGACCATCCTCAGTGGCTTTGCGGCAGCAGTTGATGAATTTATCGTAACTTCGTCGCCTCCCTGCAGTGCCGCGCTGGATGTCGCTGAAGAGGACCTCGTCATCTCCCCATGTGTGGCTCAGAATCGCGTAGTTGGGCACTTGGGAGCTGAAGAATTCATGAAGCTCCCTTGATTTGACGTCAAGAAGCCTCATGGCGTTCAACGTAGGTTTGCGGTCAAAACTGTGATGAGATTTGCGAAGGAGGGGAACCTGGCATCATTGAGGGGTATTTTGGTGCGGTCGCTGCAGGGACTCTGGGTCTTTGACAACACAATTTATCTTAACGGACGCTATATTCACCCTCATGAACATCTTCTGATTCACCAAGAATTGAGTGAGTCCCTGTGTCATTAATATGGATGCAATCACCAGACACAAAGTGCTGCTTCATCTGCCAAATCACGTTGCCCCAAGACCCAGCTGCGGCATTTATTGATTGATTGCTTGACGGAACCAACACGTCGTCTACAAGCCCCGTTCCTTAATCTTCAATGAGCCACAGTAATGTTTTGAGATTGAAATGAGGAAATACAAACGCTTACTTGGATGCCTTGCCTTGTTGGTAATCACAAATGCCCAACACACATAATGTCACTACTTCTATTATTTATTCCGTTGAGTTGTCGGGCTCTGGCATCTTGTATTGGTGATTTTTACCGTGAGAGTTAAGCCACTGAAACCCTCTCGCCCGTTCTTTCTGCTGAGACTTCAAAAGTCACAAGTTAATCAAAAGAGTGTCAAGTGAAATATTGTTGTCTAGTATATACGCAGTTGAGGTTACCAGCTTGACAAGCCTAAAGCTTAGAATATCAAGGTTCTAAAGACTAAATTAGAGATGAAACTATAGGACAAAGTGTATTCTAAGGCTCAATAAAACCATTTAGCTAAGTCAAAGATCCGTAAGACTGAAATCCGCGGTTCATAATGGGGGACATGACGGGCTTGAGCTGTGTGAGTTCCAGGAAGGAAGCCACTCGCAGAGAGAACATAGCAAAGGAAGAGGAAAAGAGAAATAAATAGTTCAAGCATAGAAACAAATTTGTCAAAACACTATGAGATCCCGACCACGCCAATGCCGACCACCTGTCCAAGGCACCCGAATATGCTAGGAGGGGATGCAGATTACACCCGTATATTCATGTCTCGCGGTAAAAGTGGGCAATTCTAATGCAAGCCGGGTGTTCCGGTCTCATCGGGTAGTATTGGCGGCAGATAGACTCTGTTTTTTCTATCGTTCTGTTCCCTTCGCTGCCGTCTCGATTCACTGCTTGCAGCTCCTCGAAATGTGGCGGCTCCTCATATGGCGGCGGAGGTTGAGTCCAAGTCGATGAAGTCGCGCCTATATTGTCGACGGCTGGGCCGCGAGGGCCGCCCGTATCATCAGCCGGAGGGAGAACCTTGACCTCCCGGTCTATTTCTGCAGGAATGACTTTATCTGCGACTTTGACCTCCACGGTGCCTTTTAGTTTGTTCTTAGTTCGTATGTTGTAAGTTGTAAACTCTGGATATAGCTGCTGAACGTTGAAGGGCATCCTTTCCCTTCTGTCTTTGGTGGTCTTCATTCGAAGATTGAGCACCTCTCCAACATCTAAGGGCTCCGAATCATGTCCAAAAGGTATCTCAATTGGTGTGTCCCTCGGGCCTAATTGTCTACTTCCCTGTACTTTGGTGCACCACTTCCACTCTGTATCAAAAGGCTTAAAATGGCCCTCGCACCGAATCGTCACCAGGGTTTGGATTTCGATATCGAGTGTCCGAAGCCTACACGTTTGCAGCACGTCCTGAAGAACCTCGCTCGTTTTGTCCCACTTGGGGACCACGCGTAGTTTGACGGGCACATGGCTAGATTGGTCCATTTGCAAGGTGATCGGAAACCATGTTTGCAAAGTAAAAGCTAACTTGGGCGGTGGTACGCTGCCAAACATCTTCTTGAACTTTTGTGAGGTAGTCAGCTGGTCTCGGCTATAGCCAGGCACAAGGCTGTCTCCTTGGACTGTGTGCAATGTGTTGAGTAGATTCATCCGCATCTGAATGGGCGGACCTGGGTTGTAACGCTCGATTCTGACTGTCGTTACGGCGGTGGCGGTCCCGTGAGCATGCATCTGCATCTCGGCTTGGACGTAATATTCAATAAACCCCTCCTTAGACTCGCCTGTAGATGTTCCTGAAAAGGAGGCTGGTAGCGGTACGTCGTTGCTGAAAGGAATAAAACTGTTCTTCTCATTTTCTTTAACGCTCACGGGAAGACAGCGACTGTCTGCATGAGTGGGTAAGGTGAAAGTGAATGGCCAGCTTTGATCCCCTCTTTCAGGGATGTGAACCGGTCCGTTCCAGAGCTGCTGCTTGTTTCGAGAGCCAACGATGAGCGGATACTGGCCCCGATGTTGGATTTCGCGGTCAGCGAATTTTGACTTTTGACTTTGCTCTACCATGCAGTGAGACTGTCAGAATGGCCCTTTGACACTTCGTAGAGCATCTCCGAACAACACGGCCGATGATGACATCTCCAGGTTGGTACCAGAGAGCATCGCCCTCGAGTTCAACCGCTAACGCTGGTGAAATCTGCGGAGTTGCCTGTGGCATGCTGAAAGCTGAGATCTGGGTATCTGTTGAGAACTAAAAGGAAAAGTCATCTACATGATAATGCGAGGGGAAGTCAGCTTAAACGTGACTCATCTCGAAATTAGCCACGCGTGCGCAGACAGTCATGCAACACCGTGACAGTGGCGCAGCAGTTGCCCTGGTGGCGTTGGACTACCAAGGCGTCATCATCAGTTTGGAACTTTGGACGACCACTGTTTTGAGACGTGGTGTGATGCGACTGACTCCCTGTAGGCGCAGTTCTTCACTTCATTCATGCAAGACGTCCTTCATCGCAAATCCCAAGTCGTGCTATTGCTCCGCCGAAAAGCAACGAGACGTAGCTTGGCGAACTCGCCGTGTGTTATAACATGCAAATAATTCACAACCCTTGAAGTTTGAAGGGCACAATGCAGCAATATTGATGCCTTCGGGTATGTTGGCTGCAATTCATGGCACGGCTACACCCCTGCTGTCTAATCAGCCCAACGCCCACGCAGAACAGCCAAGCCAATAAATGATCTCACAATCCTGGTCTATGCAGGAGAAGATTTTAGATAACCACACTTTAATCAAGGGCGTGCTTAGTATCTACCCTAGACAAGACACGATAGGATCGCCACTGTACAATGACCTAGAAAGTCTTGGATTATAAAATCCTGTTCGCATTATGGAAAAAAGAGTTACAAGTCCATATATGGCTGACACTCGTTGAGAGTCTTTCCCTTTGTAACAACAAAGCCACTAATATCATCGTATGATAGAATATAGGCTACCCTCGGTGCATTGAGAATCGCCCCGTGATTATGCCCAAAGATAGTTTGGATACTAAAAGCGATGTTGGAGAAGCACAAAGGATTCTTATCAACCATCAACCCAAGTGGAGGAACACAGACGAGTAGGCGTCTACCTTGGGCATCAAGAACATAACCAATTGAACCTGAGACCTGTGGCATTTGAATATAATGGTCCGCCGTTATGAAATTTGCCCTTCGAATAATTTAGGAATAACACTTCCTCTTTAAAATGTCACATCTATCTATATACGTTGAGAAATCCTTTCTTTGAAGTCTCAGAGTCCCAAAAAGTGATCAGAGCACCCGTTTAAGCAACGCAGTGATCTTTGTATCTTCGAAGGGATCAAAGAGTCCACACAAAGCTCCTAACTTATAAATTAAACTTTAGACGTTTAAATGAAGTCTACTTCTGTGTCCTGAGAGACGCCTTGAATAGCACGATAATCTACATTCTTGCCTATAGTAGTGTTCCTCTACGCCATACCTTCAAACTTATTTTTCACTTTCCTCCCGTGTTTTTCTTCACTTATATGTGCGTCACACATAATCCGGGCTTTGTTTGACTGTGACTATGTAGGTAACAGGTTTACGGAGCTTTTCACACACAGAAGGTTCATGGGAATGACAGATCGTGATGCAGTATTTATATCTGGGCTGGCAACGCCCAAATCGATGTAGCCATACTCTTCTCCTCATTCTCGCTTGCCTTATCAAAGCACGCTTACAACACCAACACCACGCGCCAAGCCACGAATAAATTTGCCCAGACTCGACAGCTAATCCTATATTCATCATGTCTTCTAATGAACTCCAAAAGGCTAAGAAGATTAGGTCCAAAGGAGAGCTCGTGAATATTGCTCTATTCCTGTTGAGGCCCCTCGTGTCAAAGTTATCCTTGGACTTAAAGGCTTTCCCACCAACTCATGCATGCTATCAGGAGGCAAGTCGAGAACAGGTCATTGAATTTCTTGAGGAATACTTTGATCGCACAGAGATACCGTCCAGCGACGACAAGGCGTCCGTTGACAAGCAGTACGGCCAAGTTAAGAAGATACTGTCGGATATGAATGGCAAAATTGTGTTGCTCGAACAAGTAGACGCGGCACACCCCTCCTTGGAAGTAAAGAATGATCTTCAGCAGGCAGTCGAATGGTGGGAGCAATCCATTGACTTAATTTCCGAAGTTGAACGAAAACCAAAGTCACACCAAGGTCTAGATCCAATTCCAGAGGAGGGATGACGGGAACAAGGTCCAGAAAACCCCTGGACCCATTTGCAGCGGGAAATGGCTCTCACAAAATTGCTACCGACGATATTGACGGTTTGAATTACGAAGCTTGATGGATGCCGCCGGTATCTGGAAACTTCTAGGGGCATGATTTCGGCCAAATCATGATATGTCACAATTATAACGACCATTTCTATTCTAGGTACCTAGATACCTGTTTGTTATGTGACAAGACTTTTTAGTTTCTTGCTGTTAGGGTTTTCCCGGCCTTAGCCTTGCTTTCATACCTCATATTGCTGGTTGTTATTTTTGAAATGAAACGTGAAGCTACTATGCGAACATTGATACTCCGAACAGGGCCCCCAGAATTAGAGACCCAAGGAAACGAATGGCGAAGTGGTAACCTCTCCTTCACGTTTGTTTGTATCCCTCTTTTGGGTGTAGGAATGGATAAGTTCGAGTGGGTTACAGGTGGCTGGCGGGCACTTTGTTCATCTTTTGTAGAACTTCCCAACGTATTCATTGAGTTGAGTTGTCGGGCCCTGGCAGTTTTCATTGCTGTTGAACTTTATTTTCTTTCTCCTACCTAGGACTTCTCAACAGTACACTGCCTTCCCACTGGCCCGAACAGTGTGTTGGGCCACCTCGGTTATGCAACCTTTCGGAGCCCAGCGTTGTTCAGTCTGGAGCTGGATCTAGTAACCGGAGATCCTACTTGATCGGGCTTTGTGGTCCCACCTTGCCTTGGTCTGATCAGCTTGGCGCTGAATCACAAACTATTTCTTGGCTACTGAAAGATGGCGTAAATCATTAAGATCTATTGCAGGGATGAGGGCCCCATGACCTTGTGCGAGATCTAGGTGCTGTCGAAATCTAAGCTAAGAACTCCGATTTGTCTATTTACATATATCTCCAGTCATTTTTGGTTTATTCTCCGGTTCTACTGAATCGTAACCACGATCACGCCACACGACGCTACCATTTAGCTGTATTGGACAGTCTCGTACTGGCTCTTTGCTCTGATACGTGGCCCATATTTGAACAGCACCCAGGGGACAGGCAATAGCACAAGGGAAAAGAATCCCAAAAGGCTACTAGCCCAAGGGATACCCAACTTTTGGTACACTACATCCAAGTCAGTCAACGTAAGGAATAATGGAGTTAAAGATTGAGCTCTGTCTTACTCTGGACTGTAAAGAGTGGGAATGCTGCGGCAAATCCATACCGAGCCAAACTGTTGGCACTGGCCGCGCTGGCAATTACGTTGCCAGTGTATGTGTCAGTTTTATACTGAAATGTGGTGATGAAGATGGAGATATTCCCCCAGGCAAAGAATGAGATGGCTGCCGCAGGACTGGCCCACGACACGCCAGCACGTGCCGACCATCCGAACCAGAACAGTCCGATCGGCAACACCAAGCTGCCGACCATGGCAGCATAGAGGCGGTGCTCAGGAGGTACCTTGTTAGGTGGAAACTGGTTGACTTTCTTCTGGTATATCAGTTTATCACAGATTACGATTGTGATCAGTCCAAGGAAACATCCGATCACCACAGAAAGAAACACAAGACCGCATTGCTCAACATCGAACCTATACACAGATGTGAAAGTATACGGCACTGCTGCGAAGAAGCTGAACAGGGTGCCGAACCCAAGAGCAACATAGAGACAGATGAAAGTGACAATCGGTTCGAGAACCAGCATCCGAACAGGTCGGACGACAGCGACAAGGGCAAATTCTCTGAGGCGCACTGAAAGTGGCTGGGAGGGGGAGACTGGCTCACCCCGGCTCTTGGCAAGCCTTCTTCGGAGCAGAGGATGGAAGGTCTCCTTGGAAAGAATAGAAAGTGTCAAAGGGACCGCAGATATGACAAGAAGACAGTAATATGACCAACGCCAGCCATGTCGACTAACAGCAAACGCTCCTATTACGGGCCTGATGGCAAAATGTTAGTGATAATATTCTAGGGGAAAAAAAGACTGTCCAGACTTTCAAACATACCCTAGGCCAGGGCCAAGGAAAGCCATCAGCACAATTATTGCGCTTACAGGCCCTCTTGCCTCAGCTCGAAACACCTCAATGATCGAACCCGCTGTGACAGCTAAGGTAGGACCCCAGCAGAAGCCGGAGAAGAATCTCAGGATACATAGTGTAGCAAAGTTGGTGGCCTGAGAGGCACCGACCGTGAAGAGCACACCTGTCAGAATACATCCAATGTAGACATATCGACGGCCGATCGTTTCGGACAAAGGTCCACCGATGACAGGGCCAAATGCAAGTGCTAAGACGTAGAGTGCAAGGCAAAGAATGGCGACAGTTCGAGAAACTGAGAATTCCAGCATCACATACGGCACAGAAGGACTAACAATGGATGTGGCGACAGAGCTATCAAACTCCAATGTTAGAAAGATACTCCAGACCACGAGGAAGTGAAATCGAACCCAAGGAATGTGGCAGACGATAGCATAGCAATCTGTATAAACTTGGCTCTCGGGCCCCAGTTCAGGGGATTTTCAGGGTCCTTGTCCCAGCTGTTATCCTCCTTCTCGATTTGCGTCAATATCGCCTCTTTTGCACCTCCGGCAGTGTTCTCGCCATCGGTGGAACCGGCTTCCATATCAACTGGTAACACGATGCGCTCCATGTTGGGATATTTGGACTTTTACCATCAAGTAATACGTCGTTGTCTTTCTATAACTTGCAGCTGTTCTTCGTCGTGAGGGGAGTTGAAGAGATAGAGAAACACCCTCAAACACAACCACTGGATGAATGCGGGCGTATTTAATACATCGATGATATGGGCGGCAAAGATCCACCCATTCTGTCGTTTTGACTGCAGGAGGTAAAAAGCGGACTGAATGCATTCAGCTTGTGTTTTGCGTAGGGCTAGAACGAATGTAAAGGAAGCATGGCGGTATTGGGATGGGACACGCAAACATCACTAGGGTTCCAGGGCTTTGGACCGGGTCTAATGCTCCACCAAGAAAGCATCGCCTTGTCCGTCACCAGAAGAGAGTAAGCACGAGTCAGATCCAGACCGTCATAGTATGCATATCAATACTGAGCAGGGTAGAGTCGAGCAGGCTAGTGGGCTACTATTTACAATCCATGTAGTCGGGTGGAGAGGGACGGATACCGTGGTGCCGATGACTTCTCAAATAATCTGCTGTTACTTCTTTGCACTCCAAACCCTTGCACCACGTGTCATGCATCGATCACGATGGGCCATTGTGTTCAATAGACTGACGAAAGTAGCTCAAGCCCCTGTGAAGCCGTCATCTTCATGCTGACCGAGAAGCACGCTTGGTTCAGCCTCAGCCGCTCACTGATTCACTAGCGGCTCATATTTCTCCTTGATAACTGGTGGCGCAGTTTAAATCAATGAGCTAGTGATCGTAGGGCTTTATCAAAATGGGTCGGGTTTCTGGACAGGTGCCATTGCAGTCGCCGCCCTTATCGAATGTGAAGGTCGATAACCCGGCTTGGCCTCGTAATCATTATCTTAGATCGTACGCGTCTGCTCAACAGGGCCCTTCTCTGCAGAAGAGTAGCTGAGCTCTTCCTCGACACTGTTACTGGAACCATCCACATCGGCAGGATATTTCTTAGCGGTATAGTCGTCGAGCTACTGATGGTCAGACAAGGCTTATGCATCCGATGCGAGTCGTGCCACTTACCCAACGAAGAAGAAAGATCCAACCGCCCAGGCAAACAATGACGACAATCATGGCAATGTAACCGTTTCTCCAGTAAGGTGCATGGTTGGCTGGGTAGACAACGATGCCCCAGAAGGTGTAAAGGAGCATGCCACTGGCGACCATGGAGGCAATAATGACACTTCGAGCCGCGTCGTCCCCGCCCCTAACCGTAATAACGCTAGGCCATCCATATAGCAAAGGATTGATACCATAGGCAGTTGCGGCAATATAGAGTGCACCAAGGTTACCAGCAACGGTCATCTGGGGAACCAGGAGAACAATGGTGCAAATAAGTTGAATGACCAAGAGTGCGAAGCCGGTCGAGAGGCGTAGATTAAAACGATCAATGGCAGCAGCTGCGGCGAATTCAGCCACAATCCCAATGGCTTGGATTCCGAGAGGCATAGTATTGACCTGTTCCTGAGTGTATCCGTCGATTTCCTTTCGGTTCTTGAGATATAGTAGCATCAATCCTTGGACAGAGTATGCCTGCAAAGCAGCTGAAAGAAGTGAGAAACCACAGCAAATATAGCTATGAATGGTATATTAGCCCCAGAGACTTTTTTGATGGTGTCTTTTGGGTAGCACTTACAAAGCTGGCTGCCCCAATACTCTTTTGGTTAGACTCCAGGGGGCAATACTGTGGCCATCCTCCTTCTTGGGAGGGAGACGATTGAGGGCAAGTTTACGCTCCCTCTCGCTCAGATAAGGGGCACAAGTGTTCTCTGGTAAGTCGGGGAAATATAGATAGCCGAAGAGGGCGATAGGGCAGGTGATGATGCCATCGATGATGAATACCCACTGCCAGCCTGCGAAGCCAGAGCGGCCATCCATGGATTTGTAGATAGCAGCCATCATGACGCCCGCGAACATACTTCCAACCTGTCCAGCCACAGTGAACATGGCAGTGCGCTTCGCGATCTCATTGGGCTTGCTGTTTCGAAGGGCACATCAGTCGGGCCAAAGCCAAAGAAGAGGGAAGGGGAGCTGATGACTTACTACCAGGAACCCATCACGTAGATACAACCAGCGTATGTGCTAGCCTCGGCCAAGCCCATGAGGAAACGAACAGCGCAGAGCTGGCCATAGGTTTTGCAACCCGCACCAGCCATAGTGAGACCAGCCCAAATGATGACCATTGAAGGGAGCCAAATACGCGGGGGGACCTTGTGGATGATAATGCTGTTGGGGACTTGGCCAACAAGCATGCTATCAACCGTTAGCTTCCATCCTGAGGCATGAACTCCAGTCCAGGTTAGAATTATGGATAGAAACATACCCTGCAGAGGCCATGGAAAGAAGAACATTGTATTGATTGCCATCTAGGTTGAGGGCCTCCTTCAGGCCAGCGACCTATGTCAAAAGTAGTATTAATATACCGCCCTCCCAGGCCAAGATTGGCGTAGTACTTAATGATAGGCTTTTCGCTCGTTTTGAACTCACATAGGCATTAGCGAACGCCGCCCGGTCTAGAATTGGAATGTTAGTTGCTAGCCTTTGGGGTGCGAATGTAAATCCGGGGGACATACCAAGGTAATTGAAGAAGTAGCTCAGGCAGGAGTACGTCTTCCCAACGGTAAGAATTAGCACAAGCTCTCTCCTCCTTATTGATCCAAAATCAATTTACCAAAATGAAGAAATCTAAGAGGATTGTTAGATGGTGAGCTCGAAGTGCAGGGGTTGCAGTACAAACCGAGTTTGCGAAGCAGTCGTCTTTCTTCCAGGGAAGTGTCTCCCCAGAAGAATGTTGTGACTATTATGAAAGTTTCATGTTAGACAGTGGATTTCCTCGCTGTGTGAAGATTCCCGATGAATACCTTTCATCACTATCGAGGAGGATTTAGCGATCATTATAGGCCGCAAGGTTATTTTGGTAGAGGTCCTCGACGACAAGAATGTTGCATGAAAGCAGAAGACCAATTTGAAGTAAAGAGTGAAAAACGACCATGCCACCGATTTTATTCTTCATTGCCAGGATCGCAGTGGGCCTTTGCTGATCAGTGATTGATAAAAAATCAGTCAAGACCGATAGCCGGTACTCAATAACACGTTCTAGCGTCACGGCGGCAGCGACTCTCACCCCAGCTAAAGGTAAACCGGCTAATTACTCGAGTGTTTTATTGGAAGGAGATATCCATCATAAGAGGGGCTGTTTGGGGGGCTGGTCTCCGATTCTCAAAACTTCAGGCATTAGGCTGGCTAGCTCTAGTAATTCTAACCCTAAGCTTAAGCTAAACGAGAACTTTTTTTTATCTGATCCGCATAATCTGATCCAACCCTGGAAGGGATAGGAACTGGAGGAATTCTAAGTGCCTCTTCTGGCATCCACGTGGTCCCCTTGGAGCGCTTTACTCTGGGTAGTATTACCACTATGGTTTAAAGTGTGATATGTGATTCACATTCGGCCGGATTACCGTGAAAAGGCAAGCTGCGAACTTATGTGGAATAAAAGAAGGGAGCATATCAAGCGTTAAGAAGGGGAAAAGGAAATTGAACGGCTTCTCGTTGGCTTCGTGTTTCGACATGGCTAGATGTGATGTGGCAATGCATTAAGACCCCACGTGGACATCGTCGGCCGCCTGCTTAACTCCACCAGTTCCCTGTCAAGTAATTGAAAATTTCGCACGGCTAAAGTGACATTCATTGGAACTATGGTTTATCAGATGAAACCCAAGGCCCGCTTCAGGAGAAGCGCGGGGCCTGGCCCTGAGCCCTGAACACGAGCAATTCGTTGAGAAGACTCGGAGCTCCGAGAACGAACCCCAGCGCTCTTGGCGAATGTGGAGACCTACCATATCAAGGGCTTAGCTATCTTAGGCTGGATAGGCGTTGAGAATTTGTCAAGCGTACATCGCCAAGCTCGGTAACCGGGCTGAGCTTTACTAGCTTAGTCTTCCTTACTCGTCGTTGGCAGCAAACAGTCACAAGAGATCGTTTGCACTCACTCATGGACTATCTTTCAGAGCGAAATCGGGAAAGAATTTATTCATTTGTCATTGATAGAAATTATCAAGATGCATTTAGTATTAAAGTGATTCTCACGCTTGAAGCGGAGGGAACACCTGGTTTATATATCAGCATGAAGCTCTAGACAAGAGTCATAGATAAATTTCAGCTTTGGGAAGCAAGTCTTCATCCAGCCCCAAAGGTTTCCAGCTTCTTTTTAAGTGAAGCTAGTTGTGAGCGCTTCCCCATAACGACGAGAAACCCCACCTCTGTGCGGAGAGGTAGACACTGACGGGAGGTATTATTTTCTGACGGGCATATCGGCGTCTATTTTGGCTAGACAACTCTCCTCTCCTGGTTAACGGGTCATGAACATGAGTTGAGGCTGCATTGGCCATCTATCAAAGTTCAGATATCATCATAAGCTTTGGCTAGACGAAGAAGGGGTCTTTGCCAAAGAGTATGATGAGCGTGCTGGAGTTGATTTGGGCTGTATCATACACCCATCCTAAGCTGCTCATGTCGTCCCTTTTTGGTTTTATGGCGCGAACATGCAACAATAACCCATGTCCTGCATAATATTGGCGTTGGATTGGCTGCTATTCAAATTTCTCCCGGATGGAAAACCTCGTACATAATCAAGATTTCCGTTCGCTCCATCGCAGATAAGCTTCTTCCTCCTTTTTCTGGGATGCAAATATGGCATGGCTTAAGGCATTTATTATTCTGTATTTTCTACTTCTCGCCGCGGTTAGCCCTCTTTCATAATGAAAACGGTCGGAACTGTGCCTCTCACCTCTACATGCGTACTCTCGCTTTTAGCCCAAGCATCTCAGCCCTCTCTTCCATATCGGCTCGCAACCCACTCTGCTTCCAGCCCGCAACAGCCACGTCTGCCAGATGTTAGCCCCAGGATTTTTTTCTCAAGTTATCCCAGCCTTTTGTTATCTAATAGCGCCATGGAAGACATTGCTATCACTACCAAACCCCCAGCTATCAAGCTGAAAGTCGACCAGAATACCGCTCAAGAAAGCTTGCTCATCAGGCTCCTTTGCCACATATCTTTTTTGTAGTTAGCTTATGGTAAAATCGTGCTTGGCTAGCACTATCTAGGAGTGTTTAAGATGAATAGGCATCGTGAATTTGCACTGTTGCTAGGGCTCTTATTAGAATTAACATCATGGGGTTCAAAGAGCCCACTTATGGTTCGCTGAAGGGTGCTGCTAGGCACCGGTATATACTCAGTCTTAGTTGTAGAGCGTGCCTTCTCTCCTCACGATGAATTAGACTCCTGAAAAATCCAGCCTTTGACAAACCACCTACTTTAACAAATGACTCCAATGCTATCTATCTAAGGAATCCATCGTTCTCCTAGGCAACTCATTATCCTGTCCTTGCAGTATCAAGTTGTCTAACTCAGTTGCCTGCGATATACCACCATCCTGCATTCGCAGATTTAAGCTGTCCATTTCAAACCATAAGAGTAGTCGACAGATGATTGCTGAGGCTGCAAATCGGGCAAGTACCAGTGCTGCGTCTTTAATGCCGATAAATAACAGGGAGGAGAATAAAAGCGTCACGAATCCATAATTTATGAGTACCAGCAGTGCACTAAGCCAGGGAAGGAGATCTGAGGCGATATTATTGTAGCCAATACGGCATGTCCACTCTGGGCGAGCTTGAAAAAGGGACGGAATAGGCTCAAGCGCAACCCATCGCCTCATGGCTGTCGAGAGTCTGCGAAAGACATTTGAGCGGACCACTTTGTCGTCGGTCTCTCTGTTCTTTGACGGATTTTTCACTCGTGCACGGCACCAAAGGCTGGCGGCGGCGACCCAGGATATAGGCAGTGACAATAAAACCCACAGTTCTATAAAGCCCACAGCCTGGCACTTCCAGACGATCGATGTTCTAAAGTCGAGCTCCACCGTATTATGGATGGTGTTTGCCAGGGCTGACAAGACGAGAAGATATTGGCAGATTGCAACTAGAGGCATAGTCCAAGGCCTAGAAGAGGTTTTATTGTACGGTTGCAGGTGGGATACACCTGGTGCGAGATACCGTCCTATGCCGACTATTACTGCTGACGGCTTGGCATTGATATTTTACATAGGGACACTGAATAATGGAATGGGGTTTATTGTCGGAGCTCCGACCATCATGAGGGACGCGAGGAGTGGACGGTGTATCGTGATAACGGCAACATCCTGAAGACTGGGCCCGATGAAGCCAAGCATCGTCGGCATAAGACCGAGCAGAATCGCGGATGAAGCAAAATTTGCTTTGGTAAACTCCTGCAAGGGGCAATCCTGCGCAAGCCCGCAAATACTACTGTAACTCGGATCCACCAGGGTCTGGTTCCAATATCCTTCGAGCTCGGCCGCACATTCCAAAACCGCGCGGCGCATTGGGCGTGAAGCTGCAGGATACCATGAGTGGAATTTTATCGGAGGGAATGGGTAGGACAAGCTCATCGTTGCAAAAGGGAAAAGCTGTTGGTTTTCGGTCGGCAGGTAAGGCTGGCTATGGTTTTGTAGTAATGGACACATCTAACCTTCTTTATGATCTATTTAACGTTGGTCGCTTAGATTAGGGCCCGCTGACATTGCAACCCACCATGTCAGCCGCAGAATTGTTCACTGGGCTGAAAATGTGCATGACCAGTAAGTCTGCGGCGATCAGGAGTTGCATGGATCTCAGGCGAAGTACTTGGCTTGTTCAAGAGTGTCATTTTGGTACCCGCCGGCCGTGTTAATCTACCGGTACCAATTACGTTATGAATTTGTGCTCAGTCATGCATGGCGGCCGGCCAACCAGACATACCTAAGATCTTCATGTGGCCTTGCCTTCGTCCAACGCAGTCAGCAACCACTGAAGTTCCTTATTCGCCTATACAAGGTGCCTAGAGGGCTGAGGTAGCACAGCTGGCGCAAACCGGCTGCATTGTCATTAACTGAGGCCCGAATGTCCACTGGTTCGTCAAGTACCTTCAGCATAGGTAGCCATAGCAGAGGCAGCTTTACAGCAGCAAGAAGGAGCTGTTGTCAGCAACTCATGATGTTATCCGGTGAAAAGCGACTAATTGTGTACCCCCGAGTCCTGAGAGCATTGTCTAATAGAGGGCTAGCCTTGACTGGCCTTCGGAGAAAAGACGTAAAGACCAGGCCTTATATCCCAGAGAACTCCACGATAAGAGCAGGCGACTTTCAAGAGGACTTATTGCGACTTTGGTGAATCAGTAGAATTCCGGGACCCCCCCTCCTCGAGACCGCCCTGATTCCTCTTGCTCACTAAATCTTTGGTGGAGGTCCGGCCATTTGCTCCTCATCTCCTTCAACACACGATGTACCACCGGATCATTGCCACTCCCCTCTATAGGCTTCATCCCAAGCTTCTCAAGGACACTGCCCCACCTCTTCATTTCGTCTGTCTTTCCGCGCTGGGAGACAAGATACCATTCTGTAGCCAACTTACTCCACGCCTTCCAGAGGCGTATTTCATTCTCGGTTGGGGTCGACATCTGGAAGTTCAACCCGTTCCACAGTTCAACATCCCGTGATCCATTTGGATTATTATAGCTTTTCATGGTCCCTTTTGCTACCTAACGGCAAAGGCGCCCCTTGAGATTGAGGACTGAGACGAGTGCTGAGGCTTGGGTAGCATTACGAACAACATGGATACCATGGTAAAGAGCGAGTTCTGGAGTCGAGATGATGCGAGAAACAATACCGCAACCGAGGCCTCCATTTGCGCCCGTTACAAGGATAGTGCCTTTTGAGCTAGCCATGTTGTACGGTGAGTAAGTCGGAGATATTTCTGATGGAACAGGAAGGGGCACCACCACGGACACCACCCAAGATTTATACTCGTCGTGGACCAACGGATACACAGATATGTATGTGCATATGAACGTTAGAATGGGGTGCGTAAACATTACGACAAAGGGAGGAGGCTCCGGCGAACCCTGTCTTCGTTTGTCTCTACATTAGGTTCAGTCCTGTATCAACACAATGATGGAGAGAGCCGCTCTTAATGACACTACGGCCTAGAAGGATATTGCTGTGTTCTCTTTCATTGTATTTTTCCAGATACTAAGAAGTATGATTATTAGAGCTATCTTCTATCAAGCCTTGATCCCCTAAGCTGCTTTTCAAGAGGGCTAAATCCTCAAAACCTCCAGCGGACTCACTTAGGATCCCGACGATATCCATCATATTCCATCGCGTAGGGCTCACGTTTGATGCGACGAAACCAATTTACCTCATAAGTCTGTGTGTGGGCGAGAAAGAGTTTTGCGCAATCATTCTGGAGAGAAGCCTGAACAAGTACACAGATAGCAAAAACTATAGGCCAGTGGTGATCAGTATCACCTGCGAAGATGTAGCTGCACGTAAGCAACGGTCCGCGGAAGCTCCTGAGAATAAACCACCACTGTGCCGAGTCGAACTTAAGTGTAGGCATCACGCTCACCACGGGAGCTAGCAGATTTTCGACACCTTGAAGTTTCATATGTCTGATGTGCCCAAATTTGATGTCTTCTACTGCCACTTCGCCGTCCCCGGGCGGTTTGGGGGGTCCGGGGGGTCCGGGGGGTCCATCAAGAGAACGCTCTCGCAGTCTCCGCCATCGACGTCGGCCGGAAAGCTTGAGGTCGTGCCTCGCAACCTTAATGTAGCATATTTCTCGGTGAATGTTAAGAAGTCTCCTGCTGTACCATTTCAACACTAGGAATACACCGCCCCATAAAACTTCCGGGATTATCTTCTCATGTTTCCATGTCTTTACAATGGATAAGACAAGAGGAGGTAGCAAGGCGACTAGGCCGTACAGCCACGATCGTAGCTTGCCATACTTCTGTTCTATAGCCCGATTCCAGAGGCGCTTCTTTCTGTGATACCGCAATCTATCATTCGAGACCAATTCTTGCAGTTGCGTATTATCTTTATTATCCCGGGCACTAAACCGCTTCTCCACACTGATCAACAATTTGTTCAAAGCGGCAGCGTCCAGCACTTCAGGGGTGAGATCTCCCGGCCGATAGGGCTTGAATATCTCTGTATTCTCGCCGAAGGCAAGCCTCATGCCATCATATCTGTCGCTAGGTTCCATAGGACCATCAAAAACAAAGGATACGCCGTGAGCTCTGCCACCTCGGCATTGGATGGCGACAGTACGTTTCGCGTCAACGCCGCCACGTGCGGCGGGATATGTTCCCGATTAAAGCCGCCAAGAGTCCGAGGCTGTGGTTGACCTCGGCCATGGTAATATTAAGGTAGTCGATACTCGGTGAATCATCTGTGTCGACCGAAACCTGTTGCGGAAATTCGCGGGCCTCCGCCCGTTGCTCAATGGTCAATGGACAGGATCGACCCAAGTTTATGTTGATTCAGCACAATGCGAAGCTTGAGGCATACATCTGCTAGATATATGCGTTGATCGGGACGTTGAAGTTGTCTAGTTGAGAGTTTGGGGGAATTTGCCGATGTAATATCTGGTCAAGGTCTGAATTTAAAAATGCAGTGGTTATGCAAGGGTACTTGAACATAATGAACACTGCGAAGATTCGACAACGACATTCCTCTACGAGGGAGATATTTGACGACAGCTCTTCCTTAAACGGCTTGCGCCCACCTGCCTGGTGGCACCAATGTTCCCGCCAGCCAGTTAATGATAAATCAGAAGCACCAGTAAATAAGCCAAATTCCACATCGTTTTCATAGAGCTCAATCCAGATTAATATAGACTTGATATCTGGATTCCCCAGGTTATCCGAACCTTACGATTGAGACTGTTGAAGCCTGTAATCTTAATGCCACTTCATTCCTTGGGATAAATTTAGATAGCCTAGCGATGATAATAATAGCTCCTCGATAGTTATACAGGCGAAAACATATAAATACCATAAATGCTATTTCATTGCGAAATGCACTATGCTTAGAGAATACCCTTCAAGATGATCCAAATCTTCTTGGCTTATTTCTCCTCTGCCGTGTCCGCGAAGCCTGGTGCACCTCGAGGACCTGCGACCTCAGCTGCCTCGACGAATCTTCTAATCTCCTTTTCATCCTCGTCTGTCAGCTGGACATACTGAGAAGCCCAGTTTTCTTCGAGATACTTGATCTGCTTCGTTCCGGGAATGGGGATGATGTCGTCCCCCTGCTTGAGCAGCCAGGCAATGGCCAGCTGTGAGGGCTTGCAGCCCTTCTTGTCGGCCAGCTCCCTGAATTGGTTCACAAGCGTCACGTTGCGGTCGAAGTTGTCGTCTTGAAACCACGGCATGATGGTGCGGTAGTCCCCGTCCTTCTGGAAAGATTCCTTGGTGCTGAAGGCTCCCGTGAGGATACCTCGTCCCAGTGGCGAGTAGGCGACGACGGCAACTCCAAGCTCGCGGCAGGTCTTGAGAAGATGGGTGCCGACCGAGTTCTCAACATCTAGGACGAATGGCGAGTATTCGATCTGGACGGCATCGACGTGGGCGATCTTGCAGGCGCGTCGCAGAGTGCTGGAGCTGACCTCAGACAAGCCAATGTACTTGATCTTTCCCTCCCTTGCATATAGGGTCAGACGATTTGGTGGTCCATTGTGTAATAGAAGGGGAAGAACGCTACCTCTTTAGTTCCGCCATCCCACGCATCGTATCCTCGATTGGGGTGGCAGGATTTGCGCGATGCATGTAGTATAGATCAATATAGTCGGTCCCGAGACGGTCCAAACTCTCCTGGCAAGACTTCTTGCAATATTCTCCCGAGCTGTCAATCACGGTTGGGTCGGCGAAGCCTTTGGCAAAGCCGAATTTGCTGGTGAGGAAGATCTGGTCTCTTTTGCCAGTTCGTTTAAACCACTTGCCCAATAGCACTTCGCTATCTCCATAGAGACTAATAACGCCAAGAGTTAGGTAAATGATGGTACAGGATAAGAGTGCGTGAGTATACGTACGCGGCGCTATCCCAGTGGGTGGCGCCAAGTTCGAGGGCCTTGTCGAGCAAGGTGAAACGCTCCTCATCACTGCCAGGCTTTCCATAGAAGACCGACAGCCCCATGAGACCAAGGCCAACGGCTGGAATCGTTGGCCCGTGCTGGCCCAGCTTGCGAGTTTGCACGTTGCCGCTTGACATGGTAAACTTCGGGTTGAAAATGTTGGTGTTGAAGTCAAAGTGTATAACCTAGGAGTGATGGACAGATAGAGAGATGCAGTCAAAGTCGGGGTGTATGATCCTGAGATACACAAGAGATAGATGCTAGCTGCCATGATATATATAGTGCTCCTGGGCTTCGTGTATTGTTGCAAACAACATATTTGGTCCCGCGGAACCGAACGCTCGTCTGCATGGCAATCGGAGACAAGAGGATATTTTCCTTAACACCGTGTCCAAGGACCTTGAGGTCTTTGCAGCTTTTGGTAATGAGGGGATTTCTGCTCTCAATTATGGTGACACCGGGTTATCGGGGAGCTGTAAAATCCGGCTTGCGTGGGCATGAACTTGAAAACAACCAGGCAAGGCATGAAATGGAGTCGTCTAATTCGGCAGATGGGCAAGTGGCCCAGTGACATGTGGTGACATGTTGTGGCACCTCGACTTCGGGCCCGCGGGTCCGATCGAGACAGCCCCTTTATTCTACTCTCTCCAGCAAAAATCCAACCTCGCTCCATTCGGTTGCAAGTACATCTCACGCAGCCGCGGGGCCGAACGCGTATCTTCCGGGCTACTATCCACGTATCGGAGACTTCTGAACCATTGGATTGACCCTACGTCGGCAGCAATGGACAGAGCCGCAACCAAGCGCGCTGCGGTATGGAATCTTGACCTCGGCCAATTCCTCTGCGGAAAGCTAATTCCTGGCAGTGTGATCCCTGTCGCAGAAGAAAGGTGAAGTGCGACAGGAACACTCCATGCTCCAACTGCCAGGCTACGCAGCAGACCTGCATCACGACGGGGTTTGGCCAAAGCCACTCGGGGGCGCGCCAGCGTGTTCTCATATCCACACAGTAGTAAGTTTGTCTCGTCTTGTATGCTGGACATTTGGCACTGAAGGTTTTAGTGAGGAGAAAATCGACAGTATCCAGCAGCGACTGGACGGCATCGAGCATCTGTTGAGCGAGCTCCTCGAGAACTCGAACAAGCCTGTCACGGATCCTCCAAGTTGCTCAACAACACTGGCACACACATTCGCACCCGCGTTTGAGGAAGCAGCTGTACCACCAGGCACCCCAACGAGGTCCACGTTGGCTGCGCAGACTTTGGATGTAGGTGCAATGGTCGAAAACACCGTCAAGCAAACCCCCTCGGTTCGAGCAGATCCCGATGTCGACGCCGCGCTGTCAGCACTCCATCGGATGGTGCAAATGCACCACCAAAAGCCAGTGGCCAGTGAGATAAGATTCCCAGACCGAGAGACCCTCCCCGAAGCATCTATTTTGGGCCTCCCACTGGTCCCTTTAAACGTTGCACTGCCATTACTCCGGGGGGCCAAGGGTAAGCGACGCCCTCTCCTTTCATCAGACTCTCGACGAAAATGTATTGATTGATCCCTTGGGTAGAGCGCCCATCTCCTGCATTTGCTGCAACTTTCAACTTCATGACCCTCGAGCGCTTCACTGAATACTGCCGCGCAGTCTACTTTGCTACAGAGCCTTTCACTTTGTCATCCTTTGCAATCGTCAATGGAGGACTATACTATATGCTTACCGAGAGGGCATGCTTCGACAAGAGCCAGGATGTCAGGGAGGAGTACACCGAGTACCGGAATCTGTGCGCTGGCAATTTGCGCACGGCGATAAATAGCCTGGGCCTCCTCGTTTCAACATGCGATGAGAGCATCGAGGCGTTGCTCGTTGGTGTAAGTTTACACACCCCTAGATGTCAGATACCAAATCTACCCATCAACTCGGAACTGACGATTGGCCCAGGCAAGTTACGCCATAGAGGTTTCACGGCCCTCCTTGGCATGGCGCATGTCCAGCACGGCGGCCCAAATATGCCAGGAGCTTGGATATTACTCCCTGTACCCAAAACCAAGCGAGAGAGACGGCCACAAGATCAACCACGAGCTCCTCGGCGCCCTCTACATCCTAGACAAAGGCCTTGCATTGCGACTGGGGAGAGCATCTGCCTTACCAGACCAAGACATCGTCGGTACATCAAGCGACACATTTGTCGATATGGCTGATCTATGGCAAGCTATCAAACACATATGGGTCCAACACGCACAAGTCCAGGGGAGGATATATGACCAATTGTACAGTCGCCAAGCGCTTCTAGCTACACCAGCTGAGAGGGTCAGATCTGCGGTGAACCTTGCCGAGGCAACGCAGCGGTCTATGAGACAACTTATGTCACTAGCAGAAAGACCAGAAAATGCAGTACATGGCTCAGCCAGCGGGGACTTTGCAAACGCCACGGGGAGACGTACTCTCATTCTTGCCGAAGTGGTGTGCCATCTGTCAACACTGACTCTCATTTACCGCTCCATACGTGAGTCACCCAGGTCTTCAAATGTTGATACGCGGCCGAGCTCGGAATATATCAAAACCGCGCGCGCAGCCTTTCATTATCACGAAGAGTTGATGGTTCTATTTAAAGGAAGGTTGGAGACACAGGCCTATTACATACACTGGTAATTTGATTCGTGCTCCTTCTCACTACGATGTATGCGAGTGCCAACTAACGTCTTCACCAGGACTCTGCTCTTCACCCCTTTCACCCCTCTACTGATTGTTTTCTGCCACGTCTTCGAATCTTTAGATCCCGATGATCTTCACATGCTTCAAAACTTCACCTCCTCCCTCGAACCCGTTCGCCACATGTCGGAGTCGATTGACCAGCTTCATTCCGTTGCTACAACCTTGTACAATGTCGCATCATCTTATTTACGAGCGAGAACCAAAGCCAACGAAGGGCCAGAAGCTCAGATGCTTGATGACAGCTTTACTGGCTATCTCAACCAGCTGGGTCTATTGCCAGCCCCCGACGAACACTACCTGTCCGACGCTCGGTTGATCAGTGAGCCTTCTCAAACCATGGGCGCCGAGAACTGGTTTTCTGCCAACTTGAATTTGTTTGGGCTATTGGAGGGAGACTTTGCTGTTGACTAGTTTGATTGACCAAGCTGTATTTACCAAGTGAACTTGATTCACTAACCCATACAGCTTAATTCTAGCTCAGTTAAGGCTTAGACCTCGCTCAGATTATACAATTATTGGTTAGTTTAAGAATAAAAGTAGCCTTTAGTGAGATTGTTCTATAGGATAGTGTTTAGCTGTAATGATAGTCATGTTGCAGCGTTGCTTACTTTTGAGCTGCGCTTGAAAGCCCAAACTCATATGTTCAGCAATATGTCTTTGGCATAATAGATGACTGAGAAAAACTGACCTCTTTTTTTTGCCTAGACAATCCAATTATGTAGAGGCTTCAACACTGGTCGTGCTAATCGCCCCGATTCAAGGATTTTAGAAGGAATGCACTAGACTCCACTCCGCAGATCTATAGACCTTGTTATAGATGTCACTGTTATCAAGAGTTTCGTGCAATCTTAGGCGCAAGGTACAAATTTAACTGCCTCTTAACTATTCTTAACCGCTTCCTAAAAACATAACTATCGAGTTCGTCTGATATGCCGATAGGTCCAACATTCGCCTGGTCACTGGATTTGACCTCCGTACATCTCCACACGCGGTCATCACTCTTCCAGCCTCTGATCTGTTCCCAGAACACGTGGTCGCTCCTCAGTGAGAAGATTGTTCACGATATCAGCAGTGGTCTCGGCAACGGGGGCTCCAACCGTGATCTGGCCTCCAAACCATACGGGAATGGCTAGCAGAGGACCCAGGCCGGTCACCGTCCCTAGACCAAGTCCTAAGGCAAGACAAGCTCCGTTTGTGATCCAGCCTCCCCCCACTAGCAGAACCGCTGTACTGGCAACCTCTGCCCTTAGTTTCTGGCTGTGGGGATCAAGATTATTGTCAACGTCCTCGAGGACCAATGTCTCCTGTTTCGCAGGGAGGTTGAAACTAACCAACGCCTTGCCTCCCTCTCGAAACCCAAGAATGTGTAGGGGGAGAACCTCGTCAGGAAAATGAAGAGGCATGTCTAGCGTAACGGGATACCAAGTTGGGATGAGAAGGTGAAAGACAGTCTGCTTATCCTCGTGCCCCAGCTGCTCCCGCACGGCTTGCATACACAGACAGAGATGGTCTAGGTTATGCGATATAGCACCGAATGATGGTGGCAAAGGATCGGCCTCTACCAGCTCTTCGAATCGCCAATGCCAGGTATTGCTGGGGTGATAGAGAAAAAACATATGGCCTTTCTCGGGGTACTTCCGGAGGTGCGATCGGACGTAGCCGTACGCTACCCGGGCGAAGCCGTCAGGGCCAGACCCGCCAGCTGCGGCAAGGGTATTTTGCGCAGCGAGCTGGTCTTTAATTCCCTTCAAGTTCTGGTTGATTGCCTGCAATTCCTGAATGATTCGCTCAAGGCCCTGGCCCAGTATGCTGAGTGTCGAGCCTGCCAAGATGCGCACATCGCCGACTGTCTGAGCCACCGCCTGGACGTTGTCTTTGATGGTGGCGGCGGTGTCCTCAATGGCGGCATTGGCAAACCTCGTGGAATGCGACGCTTGGCCGACGTGGTCCGCGATGATAGTCGCGTTGTATTCAAAGGCCTTCGAAGCGTCGATGGCAGCACCAGCCAGCCTCTGATGCGTGGCTGCCGTTGCCTCTGTGCATTTCTCAGCCGTCTTAACCAGTGAAGTCGTGGTTTTCAGGAGTTCGTGCGCTTCTCGAGCGAACTCGGGAAACTCGCCGCGGAAGTCGCCAAGCAGCCGAGTATTAGCCTTTGCGACATTGCCTTCATAGTATGCTTTTCGGTTGTTGATGGCGAAGGTAACCACTTCGCCTCCTTCTTTGAACGGGAGATGTTTCAAAATTTTCCTATAACCCCCCTCGATAGGGAGGCTCTCTGGGACAGCGAGGTCACCCATATTCGGTATTGGCTAGCTGTGCAGTAGAAAGGAAGGTATAGTGAGGTTTGAGCTTGAGGAAATAACTGAATCAAGGAGGGGAACTCTAGATATCGCCTCTTATATCCTGGCGATAGAGAACAGAATGGGGGTGGGGAGGCACACTCCAAGGCGCTTCCAGCCTGACTCTAGCCTGCCAGATGTTGTTGGCCCTTGGGTCGCTCTTAAGTCGCCCTCATACACAGCGCTGCGTTATAGCTTTACAGTGTAGATACATGATTATTCGTCTGCTCCCCATTAGCATAGCGATGTGAGAGGGTTTCTCCACTTGTTTATGCAGTTGGCCATGGCTTGTGGGTGTAAGCCTCGATTTACCTTGTCTTAGCCGCTGGGCTGGCCGGCCTCGAGAAAGACCATGCAGCCATGTAAGCTGCAAGACTCCTGCCATTTGGCCGCAAAGGCCGACCAGGCAGACAGCATAGAGTTAACTTGCTGAATTCCGCATGCGCTCAGAAGGGTCGTCCGGCAACAGAGGTGATTAGCTAGGTCTCGTGAGAGCTCTTCTTTACCTACTTTAGCCTCTCAAATATTCTAATTCATGGTATTCTCCCACCGTCGCCGTGGAGCTAGAAACAGCGACCCTGCTACCCCCGATTATGGGAGCGAAATACCATTTCTGGTTTCCATTCAGGCAGAAATTCTACGGCTGTATGTAGATGTTTTGTTGATTTTCAGTTCGCCTCACAAGGACTCGCTTCTCGGTCGTTGGCGTCTTCACAGAGGGGCAAGGCCCTGGATAAGACATTTATTGCACAAAGAGACGAAAATGCTGGAATACTAAAGAAGGGATATATCCTCTGGATCCTTTCTGGGCAGACCGGTTCATTATAGTTCCGCTTGATCGACAAGTCCACTCAAGCAGCGAAACGGCGTCTAGGGCAAGAGGATGCAAAAGAGGCAACCTTACTTCTCAACTGAAAGACAAGAGGGCTTGTGGATACCGTTCGGGGGTGTGCACATTATCCAGTAGCATGTGACAATGTCAATTTCACAGACGAAAACCACAAAGCACGGTAAATAACATTATCTGTCGGTCTAACTTGTAGGAGGGCTGTCCATGGGTCCTAGGCGCTTCCTAGCCAAAAGAGTCGTTATGCAAACCTATGCTCTTCTTGTTACTAGATATGAAATAGAACTAACAAGCTATTCCTTGGAATTTTCTCCAGGGAGATTTGCATTAATAGATGACTGCGAGAAAGTAACTCTTCTCTTGCCCAGTCAATCTAATTATGTAGAGGTTTCAATGCAGGTCGTGCTGGTCGCCGAATTTTAACAATGATTGGCAGTTATGCCGCACGAATATGCCATTCTCTATGACATCTGACAACATTAAAAATGGCTATTGGCTACTCTTACTTGGAGCATGTGAAGGCAATTTCGCCGAGGAGGAGTACATAATCAATGAGTGATGGCTCGTGATCTGATTCTGCGAGCGCAAGGGTATAGACTGTGCATTACATTCCGCCTTTAGTCAATGCGGTACACGCATCCGATTCCCGCTCCGAGATCACATGTTTTCGAATTCTGCAGGCAGCAATGATAAGGACTTGTAGGTGCCGATAAATTCTCATTGCATAGGTCGATAATCGGGTCAATTCGGAGCTCCATCGCCTGCAGTAGAGATCTCATGTTTCTGACGTAGCATCCTTTCAAAGGCGTGACGGCAGGGGTAATAATCATGAAATACAAAGGCACGGCCAATTCCGCCATTTGAAATTTGTTATAACTGTTAATAAATCTTGACCAATTCTTACTCCATCCTAAAGGTGCTATTGTTTATTTCTAGTTTACTTGTCCATCTAGTTGATCCACAATGGGAAGCCTTCGACCTGTTGTTATTCCTCGTAAGATCATGTTCTCCTCACCGCCAGACAGGCGTTGACTGATGTATTTTCCAGTCGCTCGAAAGGCCGGCTTTCAAGTAGCTGCTGCTTGCTTCTCGTCTACTTCCGTACACAGATCACATGCACCATTCGCGTACTACGATGGTTCCACAGCTTCTCAACTGACCTCCTTCGATGCCGCCCATCTCCATGGGGAGCTTATGGGGCCTCTATATAGGGCAGCCTCGATTTTCGAAGCCCACTGCAAGGAATCAGGTATCCAGTCGTCCCTCCGTGTGCTAAATTGTAGCCTGCAATGCTAACTAGGTTCAGTATACCATGAGACAGAGGAGGTTGAACACGTTCACCATGCCGATGCTGGAGCAGGCTCCTCCTCGGTACCGCCCAACCCAGCTTCCAGACAGAACCATGAGGGCCATTAGCTTTTTCCGTGCCATGTGTCAGCCTTCAATCGATCATCCAAACCGTTTCTTTCCGCGAGCCCTTTTAACCCTCGTCACAAGTTTCCATCATTATAAAGCCTCCCGGAGGCTTTTCAATATCCTTCTACGATCAACAAAATTCGAAAATTGCCCTTCTTGAACTACAATTATCAGGCGTCATTCAAGCACATCGTCAGAATCGTCATCCATGGAGGAAACAGGACTTTGAAAAAGATTAGGCTTCGAACTTTGGAGTTTGTTTCCAAGTTCTCAAGTGGGAACAGTCCCGGTCCAACATCCCAGTCCAACCAAGCTTTACTTTCCGCTTATAGGAATACATCTCGGATGCATCACAACCTCAAACCTTTATGAGGCTTCTATTGGCTATTCGACTTTCCAACTTTTGATCAGCTTCCAGGTCATCTAGCCGGGATTCCATGGTAAACATCTGTAGCCATTGTGATCTTCAGACACTGCGGAATAGGCCTGGTTCTTCGAAGAATTTAGGCGGCCCAGGAAATCGAAACCAAGGCCCAGGCCTTGGTGTGGCAGACGGTATTTTATTTAAAAGAGAAATTTTCAAACATTAATATAATCAGAACAGAGTGTGATGGCGCGGCAGGGAGCAAGATTATTGTTTCTATAGGATAAATAATAAACTTTGGTCCAAATTATATACGTCCTCCTGACAATACTAAAGGCCTGCGGGATACCCAATGGGATGCTACTTTAATCCAACCCCATTGACCCCTCCAATAATTGGACAGCTTCTTAATTTAAAATGGAATTGACATGGCTCTACTTTTGATTCGAGTTCTCCCGTTCATGCATGAATGTCATAAACGTGATTAGGCAGCTTAATTATCTGCGAGCATACCAGATAGCTTTCAAACCAAAACCTAATTTATATCTCATCATTTCCGCTCGATTGTCGGGAAGCCAAGGATACTAAATGAAGGGGCCGTGGATTGTTCCTCAAGTAGTGAATGGGCGACGGGGCGATATTTTATTGCATAAAAGGAACTTTAATAACAACACAGAACCACTCCTCAGCTCTCCCTCGATTAGTTGGTATCTATTCATATGCAAAATGTTCTGCAGAACTACATCCTGCTGTGCACATGCCATTATCTTTGGTCATTAAGTAAAAAATGACAGGTAGGAAGCAATCTCTTAGGACACCATCTCAGCCCTCCTTCGGCTGACTTTGTTGATGCAGGTGAGACTAGCCGCAGGGGCTGTGCTGGCGCCTATTGCTACAAATCATTGGATCCAGCACGCCACCGTGCTGTGGCCTACCTTTTGTCGACCTGAGTCCATGGGATAACTCAATCAACTGCGACGCCAGATCATATGTTTACAGTAGCAGTTTTGTAGGCCTGGCATCCTCGTTAGTAGCAAGCTTGTAAGACCTAGCCCAAAGGCCTGTTCGCTTTATATGTTGTTTACTCTATCGGGTCTTTATATTAACAGGGAACATTCATACCATGAAAGCTCTTTCAGCCCCGAGCATCGCCCCCGTAGACCATTTGCTTTTGTGCAGGATTAGCTCCGGTGAGGTGGTCGCCTGTCCTACTCAGCTTACTCTGTGGCCAGTGGACTAATTCTTGGACCCAATTAGCCACGCGTATGTGGCGCACGATATTGTGCGAACAAGGCTCCAGCCTTAAGATCGTTTTTCAGCTCATAGGGCTTTCAGGGGTGAGATTTGATATAGTAAATCGATGGCTTAGAGAAGCGCGTAAGCTGCCTACTGTGGCCGTGCTCATCCTTATACGGCTCTCCCCAGATCGCCCACTCACCCCCAGGCTCGGGAGGTGGGCGAGATGCATGTACATGTAGGTGGCCCGCAGAAGGAGCTCAGCACCAGCCCAGCCTTTATACATATTCTAGAACCCACGCATATCTGAATTATCGTTCTACTGCTCTGCATACCAGTTCCGCAGACTGGCCCATCATGTTTTCCCTGTCACTTCTCACCACCTGCGTCCTCTTCGCGTTCTGTCTCTACAGATGCTGCTGGGCATATCCTCTACCAAACGCAGCAGCAACCTCCCAGCTCTATATTACCATCCAGCCTACATCGGTGTATTACACTGCGCAACCCACATCCAAGGCATCGACTTCAGGGCCTCGGACTTCCAGTAGCACAAGCTCAAAGACTCTTTCGACGTCATTCTTCACCAGTTCCACTACCACAACCTCAAGGACATCCTCATCGATATGGCAGACAACCACCACCTCCACGTCAAAGCCTCCGACAACGACGCAGGCCATGAGTACATGGGTGTGGACATCTCTCAGCAGCCAATCCAGCAGTTGGAGTCAACCGCCTTCCAGCCAGACGCAGTGGAGCGACCCTTGGGTTCAGCCCACGAGCTACGTATTCCAGACATCGACGTCGGAACGTGCCGGCAGCACGGCCACCACGTCGAACGCACCATTCTCAACATCCGCGACCGACGGGAAAGATTCAGATAACGATAGCAATAAGGAGAAGGAGTGGACATGGAACGGTATCAAGAAGGGCGAGCTTGCTGGAATCGCCGTGTCAATCGCAGGAGTCATTGTTGCCATCGTCGGGGTCATTATTGCTTGGTCACAACGCTGCTTCTGCTTTCGCTATCGCTAGACGGCATCGATCCGCTGTTCATCTCATTTCTCAAGCATGGCAAGCTAAAGGACGCTCCGATGTGATATTGCGAAGAGTAGAGGGCCTGTCACCTCCTTTCGACCAGGCCGCTGGGCCACTTTCCCCTTTATCACGGTTCGAACACAATATGAACACCATGCGCATGCACATTTAGACAAATGTATTTCGATAGAAGATGCCACATTCTTTACATTCAACCCTTCCAGCAATAACTACCTAAGAGGCCTCCCAGTGTCAAACAGGCGCTGGAAAAAGGCTTACATGAAAGACAAGTCAAAGAGTTATCAATAGCGTTTCCCCGGGGTTGATGTTTTCATAGAGAACTAGCCTATAGAATAATAAAAAATGAACAACATATAACAGTTTTTGTAGGGAAAAAGAAGCGAAAAGTGTTCACAAGTTTATTTAGTTACACCGTTGTCGAAGTGCATCCCACATTGTGGTCAAATCCTAATAGTTATAAACCATGGCTATTTTCTCATAGGTAGTGAACCTTTCTGTCTGCTTTAGAAACCCGCTCTCATGTCGGAATTGTATTTTTACCAGGTTTGATACATTTCTTCGTCTCATGCAAGCTCTACTTCGATTACGTACTCTTCGCCCTCTTGTTCTACCACCTCAATCGTCACACCAAATTCAGAAGAGGTATAAGAGCTAGCACCAGACCCGTCAAGAGCCAAAGGTGCGTTCCCAAAAGCCGTACCGTCGCACCCAATTGAATCCGGATTAGAGTCGAGCACAACAACTGGGCCCGTCCCAGTTGCCACGTGTGTTGCAACCGTGTAAAGAAGCACTCCTTTAGCACAAGATCCAACGTTGTTGCCGTTGCTCGACCTCACTTCAGCAATGAGGGCAGAAGTCTCGTTCTTTTTAATTACCACGGCCTTGATCGGACTGCTCCCGTCTGGGGTATCCATCGGAGAGAGTGTATGTCTCGTTTTTCCGGTCTCAGAGACACAATCCACTTGTTCATCCTGAAGCCATCCTAGACGCCACTTGTCCCATGCGAAGTAGTCGGGACTTGCCCCGTTGATATACCCCATCAAACTCCAGCCTCCCACATACATCCCCGTCTCCCCGCCAGAGAATGGATAGTAATCTGCAAGACCCATTGCATGACCGGATTCATGGTTCAACACTTTGGAGAACCATTTAACGTATGCGTCATATCCAATGGTCACTGCTTTCTTTGCCACCTTCACCCCCGAACGTGTCGTCACGGGACCCATGAAGGTCGGCGAGAAGCTGATGGCCGACGCATTCTTCGTGGCCACGACGTACAAAATGTCCACAGGTTTCAGCTTTTTGCACTTTTCTTCGTACGCTTGCAGGGCGTCCTGGATGTACCGGTTATGTGCCTCCCATGTCAAGCCGCGAGTAAACCCATATGACTCGGTGTCGTTGGGCATGCGACAGAACTTGGACGTGTCCGCCGTGATCTGGTGGTTCAATTTGCCGAATGATGCGGTGCTGAACCAATCGGGCCCCTCGGGGATAAAGATATCCCTGAGAGACTCAGTGGTTTCACTTGCGACCCCGTCGATAAAGTCGACGAAAATCATGAATCCGGTCATCGTCCCGAGGCTTGGAGCACTGTCATAGTCGCCACCAAAGCCGGAGCTAAGATAAATGTCCGGAATTGCTGGTAACTTACAAACGGATGGGTTGGCGTCTGTGTCGGCAAAGGAGCTTTCGATTAAGAGAAAGCCCCAAGCGAAGGCGGAAGTAGTTGCAAGACGCATTGTGACTAACGTTTTGGAAAACAGGCAGAATGGCGCACAGTTTTGCTGCCAATTACTAGGGATTGGAAGCTGGTCTGCTTTATATAACCGGAGAGACCCATCAAGCCATCTACTTTGGTCTCGGTTTATCAATGCTACATCAAGCAGGGAGCTACAAACATCCATCCAGAGAAGGAAAGTGGTAATGCAAGTATCTGTATTTGCTCTAGCTCGTCTAACACTGTATGGAGTTCTGTAAGGAACTTTCGAGCGTACAATCACACGATGGGGTTCATAAACAACCACGGATTGGGCTAAGAGCTTGACACCGGTAAGACAATATCAATTTAAAACTTGAGACGTGATTTTTACAGAATCTGATGTTAGGAAATAAGAGCTAATACTTTTCTCTGAGAAGGCGTTGGTCATCCGACTTTTCCGGGCATCGTTGCCGATCGCCGGATCCCTACTCCGAGGAAGTACGACGGATCGGACGGACACTGGGAATTATTGCAAGGGTTTTATCTGGAACAAGATGTTAGAAGACTAAAAAAGGCGAGAACAAGGGAAGCTCTATCATTAGCTTCCATATTGAACCTTGTAGGATAAGATATTATCAATCAACTTCCCTCCTCACGGGCATAACCAGGGCATCGACGGCCAGAATTAACCCACAGTAGACCTTTCAGTTCTCTCTGACAGGAGAAACTCCATAATACAAAAGTCAAGTTTTCAATCCCACGCATCAAATTTCATATTTCCAGCGGAAATTTGGCCGATCGGAACTGTTCCCTATCTATTATGCATTCCGTCAATCGGAGGCCCGTCATAACAGGAATATGCCAACGCCGGCCCGGCGATCCGATTCTTAGATATCCTCGTGCTAGAAGTCCGGCGCGCTCTATTCCACCTGTAAGCTCCATTCGGCATTTAATATCCCATTTACAATTGATATGTAAATTGTGTTTCTTTCTTCCTTTTTTTTCCTTTGCCACCATATGGTCCTACAAGAACTAGTCCGAGGCAGTGCAACCAGTATGGGGAGTGCGGATTGCCTATTCCATGACATATTGGTTAAATCGGCCCCATGCTCTGAGGGTTCCCTACCTTTTGTACAGGATTATTCTAACCAAGTTACTGAATTCCCGATGTTCCAGAGCTTTTCAGATATCATGTCGAGATTAGCTCAATAATAAGAAGTCTAACTACCATAACGCATCTATGGAGCCGAGTGCCAACATCTGTTCATGTATAATTCTCTTATCTGAGCGAGTGTTTCCGACCTATTGATATGATAGAATACGTCAGGTTTCATACAGAGCACACTCTATGACTTCCATCTTGTCCGAAAGTTTGAGCATCTCAAGGGTCCGTCATCCGTTCACGATGCGTCACTGGTGGGCACTGAGAAATCTGACCCTACACACATCATGAGGGGGTAGTCAATTTAAACGTTATTTCAGTACCGCTTTGGAGTTTCAAATGGGCGATAGCAGTGGAATAAAATATTGATATTCCTACGTGAAGCTACCAATTGAAACCACTTGAATCGCAACTTAATCCCCTTTCAAGATCGCCTCGCCGAACAACGTGGAAGCCCCGGTCGAGCGTGCTACAGAGTACCAACGAAAGTCCTTTAAGGGTTAGATGGTTCTATACAGGATGACCTAGGGCTGATCCTCCTACACCGCCTCAAGCTCGATCTCATCTAGAGTTCAGCGACTACCCGACTGTTTTTGTTCTTTCCAAGATAGAGATTGGACATGGCCTGCCAGTATTACCGAGGAGGCGCCATTTTTGGCGCTGTAGGCTTCGAGGGAAACAACAGTATGTACGATGCATTGCGTGATTAGAGACCTTCCCTCTCCAGTTGCACGTCATGTGCTTGAAGCTAGCAGACTTTGTTGACACAGATGTGTATCTTTAGGTCGAGCAACTCCAGCTCGTTCGAAGCTTCCCGCTATACCTCTCGCATCCCGACGACAAGCCCACATTAGCGATTAGGCCAGCATATTCCTATCCAGGCTTATCAACTAACTCTTCAGTCTTGACTCGAAGGCTTCCAATGAGCCCACTATGCAACACGACACGCCTAGCGTTTAGAGACGATCTATAACTTCGATATTCTACGACTCTTTGTGCTTGCGATAAATGAACTTGCGTCGTTCGAAAGCTTGAGGAGGAGAAGAACTTTCAGTACAGCCATTTGATGTTCTCATCGTACGGGGTGAAAGCTAAAAGCAACATTTTGCAATAGCAGCAATATAATAGTAGAGTTAAAATGGGCTGGCTATGAGAAGTATCTGATTTCTCGGTGTTTGTTAGAGCTAGCAGCTATGAAAGCCGAGTTGACTTGAAAGAGACTCTCCCATGTGCTGAGAGGGATAAGCTCAACACCTGTGACTGTCCATGGAACCACTTCTACCAGTAACTTGGGTAAGGAAGAGGGGTTGAAATGGAGGAACTTGCGGATATCTTGACGTACAACAGGATACAGGCTCCTCAGCATGGTCGGATTTCCGTGAAACTAGATACAGGCTCACCTAGCATTAGTCTTACTCCTCCTTTGTAGATTTTCAACATTTCTCCAATCAGTATGGCCACTTTATGCAATGTCTTATAGGCCACGCAGCGACGGAAGCAGACCAGATAGATTACGAGCCCTTGTCTACGCTGACTGGCTGTGGCTGGAATCAAGAACCGGATTCTCACGCTCCACAAAGGCGCCTTCAGCTCTACTGGGTCATGTGCCAGCAGCCCCCGGAATGTCTGAGAGGCCAAACTCCTGAGGGATCCTGTCTCGGCGTGGGGGTGAGTATGCTTTAGACCGAAAGAGACCGAAAGCTGGCAGCCTCGGGATCTTCATGGTGTTGACGAGAGCTAGCGCTTGTAGCCATCCCTGGCTTTCAGACTTGTCCTCGTGCCACACATTCCATGGGGTAAGCACGATTCAAAGAACGACGATCAACAGCAAAATATTCTTTCTGCCCTGTTGTCTATCTCCATGGAGCCTCAGTTAAACCCACACTGGCTCACGATAACTGGCAGATGCCGCGTAGCAAGAGAAAAGCCAGCCAACAAATACTTAGCCTAGAAACGGCGCAACTTCCCCCATCCGCTGCCTGCAGCTGGCTACTATGTTACACGACCGCAGCCACAAACATAGCATGCATTGAATTAAACCAGGCAACCCGCTCGCCAAGCTGCAGGCGGAAGCAGTGGATTCCCTCCCCGCTCGCGGACTTGTCGGGCCTTTGGTGGTGCTGCCTCCCCGAACCGAATCATGCAGGTAGCCAATACGATAACTGCCCTCCCGGTTGACGTAATAGATTGTCAGAGGCGTTCGTCAGAGAGCCATTCGTCAGAGGAGCGTTCGCCGTGTGCATGCAGAGACAGGCCTCCCGGAACCACACCAAGTAAGCGCTGACCAGCAGCGAACTTGTACAAGAATCTACTTCACGCATTCTCGCGGTCTTATGTATTTCAGCTCGAGAAAGAAAAATGTTTGATATTTCTGCTAGACAGAGGTCTATTTCTCCGCAAGGCTATGTAGCTGGGCCACCGGGCTATCTCGTCCGGGAAACGTTCTCCCTTCACAAGCTCTCACAAGTGCCCATCTACCTCTCTGCCCACTCAAAGAAGGCCGAATCATATCACTCCAGACCCGTTTTTTTTGTTCATTTTATTTGCTTTCAAGAAAGGCTTTCCCTCAAAGAAAGTAGCTCATGCAGATACCATGGCCGTGGGAAAGTAGGGCGATGCAGGGCCTGGGTACCAGTCTCTGGGTCGATTAACCTCCTCCCACGGGGCCTCACGGCAAGCTCCCATGGGCGGGTTGAGTGCATGTGCATAGGGCATATTTAGTGCTGGGTTTCACTGGTTAGCTTCTTCCTCCAGTTGGATGGAGCGTGGGAGGGAGGACAACAGGGCCAAGGTTTGCTTATTGAGAGGTACTTACGTTGCAGGTGGTGCAAGCGCAGGAGTTGCAGTTGCCGGAGCAGGCACAAGTGTTGCAGTTGCTAGCAGGATCACAAGTATCAGTGAGACTGGTCGTGAAAGTGGTAGGTGAGGTACTGTTGCAGCGCCTGATCTCGGATCCAAGCTGTTATGGCTCGGAGTGAAGAGGTACTGAGGCAGTGGCAACAGGAAGGTAGGCAGGTAAGATTTACCAGGGAGCCATTGTCAAGATTGGGTTGCTTGTAAAGCTGGTGTGAGAAACGGTTGTTGTAGTTTGTAGTGAGTTGTTCTGAAGCTGTCTGGGGATGAAGAGGGAAGAAATCGGAAATGGAAAGGAAGGGAACTCGGGTCCTTTTATGTCCAACACGAAGCTCTGATTTTCGTTCTCAAGTCTACATCGAGCTGGAACTCTGTATACCCCCATCAGGTGTTCAGAGTACCACGCCACCTGATCGCCCCTCCCTTCCCTCGCCCTACCCACCCTCTAGCTCCTCTCCGTCGCAGTAGACTGTGAACCCAGGCATTCTCTAGGACTCGGGCTAATCCTTGTGTGTGGGCCTCTAGCCGATTGCCCGAACGGTCTTGCTGCATGCATGCGCGACATGTCTATGAATGTACATATTCACGTACTGTAGGAAGAGAGGAGCCTTCGTCATACCGTACTCTTGATTCTGCTATGGACGGAAATGCCATCTTGGTACGCATTTCTTAAATTCTTGGTGGTGTGGTAACCCGTCCAATGAACCACCACCAGGAACCGGACCCCCGCGCGTTAGGAGATGTAATTGGCCAAGATCAGGACCGGTGTGCTTCACATGCAAGTCTCGTTCGCTAGAGGGCGCGAGGGGTGAGGGGAAGGTTCCCTCGGGGTGCTGCGGCGTAGTTACCCGGAAAGGGAAGATCAGTTGACAGTATGACAGGAGTGCTGTTGTTACTATGGAGATGAGCGCCGTAATAGCGATCAATATGTTCAGGACAGTCGAGTCAAGGGGAACGATCACTGTGTACAATACGAAACGCCAAACTAGACCCAAGAAGCTTGGACGCGAAGGCATGCAGCCTGAGCGAGGTTGCAGTAGTACCACCTCTTGCCTGGACTGTGGGGGCCTCGTGGAATCAATGATACCAACTACCTAAATAGAACAGCTAGCTGGAGCTTCGAAGAGGGCAAGCCGCAGGTGCAGCCCCACCGGCGGCTGGCAGGACCAGGATAAGAGAGCCATCCGTCTTCCTCCCCATGAAGTGGTCATGCTGACTTATGGGCTCGCCTCCAATGGTTGGCCGGAAGGCTGAGAACATGCCACAATAGGTTTAGAAGATGGGCCACGGAGCTGGCATGGATCTGTTGCAGCGTGTCAGGAGGTCATGCATAGTGAAGCAGATCAACAGGATGCCCGAGTCCTTATCGATCTTGTTCTCCGTCATTGGACTCCCACGAGATAGCGCCATCGGTCGAGATGTATGCAGTGCTTACTCGGCAGAGTTTCAGTTTGGGTGTGGCACTCTACTCGACGTGTACGGAAAAGCATCAGCGCCTAGTAAGAGGGTAGGGCAGAGCACGCGTCAATACGCCAAGAATGTGATAGTGTTAGCAAGCTTACCTCTCGCCAAGATGGGCCAAGGGCTCAGCCGGGGCCTTTTGAGTCGTATTTGCTTGACCAGTAATATTTTGGCTTGTTTTTCTTTCCTGGGAATAACCCAGGGCTGGACGTAGAAAACATCAGTCATCAGAAACAGGGCTGGGCTTCACAGTGCTTTACTTGACGAGCGATTATTGATACTCACTCCCAGCAAAATGGAACCACAATGTGATGATACCAGGCAACTCTGCACTTCATGCTAAAGCCGTTTCAAGTCGGTAATTTACGTAAGGTCAGGGATACCCAGGGCGGATCAGTCGGGTTCGTAGACGGAACGCGATACTGCCAGCTCATGACCTTGTGACCTCATCTCGCGGGATGGCGTGAGCTAGAGCCCAAGTAGGCGATAGATCACATCCCCGTGACACACTAGTTGGAGTTGCATGGGGGACTGTGTGAGGTGTGAAGTATATGGAGCCAATAAAGGCAAAGACGGGATGCCAGAGCGGGATGGGCCGATAGTACACCATCAGAAACGAGGCATTTGTGCTAATACTTGGCGATACATGTACGAATAGAGCAGAGCAATATCGGGATCAAAGCAGGGATGGGGAAGCCCGTGTTAATTCTGCAGCGACAGAGTGGAGGAGGCCGCAGACAGGAAAGTCTTTTCATTCGAAACTGGGACGGGCAGGGCCGAGGAAGGGGCCGTGCCTGGAGTCATCCAGGATGGATGGAAAAGCGCGCATATCGGAAGTTGGAAGTCGGGCTCGCCGTCCCTGAGGCGGAAGGGATGGTCCTAGCAGTAGCGTGATGCACGGGCGAGTGGGTGGGTGTGCGCGTGCATCGAGGCGTCTGGCCGTCTGGGGACTGAGTGGTCGAGGAGGAGTAATGCAATAAGATAATGAGGTAGGTCAGGCGGCACCAGCCAACAGAAATGAAGATAAGGAACAGAGCTATGCGCTGGCAGTTTGAGGGGAACCGACCGGTGACGAGCGATGACGAATGGGGGCGGCTGTTTTGTTTGGTGAGAAATGAGCCCAACTCCAACCTACGTTAGCCGAAAAAGAGGGGGTGATCAGCCAACAACAGCCTCACGGTAAGAGAGGTTGCTATTGGTGAGCGAGGTCCCACGGGGCGCCGAATGAGGATGAGGGGGGTTGTGTGTCTGTGTGGTGTTGAGAGAGGAGCCAGTGGAGTGAGGGATAAAGGCAGAGAGAGAGAGAGGAGCAGAATTCTGCGGACAAAAGGGGTTATGCGATGGCCAGAGTTTTCAGGGAACAGAATGCAAAGGACTCAGCAAAAGAGATGTGCGCCAAGACAAATCCAAACTCACCGTGGGGGCAACAAAGACCAAGAGCCAGGAGAGAAAAGGACCAGGGCGCAGATATGAGACGCTTCCTCCAGCGTGGGCAGACTGGCGAGCAGAGAGCCGGGAGCGAAGAGGACAGATGGCGGGGAGTCATCGACCCTTTATACTGCTGGATCGGCGTCGTTTTGCATCTGACAGACGGCCAGATAGACAGACAGACAGACAGACATAGATGCATCCTACATAATGCAGGCTTGGGCGCACGCAACCGCCTCCTTGCCCTCATGATTGTGAGGCCGGCTGCGACATGAGGCACCTCGATGGCGGAGATGGTGCCAGAAGATAACAGACGCTCAGCGAATGAGAAGCGGTTTCGCTGGCGCTGGGAACCATCAAGGTGCGCAGAAGGAACCATCAAGGTTCTCACAAGTACCAGACTCAGGCCAGAAACGAAACTGGCCGTCCATCAAGGTGTCCAGCAACCATCTTCCATCTCAACGCACAAAGTTGCATTTATCCGCCCAGAAACTGCGGCAGAAGCAACCTCAGCTTTTGCGCGATAGTCCTCCGTCTCAGCGATAGTCTAGCGCCCGAATTGTCGTCAATCTGGGGCCGGGAATTGCGGGGGCCTACCGTAGGCTTCGGTACCAGCTCGCCGCTGCTCCGTCCACCGCCAGCGCCAACAAACCGATCCCTCGACCGACCGACCAGCGGACCGAACCAGAAGGGATGCCAGGATGACGATCTGTTTCCCGGTTATAAGATGGGTCATGTCTGAGCTACCTGTAGCCAGACCGGCCGACCGGACTGAAGTAACTCTACTACTGCACTCAACTCAGCCCACCGGAACCAAACCCCTTCCAACCAGAGTACTCAGGACATGGCGGACATGTCTAGCTAATTCGAACCCACAAAGAGCTACTAAACCTCTAATGACTCTCTGTTTATTACGGTAAATCTCTCTTGTGCCTGTGACCGCTCACGTACCGGACTGTATAGGCGAAACCCCATATCTACCTTCGTTGACCAAACCTTGAGGCTCCGTCTCCCTTCGTGACACTCGATTCCAGACATAAGTTCATGCTCCCCTTTCGATTGGCCGCGATCACCCAACAACCGGCTGAGAGCTATAATCCGAAGTGGCTCTCACAAAAGAAACGGGGAGATCAATTCCCAGCAAGCTTAACGTTCCAGTCCAAAGAAGGAGGAGACGGCCGGTTGTGTATTCAAGTCATCTATCCGTACATTATCCCTCCGAAACAACACTCTGTATACTTTCCGATACATTGTCACTTGCAAATACAACACCTAATTCCGATGACACTTATTCTTCCATCACCCCTCTCAAACACCTCTTTCTTTTGACTGCGATTTCTATATACAACGGCCCTGGTTTTCTCTCCAGTTATGGTTGCTGGCATTCGGACAGGCTTGCGTAGCTGACAACTCTCCGTCATGAATCTCCCTCGAATCAACTCAAGCAACCCGGTCATTTCCAATGCTGCCTTTGACTGGCATTGAGACCCAGAGCGAGGAGGAACACTAAGCCTGCCGAGATCCGACAACTCAATCCTCCCCACTTCCATGCTTCGAAAATTCGAAAGAACCGCTTGAGATGTGTGAGTGTCTGGAAACAAAGACAACAGAGTTTCCGATATTCATAACAACCACATGACTGTCTCAGGGTGGTGTCCCTTCCAAATTACGACAATCGAAAGTTTCAAGTTATCACAATTATTCTCAGCGATCAACAGCCCCTCAAACCAGCGCTCATTGTAGCCTTTAATGCGCAACATTCGACCACGGAATTCATATTCGTCAACGAATGGAAGAGTAGAGTAGTTTGGCAGTTTCTAGATACTCTATGCCTACACACGAAAATCCCACTTCATGATATCGATCGACTACAAGCCCCATTACGAAACTTCAGCCAGAGGCACAAGCAAGACACTTTCATACTCGCCACCCAGATGAAACACGTGTGTCCCCTTGTTCCGACTCGGCGGTGTCTCAACCCGCTGTGCGTTGACAAACTCAGGCTGCGAATCCGTGCCGCCTCCGAGCTCAACAATCTCGACCTTGTCGCCAGGCTTGAATGTTCCGCCGCGAGCCGGAACGGGGATCATGGAAACACCGAACCCCATATCGACACTGGCAGCCGCCTTGGGGGCCGCTTGGACGGTCAACACGAGCTGCTCGCCAGGGTGGAACCGTAACGCCGTCGGCCACAGCCCAATCTCTACCCAGACGATCTGGCCCGGCGACAGTAGTTCCTCTTTCTTGTGTGTGAGGCGGGGCTCAAGCTCTGTTGAGAGCTTGGGATCCACTGCCCTGTGTGAGACGCGTAGGAGTCCGGCAGCCGAGACGGTGCTAGGGACCCCGCCAGTCGGGTTTGGCAGTACGTTTCCGTCCTTATCGCGCTTCTCGGCGTAGGCCAGTAGGTCCATATCGTCCGAGCCAACAGCTTCAACCCACAGACGAAGGTTCATGTATCCGACCACCTCTGTCTTCTTTTCGAAGGTATGTGAGAAAGTAATACGACTGTTCTCCGTCCCGGTCTCGTATGAGAGGGTATTGCTTGTCGTCCTATGTTCATTGGATAGAGTGTGGTCTGCATGAAGGTAGAACTTCTCGGCAGGATACCCAGGGACCGGCCATTCCTCCACAGGGCGATTCACAGTGTCTGCATGTCCGGGATCAAGGACCGACAGCCTTACTCGGGGAGTGGCTTGCCAGTCGTTCTTGTCCCCTTTCAAATAGTAATCAAAGAACTTCCTCAAGTCCTCGACGTTCTCTAGGTTGTAATAGTCGGGACACTCAAATGTGTTATGGATTCTGAGCCATTTGTCTTTGGAGCGGATGGATCGGAAGCCAGCAAGTGTACTGCGGGTATGGATCGGGTTGGAGTAACTCGAGACGACGTACGCTGGAACCGAGATGTGATCGAGACGAGCAACTTTATCCTCCCAGTACTCGTCTATCGTTAGGTGGTCTATAGCCATTCGGGGCATGTCCTCGACAAAAGTATTACCGGCCATGCATGTTGCAATCACTGCCTCGGTAAACGCGAAATTGGGGATCCCGCCTCTGTTCACCATATCCCGGAAGGGGTCTGCAAGCCCTTCCCAGGGGGCAATGGCAGCCAGGTGAGGCGGGCGCTCTGCAGCAATGTACCACTGTGAGACGGCCAGCCAAGAGTTTCCAGACAAGGCCAGTTTCCCAGAGCTCCAGGGCTGTTGGGCAGCCCACTCGATGAAGTCGTACCCATCCTCCGCGAGCTGGCGACCCCAGAAGGTGACGTTCCCTTCAGAGGCATAGGCACCGCGAGTGTCGGGGTGGAGGATGGCGTATCCTTGGGCAACCCAGTAGGCTGGGTCTGGTCCTTGGAATTTTTCCAGGCCAGAGGTGGCGCTGAGCGGGACGCCCACGCGATGTAGGACATCGTCGAGGGACATACCACCAATCTGCTTGCCATAGGGGCTCCAGGCAATGATTGCCGGGACCTTCTTGTCCCCTGTGGGACGAAAGATGTCGGCGTAGATGGTGGTTCCGTCTCGAACGGTGACGGCAACATCGCGCTCGAACAGAATGTCGCAAGTGAGAGCAAACGCACCCTCTCGGCGAATGGTGCCCGATTTCAGAGTTATGGTCTCATTCTTGAATCCTGTATATCGAGCACGAGGGGCATCGATAGGTCGAGATCGCCGAAACTTCGCCTGATAAGCGTCATTCCCGTAAATCCGGAGAGTGCTAAGCGCCCGTTTGGTGCCATCTTGTTGAGCCAGGTTGACGCTGCTGCTATCCATATTTTTACTCTCACGTTGTTCTTAAACGTTATCCAAAGCAGTGTTGCTGAATATTCGCCAAATTGTCTATAGAATCCGAGGGGTTGACCATCTTGCTTTTATTGACATACGGAAATGCCGTGGAAAGCACAACGACTAGGTGAAAACGGGAGGATTGTCAAGTCCAGGTCCCGTCCATAGCAGTACACATGGACTCTGACACCTAATGGAGCCTCCAGATTGACCAAGTTATTGTGGCATTTGGCATTGCCGTGGACGTGGGACCACCGCCATGCATAAAGCGTGGAATTTCCGTGGACTGGGGATCTGCAACCTCGCCAGTTTTCGAGTGTTGACCACCATGCGACAAGATCATAATCCAGAAAATTTTGTGAAGCATTTATTCAAACTAAAATCAAACTTAAGTTTTGTATATGAATCAAATTACGTATAATAACGTGTTCGGGAGTTTCCCCTCGGGATCGTCAGTCAACTTGTTGAACTTGCCACTTGTTGTAGAGGCGGCTTGATTCTATAACATCAAATACAAAAAAAAAATCTCGGCAATGAGATACTTTCCTTCCTGTATGATTATTATATCTTTTATGTGCTCTCTAATCCATAATAGTAAAAGGGACAAATAACTTTTTAGAAACCTTAGCTTATCTACTCGGGCTATGCCTGCTGTCCTGAGCATCGAGCTTGGGATTCATCTTCCGAGACATCAAATGTTGTCATGTAGGTAGCTTGAAAACATCACTTCCTCACTCAAATTACGAAATTCGGCGAAGAGACCCAGGCTAGTAGTGGGCTGATAGACGACGGGTTCCTTTGGTTCCTTGCGAACAATCAACTGGAGAATGTCTGGCCGCATGTTCTACCCAACGCAATCTGCTGGTGCTTTAGCTGACTATCTCTCAGCTAAATTGTACACGGCATCTATAAGCCTCTGGTCAGTGGAAAACGTCCTCGTATTCAGCTTTTGCATCTCGTTGGAGGGTTGCGGAGCCTGAGTGCCAACACTCTTGATACCCACCAGATGGTCTAGAAATCAGATGAATTTGTTCTCTCTTCATACTTGGTCAGATGTTCTTCAAGGCTATTTCTAAGAAATATTGATAACGACTTTCCCATTCGGGCGCCCGTCCGAGACCTTTTCAAAGGCGGCTTTGTAGTCTTCCATCCCGTATTCACTATCCACCATTGCTCTGCATTTCCCCTGGTCAACCAACGCAGCAACAGCCTCCAGATCATCTCTAGATTGCTTCACGAGATACCACTCGCTCTTGGCCACCTTGGGAGCCCCCTCTGGCCTCACATTCTCGGGGTAGTCGGAACCAACGGCCAACAGAACCCCAACATCTGCCTTGATAACCGACCAACAGTCCCTGAGTGCATTACCCCCGACTGTATCGAGAACAAGGTCATACCTTTTTGGTGAAGCGATGGAAAAGGACGAGTAAGATAAAACATCCGTTGCTCCAAAGGATTTCGCCATCTCGAGCTTTGATTCACTGCACACCCCAGTGATGGATGTCACCCCAGTGATGGATGTCACCCCAGCCGCCTCGGCGAGCTGCACAACCCATGACCCCACAGATCCCGCCGCACCTGTTACAAGAATTCTCTTTCCAGCATTTTCCTCCTGAGATGTGGAAGACGGAATGGCCAGGTTTCCATGTATGAAGAGGCCCTGCCATGCCGTCAATGCACTCAGAGGCGCAGCCGCAGCGGCAGGCCAGCCAAAGGTCTTGGGCTTCAGAGCCATCTCGCCCGTCTTGACGATTGTGTATTCAGCCAAACATCCGGCTCTGGATGTGTAATCAATGGAAAAGAAGACTTCATCGCCAGGCTGGAAGGGACTATTGGTTGTGGGAGCAGTGACAATCACGCCCGCGCCATCGGGACAGGGCACGCGGGGCGGTGTGCGCCCTTTGTCGAAAAGGTGAGTATCCGTAGCTTCCCAAAGAAGCTCATGGCGGCAAGGGGAGGCTGCCTTGACACGGACAAGATGGTCGTCCGGATCAGTCAACTTCGGGACCGGGGAGGAGGATGAGAAGATGAGATCCTGAGACGCCGGATCGGGCTGATATACAAGCTTCATGGTCTGTAAACTCATGATGAATTGATGAATTTAAGCTGCGGGACTGAAGAGGTCCGAGAGACTTTCCATCGTCAAGCCGGTCCAAACTATATATGTGTTGCTAACCCACTGATCTCTTGCTCCAGCTATGTACGCGCGCGGTCGAGAATAGGCTATTCAAGGCTCGGGTATCCGGTATTTACTGAGTGCACGAGTTCCCGACCACGTATCGGGCATATCCGAATCAATCGCAGGTGCTACAATTAACACAATATTGTCCAAATAAACCCCGTTTCCTGGGGTTTCTAAGCATCCCACCATAATAACGGTCGCATAAATATGATGTAATTCAAAAGTGTCATGTCCGGCATGTGAGAGGCAGCCGATGGTTGGTGGGAGTCCTTCTGTTACCCACGCGGCTAGCACAGGACAAACTTCCCGTAGCGTCCTCGGTAGAAGAAGTGGGCAAGCATAGAATGAGGTCAAATGGTGGGCAAGGAACCGGCAGAGCTCTATAGGCACGGAAACCTCAAGTCGAGTAGAGGTTTGTCACACTGATAAGGAAGAGGGAGTTGAAGGAAGGATATTAAGATTATGGACCCTGTATATACTCCATTTCATTACCGGAATGGCCCCCTCCATTTACTTCAAAAGACTCCAGGCCATATCTTCCATCTTGCATTCCTTTTTTTTTTCCTTCAATCGTTTTTCCAGCATAGATCGCCTTATACACGAATGACGGGCTTGTGGGTGGCGGGCTTCTCGACCTCCTCGCCGTAGATGTTGATGTCCCAATGGGGGTTGGCGTCTGCATCCATCTGTCAGCTACTCGATCATTGCCGGGCAGGAAAAGAATAAAACTTACATGTGTATGGAATGTTGAAGCGTCTCTTGTCCTCGCCAACCTTCTTCACAGCCGCGACGGCCTCGTCGTCCAGCTCAATCTCCTGGAAGTTGGACTGGATGCGCGAGGCAGTGACGGACTTGGGGATGACGCTGTTGCCACCGATCTGGGCCCAGGCGAGAATGACTTGGGCACCAGTGACGGTCTTGCCAAGCTTCTTGGAGAGACGCTCGGCCGTGGCGACGATGTCGGGGTGGGTGATGAGGAGGGGCTCGCCGACGCCGTTGTTTCCAAAGGCCGAGTAGGCGGTGATGTGGATGTTCTTCTTCTTGCCGTACTCGACGTGTTCTTCCTGCTGGAAGCGGGGGTGTCGCTCGATCTGGTGGACGGCGGGAACAACGCCAGAGTCGGCGATAATGGCATCGAGCTGGCAGGGGAGCGTTAGAGCCGAGTGCGCAAACAGGTGGAGGTGGCGGAAGTGAACTTACCTGCTCAATCGTGAAGTTGGAAACTCCGACGGATCGGACCTTGGACTTGGGAAGTTGGGTCACAGCTGTCGTTTTGTAAGTATGTACGTATATATGCACATTAGGCAAACATACCCTTCCAGGTTCGGACCAGGCCAACGTTGTCATCGATCTCGGCTTCCTTGTCCTTGCCAGCGACACGAGGGTTCAGCTCGGGGCCAGACTTGAAGGCGACGGGCCAATGGATCAGGTAGAGCTATAGAAAGGTTGTGTTAGACATTATCTCTCGGTCGGGGATCGCAGGCTGGTGTTCTGCCAGGACGGGGGCTTCGGATCGAGGTCATACGTCGAGGTAGTCGAGCTCGAGCTCGGCCAGAGTGTCGTCGAGGGCAGCCTCGACGAGCTCAGGCTTGTGGCTGTTGTTCCAGAGCTTGGAGGTGATGAAGATGTCCTCGCGCTTCAGGCCAGGGACTTCGGCAAAGGCCTTCTTGATGCCCTGGGCGACTTCGCGCTGGTTCTGGTAGATCTTGGCGAGATCAAGGTGGCGGTAGCCGGCCTTGAGAGCCTCGTAGACAGCATTGCCGACCTCACCTGGGGCGGATTGCCAGGTGCCAAACCCAAGAGTTGGGATGGTGTGGCCGGAGCTGAGGGTGCTGGTTTTGCCGAGAGACATTGTGGTGGATGGTGCTGAGAGTTTGGGGTGAAGATGGGAGGAAAGGAAGAGCAGGGCGGAAGCGGAGGGAAGAGGGGTTTATGAGGACCGTCAAGATTTTCCCATGGCCCTAGGCATGATGTGCTGTACTGTGCTGTTTGACGAAACCAAACCAAAGAGGTGCTGGACAGCACGTCATTGCTTGAAGCTGCAGCTGCCCCGCCAAATGTCGAGACGCGATGAGGGGTAATGGAGCTGCGTGATTACGTGATCGACTCCAGGCGGCCGCTGATTCGCTCGGCTGGAAAGAGCAAACCTCGTACACACAAAGTGGTGGGACGGACAAAACACCGCGGACAAGCTGCCGGCCAACAGGAGTGACGCATTCGCTTAGAAATCTCCTTGCAGCGTCATCCCGTGGGTTCCTGACGCGTTGGTTGATCCACGATCCGAAAGATCTTGTGTTCGCGTTTGAGGCGAGGTTGGGGGCTGGAAGGTTTCTAGAATGCGAGGCTACGAGGCTATCTTTCACACTGGACGCGAGGTCAAACGATTGATCAGTCTTGAGCGATCAAACCTGTCTCCCCGCCGTCGAGACACAAAACAGACGTCTTGTCGGTACTCGATTACTCGGGCCATTCCTGGCCGAGTGCCGTATCACGTCAAATGACATCCATGCTACGCAAACCACCAGTGATGCTTGGGTTAGGCGCAATGTGTACGGCCGAATTGCTTCATACGCTCGCCATGTGTCGCAATATCGTTGATCGGATTCCTACTCTATCCTATCCAAGGCGCGATCGATAAAGGGTTGCAACGATCAACCAGTTTGTTCCGCGAACCGATCCGACCCGGCCGATCCACCCGAGTCGCAATGAATTGACTGTCAAGCGACTGGGCCTGGATGATTTGAATGAACAACAGCTTCGGGGCTAGCAATCTGCCGTCTCATGCACCTTCCAGGAAGAGCCAGACGTGAAGCGAGGGACAGGGAGCAAGGGACACACGGCGGGAAGGCCATTGGCGAGTGTAACCCAACCCACCCCTCCCGCTGCTTTACCATCAGCCAGAGTCATTCTTAAAAAAAACTCTAAGGCCTTGTCTGTTGCGACGATAGATCAACCAGACCAACGCTAGGTCAAAGAGGAATGAATGGCCGCTCGACAGGCCTGCGCGATCGGCCTCGGTCCACACAGACTATTCAATAGTAGGTTTGTGGGCATGACTTCCGATCAACTACCAGAGATTTTCCCATGGGCTTATCTCCCAGTTTGTGTAGTCGCACCGACGAAGCAGCAGCCGCCAGAGCCACCTCGGCTGATTCGTGGCTAGAGAGAGGGACGAGAGGTACGCCAAATGACCTGAGTGGCTGAGAAAAGTCCGCAAACGGCCCGCCAGCCAAGATGGAGCTAGTCTGATTGATTTGATTGATTGATTAGCCAAAGGATGGGCGACTAGCGAGCCGTTTGATCCGCAATTCACTCCTCTCGGTCCTCGTAGTAGGGAAAATTTTGCCCAAACACTCCCATTGAGAGGAGATGAAAGGTGGGAGAGAGAAGAGGAAGAGAGAGAGAAAATCACTCGTCCGCCGCTCAAGCTAGGAACGTGCTAACTGTTCTGCTGGATACGCAGATGCTTCGCGGCACACACGCGACCAACATCAATGTCTCACCTGGCCTCCCAAAACGGCAAACCGTCTTCGTAGATTGAACTGGACTGGGATGTTGGTCGATCCCTGGGTCCCTGGATGCAAGAATCATTGCCTGCCGAAGATGTCGCCCGTCAGTCTGCTGTGCTCCGTCTTCGGCGAGCAGCTGGCATATGCTGCAAATTGCGCTGTTCCATATTCAGGGCTCGCCACACGCCTCTCGCCCTATTATTAACCACAGCGTTCCGGTATTTACTCGGTACGTAATTATTGCCATCCTAAGAATGGGGCTGCTTTGACCTGCAGCACGCTACTGCCACCATGAAGGATCCTCCGATTCCCAATGTCCGGGGAGCGTTCAGCAGCAATGGATCCATAATCTTTTTTTCTGCTATAACCGTTGCAGCTAATAAGAGAAATAAATTAACTGGCGAATCCTGTTTCATATCGCCAAATTCCACATGACGCGTCTCCAAAGCAATAGTCAAATCCTCCCCGTCGTGGTGGCACCGATGGCGCGCGCAAGAATTGGGCGTTGGTGATGGCCGTCGCACTACGTTACCAGCGAGGGTCGCTCGCGCTGTCTAACGGGGACTTTCGTTGGGCCTTGGCGATGGCTAATGCGGCTCAAACCGATCCTCTCAAGAGCACGCCGACCTCGTGAACCCAAATGAGCCGATGGCTCGGACGTCCACTCTCCAAGCTGGGTGAAGAATTTTCCTTCTCCCTCTGTTGACAGTGGAAAGCGTGATGTAATCAAATCCCTTCTTCATCTCGTCACCCAGATGAGGAAGTCAGCTTCCGGATCTGGCTCTGAAACACGAGAGGACACCAACTGTAGCCGCATTACGCTCAGCTTCCCACTGGGAGAGCCAGAGTGTGGGCAGTAAGGCTACAAGCTAGCGGAGGAATGCAGTATCCAAAGTCTCGGACTCTCGATGGTAACTAAGCGGAGGCTCACCCAGAGCCAATTGCTCAATCGGCTGTTCGGCCTCGCCGTCAGTCAGACTCGCACACACAGCATGGGCTGATCACCACCTAGAGGCCTCCCTTTTGGGACTCACGACCCGCCACTAGGACACAGGATGGATCTGATAAAACAGAATTTTCCTTAGTTTGACGCCACATGTCCATGCATCATCCATGGAGTCATGCAGGCCATTGGGTGGATGGTCTGCTGATTTTCTGATCTAATCAATCGCCCCTCCCCAGCAAGGGAAAGGCAAACTTTTTTTTTACGCTTGCTTGCTCGACAGGTCCGTCAGACACAGAGGTCACTAGGTACGAAATGGGTACGGTCCGTAATGAGTGTGGGTGCAGGGACGAGAAGACCGGATGTAGCATCCCCATCCATGTCTCAGACCCTGCGTCTTTGCGTACCCAGTACTTGACCAACGCGGATGGAGCTTTCCATGGGTCCTGATGGGCGGTCCAGAATCGCAGAGCTTCGATTGCCCATTTAGAGTTGCGTTTTCCCCGTCATCTTGGGCTTCTGGCTTCTTTCTCTCCCCCATCCGCTCTCCGGTATAATAATAGGCGGGATCGTCGCATCCTCCTGCTTAATACAACCGAACCGACCTGTCTTTCCTTTATTCCCCCTTGACATTAATTGAAATACCCCTCCCCACCCCCATCTTATCTTAATTCTGTCTTGAGCTTCAAGACACAACCGCCAACCATGGGCACGACCGAAGTCACCGGCGGCGCCCCTGAGCCCGTCTCGCCAACCTACGATGAGAAGCACCCCGTCGCTGAGCAGAGCGCTGCCCACACCATGCAGAGCCTCAAGAGCCTCGAGTCGCCTGGTGTCAGCCGCATCAAGGCCATCTCCTCCGTTCTAACCCTCACCGACCGCATCTTCATCTTCTTCGGCATCTTCCTCATCGCCTACTGCTATGGTCTCGATGGCACCCTCCGCTACACCTACCAGAACTACGCCACCGGTGAATTCGGTGAATCCGGCTCCCAGGCTCTGATCTCGTCCGTCAACGTCATCCGTGCCGTCATCGGTGCTGCCACTCAGCCCACTGCCGGAAAGGTTGCCGATGTCTTCGGCCGTGTTGAGCTCATCCTCGCCAGCATCGTCTTCTACATTGTCGGCACCATCGTCCTCGCCACTTCGGCCAATGTGGCCACCTTCGCGGCCGGCACGGCCATCTACCAGATCGGATACACCATGATCACCCTCTTGGTCGAGATCCTGGTCGCCGATATCACATCGACCCGTGCCCGTCTCTTCTTCTCCTACATCCCCGCCTTGCCCTTCATCATCAACACCTGGGCCAGTGGTTACATTGCCACCTCAGTCCTGGCCGGCACCACCGTCCACTGGGGATATGCCATGTGGTGCATCATCTACCCCGTGTGCTGCCTTCCTCTCATCGTCACCCTCTGGCTCGTCTCCCGCCGCGCCAAGAAGATGGGTCTCCTCCCCGACTACAAGTCCGCCTTCCAGCGCCTGGGCATGGGCAACTTCCTCATCCAGCTGTTTTGGCTGCTCGACGTCCCCGGCATTATTCTCGTCATTGCCGTCTTCGACCTCATCCTCGTTCCCTTCACCCTCGCTGCCAGCAATGGCTGGAAGTCGGCCAGCGTCATCGCTCCCCTGGTCATTGGTTTCTGCTGCATCCCCATCTTCATCATTTGGGAGCTCAGGGCGCCCCATCCCCTTGTGCCCTTCCGCCTCATGAAGGACCGTGGTGTGTGGGCCGCCCTCGGAATAGCTCTCATGCTCAACTTCGTCTGGTACATGCAGGGAGACTACCTCTACAACATGCTCATTGTTGCCTTCGACTTCGACATCAACATGGCCACCCGCGTCAGCAGTCTCTACTCCTTCTGCAGTGTCATCGTCGGTCCCATCATGGGTCTCGTTGTGTTCAAGATCCGCCGCCTCAAATATGTCATTCTCGCCGGTACCGCCCTCTTCATGGTCGCCTTCGGCCTCCTCATCCACTTCCGTAGCCACACCGAGGGCAGCAACGCCAAGGTCGGTGTCATCGCCGCCGAAGTACTCCTCGGTGTCGCCGGTGGCATGTTCCCCTACCCCGCCCAGGCCTCGCTCCAGGTCCAGCTCAAGCACGAGAACCTAGCCGTCATGACTGGTATCTATCTGGCCACCTACAACATCGGCTCCGCCCTGGGCAACGCCGTCTCCGGCGCCATCTACACTCAGGTCCTCCCCGGCTACCTCTCTGAGCAGCTCACCAACCAGACCCTCGCAGTCGAGGTCTACGGCTACCCCGCCGGCATCGCCCCTCTGTACGCCATGGACACCCCCGAGCGCCAGGGCATGGTCCACGCCTTTGGCCAGACCCAGCGTCTGCTCTGCATCACTGGTATCGCCCTTTGCACGCTGCTCATCGGCTTCGCCTTTGCCCTGAGGAACCCCGTCCTCACTGACGCCCAGACCCTCGCCAAGGACTCTGACTCTGAGACCGACGCTGAGGTTCCCGTCAGCGAGACCAAGGCCTAAATGGGGAAAAAAAGTATATAATGAAACGAAAATTCTAGTCTCTATACCCTACACAGTAGCCAGCTACTCGTATCGTATATAATATTTCTCATGGAGTCTGAGACTCTAGATTTTTTTTACCTCTCTGGTAGGGCGGTTTGTCCTATGTGGCCTCGGATTGCATCAGCCGAATATCTCGTGCAGCTTATATCATATACCATGTATAGCATAGCATAGCTTGGAATCATATACCCTCGTTTACTGTTCATTCTCGCTGCCCTTTGACGAACGTGTGTTACTTTTTGTTGGTTGTGAAGGCAATTGACAGCATGCCTAGAATGAGGTCAGCATATGCCAAGATGATGTTCCGCATATTGATCTATGCTCGAGCTTGGCGCAGTTGAATTGCATCACTGTCCAAAAGTCTCGACCACTACCGGTGAGAAGCGGCGCAGATTACTTCCCGCGTCGCATATTGATTAATCCATTGGACCTTTCGTATCTGCAAACATACTCCAACCTCACCGTACAGAACGATTGAGATCTACATGGGTTCTGCGCGGCGCGGCGCCCGGGAAGATTTTCAATTGGATTGGGGGAAAACGGGCATTCGGCATGAAAGACGGAGCATTGGCAAATTGGTTCTCTTCCCCTCTCAATCCCGAGTTGAGACAACCTCCCGATTATTGATGCATCGTGCAACCTTGTTTACAAAGCATACGAGAGATCTGCACGAAAACGGGCATTATTTATGCCGAGTAGCAGCTATGATGCAGGCTACAGAGGGCAAAAAAACACATATTAACAGTAGAAGTAGAAATTCTTGCGGGAACAGGACGTCTCGTATATGCCGTCAATGTATCATTGCACGTTGCACGTCGCATCGCTTCATGCCCACTCCCTTTATCTTCCCTAGGACCGGGGCATTCATGTCGATAAATCTCGCATTCAGGATAAATGATACAACGAGCCGGTAGCATGTATCCTTTTCTTGCTGCATTTGCTGCCCTAAATCGTGAGTCGTTCCGGCATTGCTGTTCGGGATGTAGGGTAGGTGCATGTAATTGGGCGATGGTATGCAGCACTTCGGCTCATTGAGGTTGTACCAGGAAGAACAACAGTAATATCGGACCTTATTTGTCTTCAATTGGGAAAGACCCGAGAATATCAAGGCAAGTGAACATTAATACGAACCGTGTCAGACACCAGCACGCATCTATAAGAGGCGCCACACCCTCACCTGTATCCATCACCTGCTGTCATGTTCTCATCCACCACCATTACCTCGTCTCAAGCGAAAATGAAGGGGCTTCTTTGTGTAACCTTCTTGACTCTGGTCGCTCAGACACTACAGGTCACCCTCCCAGCTGCGGATCTAGCCCAGTCCCCCGCCCTACCTGCGCTACAAGCCAGACAAGATCGGAGATGCGGTCCTGAGGTTGCGCGGTCTTGTCCTCAGGCCCAATGCTGCTCCAGTGGAGGGTAAGACTCGGGCGTCCTTTGCTCATCAATCTTTAAAGGCTTTGCAAGAATCAAGTCTAATGAGAAACGTTCCAGATGGTGCGGTACAGGCTCTCAGTTCTGCCGATCTCCCACTTGCCAGATCGACTACGGCCCCTCGTGTGACGCCAATATCCGCCCAGAAGGACCCGACACCTCTTCCGTTCCTCGCCCCAAGGTTGGCTCCGTCCCGTACGGCAAGGCAATATACGATTGCACGGTAAAGGGAGGTATCGCCTTGACTTTTGACGACGGCCCGTGGAACTACACGGAGGATCTACTAGATCTACTTGCAGTAAACCCCCCTTCACTCAACACATAGCAGAACAAAAGACTAAGAGGCTACGCAGGAATACGACGCCAAAGCCACATTCTTCGTCGTCGGCCGCAACGCAGGCAAGGGCGCAATCAACGACCCCTCGACGCCGTGGCCGGCCCTGATCCGCCGCATGGCCGACGACGGCCACCAGATCGCGAGCCACACGTGGGCGCACCACAAACTCACACAAATCACGCCGGCGCAGTTCCGGGACCAGATGCTCTTCAACGAGGTCGCGCTGGCGGACCTGCTGGGCTACTTCCCGACGTACATGCGGCCGCCGCACTCGATGAGCGACGCGACGACGGATGCGTGGCTGGCGGAGCTGGGGTACCACGTCACGTACTTTGATCTCAACACGGCGGGGTATCTGAATGATGGGCCGGAGGAGATTAAGAAGTCGATTGGGATATGGGATGGGCGGGTTGAGCCTCTTGATCCGGCGACGAGTAGTTTGTTGGTGATTGAGCATGATACCGTGTACCATGGGGTGTACACTCTGGTGAGGCATATGCTGGAGACGATCAGGAGGAAAGGGTTTAGGACGGTGACTGTGGGTGAGTGTCTCGGGGATCCCAAGGAGAACTGGTACCGGGAAGTGTCATCGCGGAATACGGAGGAGTAGGCTTCACGGATGGTCCTTTGGCTTGATCGTGAACTGCGTTTCTGCTCTTTCATGTTTGAAATAGCCATACAGTGTTTCTGTAAGGTGGATTCACTTCTGCTAATTAGAAATGATATTTCTTGATAGCTTTAGTGTCGCCAGGTCCTTACATGCATCCGGAAAATTGCCTCTCTCTTCGTCAAGTAACGCGCCGGCTGTTCCAAATTACGGCTCCATCCCAAGACAGCACAAGGGACATGATACAAAATGATGGCTCATTCATGTCCAGAAGCTCAATTTAAACATACAAGTAGAATCATATCAGTGACTCGTAAGAATACTAGAGAAATCGTCCCTCCCTAACCAAGGAATTGCACCCGGAAAGACAACGTAGACTGACAAATTTAATCATTGCCTGCTTTGCGTCAAGTTCCCTTGGATTAATACTGTCGGGACTGCGGCAACGAGTGTTAGGGTCGCCATGTAGTCTGGCCAAAACAGCCTCGCGGCAAGGGGAAGGGTTAGCCAGCTACTGCACCCATTTGTATGAACGTGAACACGGCCATGGGAGCTACATAGTATCGAGTCACAGGAATACTTTGTAATTATTTACTGCTTCTTGGGGTTAAAGTGGCTCCATTCCCTACCGGAAGATGCCGACGACTTTGCTGAAATTGAACCAATGGTTGTGGTCGCCCGTCAGCAACAGTACCCCTTTTCTGCATATTCCATGTAAAAGGCCCGTCTAGAAGCCTGGAGGAACCGAAGAGCAGAATGAGAAGGAGTAGCAAATGACTGGGGTGACATTTGGCCGATTAATTAGGCTCCGCAAGTGCATGATAGATCCAAGCCAAGGCCACCGGTGGATTTCACGACAGCTGAAACTGACTCGCCTCCCAACGAGTGGCGTTGAGCCACAGGCCGGGTTGGATTCAATAGTCGAGAGCATAATCCAGCGACATCAGTAACATGGGGTCACGTTTCATCGAGAACAGAGGATAAACAGCATGCATAACACTCGCAGAATCACGCCACATCGTCACGATTTCATCCTCGTCTGCAACGAAATGCGTGAATCTGCAAGGTACGACGGTTAGCTGCTGCCGGTGGGCTAACTGAGGCCGGTTAGGGGTGGGCTCATACGATGGGCCCTTGCAGATTTCACCTGTTCCTTGGCTCAGGGCTGTCAGACGTCAGCCCAGACTCTATCAGGCAGCCCAATGCAATGCCACCACGTGGATTCATGCCCGGGATTCGGTAGCGAGCGAGTGAGAGATCTCGATGTACATACATGGGAGCAGTGTTCTGTTATTATTTCATATAAAGCAAGGCGATTCCACTCCCATGTGTAACGTGTCACACCCACACTGATCTCGTCCATCCACTCTCCCTCAACCCCAGGCATCCTCATCACAAGGCTCTCCAAGATGCAGTCCCGTCTCTTCGTCCTCGCCGCCGCCGTGGCCACCGTCTCGGCTACCCACCCCTTGGCTCTGCCCAAGCTCAAGCGCGACCTCGAAGTCCGCCAGGCCGACGACCTCGACTCAGTCTCCATCGCCTCCGGCTGCAGCTCCGCCGCCATCGACCTCTACACCGCGCTCCCAACCCCTCCCCCGTCCCTCATGACCGCCGCCCTCGACGGCGAGCTCCAGAGCGCCCTCGCCAGCCCCTGCGAGGTGACCCTGGCCGCCAGCCTGTCCTCGGACCTGCAGGAGTACGCCTCCGACATCAAGACCTGGTACGAGTCGCACTCGAGCCAGGTGTCCTCCGTCCTCGAGGAGTGCAGCGATCTCGTCAGCCTCCTCGGCGGCAGCCTCACCGAGACCGACCTCCCCGTCTGCTCCACGACCGCCGCCGGCAGCAGCGCTCGCACCACCAGCGGCAGCGCCTCGAGAACTTCTTCTTCCCGCACTGCCTCCGAGACCTCTGCGGCTACTCCCGCCAGCTCCGCCTCTGGAGCTAGCCAGACCGGCAGCCAGACCTCTGCCTCTGCCACCGCTTCGTCTTCCACTGTCCCTGGTAGCGCCGGTGTCAAGACCTCTGGCAGCATCTTCGCCGCCGTCGCTGCTGGTGTCTTTGCCCTCGTTGCTCTGTAAGGCGAAATAAAAGTTGTATCATGGTAATAGGACTGGATTTGACGGGAAAAGTGGTGCATAAACCGGTTAGCGATGATTACACTCATGTAAAACAAACAAGCAAAACAAGTCTAATTAATAATTAATCCTCATCACAAACAATTACCTTCCTATGACGCTGAAAATCACAAGCAGTTTACCTCCCGTCAGACCTGGTATCCAAACCTCCCCCGGTAGAACATATCAACCGCCACAGGGAGGTACAAGACCACGGCCACAATCTGCCCAAACCCCCAGTTGTTCCCCCCGTAGTCCTCATCCACATTCCTCGCCAGCTCCTCCTGCAACCCTCGCAGGTGGAAGATGACCCAGAGCAGAGGGGCCGCGAGCCCCAGCGGGACGAGCATGAGCAGGGCGGCCCAGAGCCGGTGCCCGCGGAGCCACTCGCCCACCCTCCTCCGCCAGAGGACGACGCGGCCGGCGCCGACTACGACGGCGTGCCGCTTCTGGTCCTTGACGGGGGAGTAGTGCGCGCCGACGAGCCCGCCCATCTGCCAGAGCGTGGCGAGGTACACGACGAGCGAGGCGGCGAGCTCGAGCGGCGGGATGGCGGCGTATAAGGTGTCGTCGCGCAGGGCGTCGAGCCCGTCGGCGAAGCAGAGCCTCTCCACCTTGCCCCAGTCCGCCGTGGACACGTCGCTGCCCGAGCCGTCGCCGATGGGGCGGGAGTCGTCCGGTCCAAAGGCGTGCAGGTTGCGGGAGAGGAAGGGGTAGAAGGACAGCGCGGCGGCGAGGTTGAGCAGGAAGAGGCGGGGGTTGGACCGGGAGGAGTCGATGCTACTAAGTATGAGAGCCGGGTAGAGCAGGGGCAGCATGGAGACGACGGAGACGGCCTGGGCGATCTGGGCCTCGATGGCGCCGAAGTCAGAGGTGGCGATGCCGAAGTCCTTCTGGACGAGGAGGGAGATGGTGGCGATCTGGACGGCGATGGAGAAGAAGGCGGCGGCGTTGAAGAAGCTGCGGAGGCCGGTGAGGAGGACCTGCGAGGGGATGGACTTGAGCGGGGGGTCGAGGCGGGTTTGGAGGAGGAGGAGGATGGCGAGGGTGAAGCCGAGGGCAATCCCTATGATATAGCCAATGGCGACCTGTATCTGCTTGTTAGCGACATCTCATCTTGATGGTGATGGTGAGAATGTTTGGTTACGCCAATGCCCGAGATGTCTGGGTTGCCGATGCCGTAGATGGCCTGGCAGATCACAGGCTTGCATGCCTGGAGTCTGCTGTCCTCATATCCCGTCTCGTCCGACAAGGTCTCGACATACTTGGTGAAGTCGTCCACGGCGGTGAGCTTATAGCAGTCCGCCATTGCTGTGTGTGCTCATCCGAAGATGTGATGTGAAGGCGACCATGATGGAGGGAGGAGGGACCAAGCTATAGTGAATGGGCAAGGCGAAGAATAAGTCAACCATGAAAAAGAAAAGGTTAAGAGCCAAGCAAATAAAGACGCCTCGCAAGGCCTCGAACAGGGATGGGTGGCACATTGCGGCTGACATGCATGTGTCTATTGAAGTGGCATCCATTCAACGGCCCAGATGGCGCCTCGCCTAGACTCCAACAAGCCCAGATCATCGTCCAGCCGCTTCCTCCACACCAACTCTATCGACGGTTGTCTCAGGGCTATCGGACGAGGGTGGAGGAGCAAGAATTGGTGCGCAGATATGAGAGACTGTCTATCTCCTGTACTGGATTGATGCCACTCATCTCCAGACAACGCTCCCCACGACTGACACGATGAGAAGCATAAAATTAATAATTGCTGCCTTCATCTTATGCCTCTGGCAACTAGTAACGGCGTATTCTGAGCTGTCTGCCTCCACGACGGTCCCCGTCGATAGCACCATCACCGCCCTGCCTCGCCTCGCAACCACAGCCGCACCGGAGCTTGAGCTACGTGCCGGAGCAAATACTTGTGGATATATTCAAGGTAAGATACAGACATTCTGGGACCTTGAAGATGCAATTGAAAGAACGCCACTAACGCTACTCTGGCATCAGGCAACGTCTCGCAGCCCTTGACATGTCAAGACACTTGCGGCTTCATTCGAATGTCATGGAGCGGGAATGGGCACGCCGGATGCTGCGGCAGTAATGGCTGTCAGATCTACACGACATGCCTGGAAAACACGTCAACCGACGACGAGCTCGCCAGGATATGGTAAGTCTTTCTCTATAGGATCCAGCAAAGCGAATACTAACCATATGGCTGGTCTCGACACAGCACCGGCTCCAAGAGCGCGTGCATCACTTACACCTGGTCTACGCAGTCGTACGTCTACTACAGCTGCGCCGAGTCCAGAACCACCATTCCCGTCTCGATGGACACATCTACTGGCACACGGCCCCCAACCAGTGCAACTTCAGGCTATCCCAGCACAGCCCGTTCGACCCGTACCAGTGACGGAACGGGAGCTCCTCAGCCAACGTCCTCTGGCAATGACAACTCGCCTGGGCTGGGTCTCGAAAGCGGTACCTACACTCCCTTTGATGCCTCTGCCAGAGATGATACTGATAGACTTGCTCAATAGACTTGGGAGCCCAGGAGAGAATGAAAGCCGCCGTAGGGTCAGCAATCCTAGGAGGCGTCCTGCTCGGCTCCTTTCTGTACGTCCCCCAGACCCCACTGTCCATCGCTCATCATATGCTCTGACATAGTCTAACCATCGCTGTCCTTCCAGGCTGTTCGGTTGCTTCTTCAATCCACCAGGGTCGGATGGGGCCAATGAAGAACACCAGCCTTCGCCTCCTCCTAGCGAGAACGCCGGGCTCTTGGGGAGCGGCCAGGAGATGCACACCCCGGTATCTACCGTATCGCACTCTACCGTATCGGAGGGCATATTCTACGGACAGCAGCCGATATACCTGGGAAGTGGTCAGGAGATGCACACTCCTGTGGCTACCAAGCCAGAGGCTAGATTCTACCAGCAGCAGCCGATAATCTATAGCCCACAGGTAGAGTATGCCTGATGCTTCGAGAACATTGGAATCGTCACCGCGCACGAGGGTGGGAAGCTCAAGGGTCGGTGATTTATGTATTTCGTAAGGTATATATATTGTCCAAAGCAACGAAGCCCCCTCTCGGAACCAACATGGAAAAAGAGTCGCCAGCATGCCATGCCGTTTTCTCCAAAAACACTGCCATCATATCCGCAGCTCGTATCGTCTACTCCTGCAATCCACGGCATATTACTCGCTCGCTCGCTCGTAGGACTGGTTGGCAGGAAATGCGCCAAGAGAAAAGAATTTGTTCGGTAGAATGAAAATAGTAGTTTGGTCGTTCGTCTCGTATGGTGTTTCGTCTCGTCCCAATCAATCACGCTCATCCGCGCCTAGCAGCAGCTCTTGTGGAAACGGCAGGATCCGCCGCAGCAGGAGAAGCCGCAGTTCAGCTCACCTCCGCGGAGGGCCAGTTGCGGCTGGTCGGCGCTGGGGAGAGGCTCGGCGGCCTGTCTGGGGCGTTAGGAAGTGCGGCTCTGGTGGAAGTCGTGCGAAGAGCTACTCACGGGCTGGGCGACGACGATGCCGTCGCGGGCGCCCATCTCCATCGGGGCCTGCTTCTGGGGCGCGCTGGCGGCGGTGCTGCTTGTTGTCGCGGGCATGATGAAGCTTTCGGAGGCGAGACTGGGCTCAGGGTTTCGGGTTGTCGCGATTCAACGAGGCGTCGGGCGGGTGTGAGGAAAACGGAGAGGGTGAAGGCGGTGGATTGGGGACAGGCGAGACGAGACAGTTCCAATCTCGTGGCTTCAGCTGCCCCTCAAACGCGATCCCGTATCAAATAGCGTCTCCGTCGGTCCCTGAAGCCCTGAACGGTCGCTGAACGGTCCCCCAAGCCCCTGTAGCACGAGGAAGCAACCAGCCAATAATGGTCAGACCTCGTGGCAGCTGAAGAGCTGATAGACCCCTGATACCTAAACAACCGCTTTGAGGCAAGATCAACTAAGCTTCAACTAAGCTTTCAATAACCTTGTCTCTAGCATTCACTAGCTTCTCCTCCTAACAATGGTGCTGTGGTATAGGGTAGGCCCGGCCAGTTGAAGCAAAGTTGTATTGATTCATGAATCAAGGAGAGACAAGTTCAATGAAGGGGATCTCAATCCTATTTTCGATGATTGATATCCCTCTTTTCACAGCCAATGTCACCAACACTGTTGCGAGGATTCCGACTGCATCCCCTTCTCCTGGGTCCTCAATTTGCCATGATATGCACCTCCTCGCTGACTTCCACTGCGTACAAGTTGAAGATGGAAAGAATCATACGCCTAGGGATGAACTTCCTAACGAAAGTCTGTTGCTGGGACCAAGGTAATATAGTCCGCAGAGACCAATTGGCCTCTTGGGATAATGTTCAGCCTAAAGCTGCTGCTTCTATTGATGTATGAGTAAAGATAAATAAACTTACTGTATTGGCTGAGGAAGCTGTATTACTAGAGTTATGGGTGTATGAACTCGAAATTATATATATCTTCTACTGTATGATCTATCTGTATTTCTGAGGAGTGAGATGGGACCCAAACCCATCATTCATCACGTTTATCCACCTTTCCAATATACAAACTCCCATGCTATAATATGCTACAATGTTTCATAATACAGTTGCTGTAAGACGTCGTTATCTCAAAATCGGTCGTAGCTCATGCTGAGCTTTCTTCTTCGCGGCCTTCCCTGAGGTTTGCTTTGATGTCCGCCTTGGTCCAGCTAGCCGACTTGATCGGGTTCACCTTGTTGATGTACATCAGGTCAATCTCTTCCAATGTTCGATCCTTAGATTCGATGACGAAGAAGAAGACGATGACCATGAGGGCGGCACAACATCCGGCAAAAACGAGGCCGTAAAGGTAGCCGATATCGTCGGTGATGAATCGAGTACTAGAAGGGAGATATGTTAGCAGGAGTAATTCGTGAAATCTCATCGTGTCTCACGAAGCTGTGGCAGTCCTTACAAGAAAGAGATCAAACTGCATCATCATTAGCGTCTGTTCAATATGCATTATAGGATCAAGGGCACATACAAGTTCCAAAACCAGTTGGCGGCAGTGGCGAGACCCATACAGGCCCCGCGGTATCGAAGAGGGAAAAGCTCGGCATTCACAGCCCAAGCGAGCGGTCCCCAGCTGACGGCAAAGGCAGCAATGGCCAAGCAGGAGAAGGCTACGAGAACAGTGCCGGCAGTGGGCGTATTCATCGGGTTCTCGGAGTCGATGGCAAAGTGGCCAACAAAGGCGTAGATGCTGTAAGAGAAATTAGCAACCAATTCTGAGAAAACAACACAACGGAGGTGGCGACTCACAAGAAGCAGACCATCATCCAGCCAGCTCCAACCAAAAGGATGATCCTGCGACCGAAACGTTGGATGATCCAGAGCCCAATAATAGTGCAAAATACATTGACGGATGCAAGAATAATCTGTGTGGTATAGCTGTTCTCAATGCCGGTGGATTTGAACAGCGTGGTTCCAAAGTAGAAGAAGAAGTTGCATCCTGTGAGCTGTTGACCGGCCATGAGCACAATACCAAGGGTCGTGCGATAGAACATGCGCGGGGCGGTGAAAATCTCAGTCCAGCGGAAGTCTGCAGTGCTGTTCTTCTCCTCAGAGATCTGTTTTTCGAGCTCGGCAATCTGCTCCTCAACCGTTGCAGAGTCTGGCGCCATGCCTGTGAGTCGGGAGATGGTCTCTCTTGCCTCCACAGTCCGGCCGCGGTAGTAGGCGTAACGCGGGCTTTCAGGCAAGAAGAGTATACCGCCGCCAAGAACAAGAGCCCATGCAAAGGAGAGGCCGTTGGGAATCCTCCAGGAAGCAGACGACGAGGCCGACTCGGTGCCCCAGTTGACCATGGCTGCGGTCCAGATTCCGAGGGTGATAAGCAGCTGGTAGGTAGATACGACTACACCGCGGATCTTGGCCGGTACACTCTCGGACTGATACATGGGTACCACGACGGACAATGCACCGATGCTCACGCCGGTGACGAGGCGACCGATGGCCGGCTGTACCCAGCTCGACCGTGATGAAATCTCGATGATTGTGCCCAGGCAGGTGAAGAAGGCCGATGCAGAAATCGTAAGGCGTCGTCCAATGGAATCTGCCATCTTGCCGGCGACGAGAGCGCCAATCAAGGCGCCTATACAGAGGAGACTCGTGATGGTGCCTTGGCGGGCGGCGCTGAATACGATTGTGCCGTCATCGTCTATTTGTCCAAAGCGTTCACCAAAGTCTCTCATGAGGAAAAAGCCAGAGATCTCTCCGCTATAGACGCAATGTCAGTTTTAGTCACCATATACAAAGTAGCTTCTTAGCAAGAAGCATGAGTTCACAGTACCTGACATAACCAAAGATGAAGCCACCAATACTTGCCACAGCGCCCAAGGCGCATGCTAGCAACGTTACCCTTTGCTCGGCCACGGGTTTCGAGCTCTGCTTAATCTCATCATGCTCTTCGTGAATGCTCGGAGGTGCCATAATGGCGATTGTATGGATAGTAATGTGTTCAGTAATATGTAATCAAGATGTTGATATTCAGCAACTGGCTCCACATACGATGTTAGGAGGGCTGGGCTTTGATATATGTACTTCACTTCACGGCTGGCTTGCCGCACATCAACTAGCATCAAAGATCACGTTGTTGTCGTCATTGCGTCAATTGTCACACCAAGCGTCATATCTTCAGACGTTCGGCCGGACCGAATCCGCCTGCCCTTCCACCTCATGTGCTAAGTTAAGGTGGAAACGGCACCACCAATGCAGTGGAGGAGAGCGTTTGGCGAGGCGCAGACCGAAATTTGAATGACAGGTGACCGGATCCGGGAATATTGCGGTGAATATGCAGAGAAATTTCTACTTCGTGTCCATCATCGGGCCGTCTCGAGTGGAGCCAACTCCGGGTCCTCTGAGCCCGGATGTCCCGGGTCCCTGTTGCTGGCCACCCGTTTTCGGAGAAGACAAGGGAGAATAGGAATCCGAGCATAGGAAACTCGTGATGTTCTGTAATCAACGACAGATGTGATCAGCGAGAGATGGGACAGCACCTGGACTCTGCATAGGTCCTGCCAGGTCATATGTGCCTTGATGATGGCATCTCTCGAGCGTGGAAATGACCTCAGTGGAACACTGATTCCACCAAAGTGGAGAGTGTGAAGGGTTTGGGCGCCAAGTGGGTGACGAAGGGCATTCATGAGTAGTCACATACCAAACCATGCTCTCTATGCACTGCTCGGTAAATTCATCTCAGCGTGCCCAGGGCAGAGTCGATCACTCGGTACTTTCCTACTCCCGCCGCACCCGGGTTCGCTTTTAGTGCGGCTCAAACATACCCCTGATGCTTGGCGCGTCACCTCATGTCAACGAGTACCGCCGAATAGTCATCCCATGCTGATAACTGTTTGTTATCAATCACCAACACCCGGGTCTCCTCTCGCTACATGGGAATTCACTACGTCCCATGTTGTTAGCAGCCGGTATGATGGAAGCCCAGTTCAGTCGTGAAGTGTTATCATGGCTACCCATCATGGCCTCGAGTGGTGTGCCCAAACGAGAATTAGCATTGTACATGAAAGTGGACTTCGTAATCCAGTATCAAGTTCAGCATGCGGCATATAATTAGTCGCTCCACCTGTATCTGACTAAATTATATTGTGATTTTGGCAACATGAAGTTGGCTTTGATTTGTTGACGGCGGGGGTCTAACCAACGGACCTAGCATTTATGACAGTCCATTCGACATTGCAAAGTAAAAGAAAAAGGTACCCAACCTGGTCTAAGCCATTTCAGTATCTCTTCTGCCGTATAACCAATTCAGCAGCCAGCTTCTGTGGATCTAGTCCGTCGTTTCGATTGCAGCAATAAAGATCGGCCAAGGAATATGTACCTAGTAGCGTAAATTAAGATTTTCTGAGCAAAAAGAGCAGGAGATAAGCAAGTTAGTTGTCGTCTTTTGCCGGAACTCTTCATCAGTTTCACCTTTCCTCGGAACACAATGGGAAATCATTATGGCCTACTATACATGAAGGCAACTAGATTTACTATGACTTCTATGCTAACTTTTCATTACATTCCGTCAGTAGTGTGAGCTGTCATCAATATTGTCGAGTAGACCTACGGAAGTCGGCCATAGCATAAGGAAAGAATTTCGGAAGCAAGATTTTATGACCAACTTACTTCTTACAATTAAATAATCAGCCGAGCCATTTGGAGTGGCGGCTCTCCGCGTCCAAGGGAGGCTTTGCATTTATTTCCCATTGCTACACGTAGAGATAAATAGATAGGATCTAGAAACCAAACTCTATTAGCCGCCGCGCAAACTCGGCATCTAAGGCGCTGCTAAGGAGATAATTATGAAGCTAACCTCCACTTCTACTGCCGCGATTTTCATGGAGCTGGCCTAACTTTCTACTACTGTGACGAACGACCGTTGTGTAGCTGAATGAGCTATCTTCCACCCTAACATACCTATACCAGAGGTAGTTACTATGAGTCTCTCTATCTACTATATCGTATACTGAGAAGTACTTTTGTTTGCAGGCTAACCATATCAAAACTCAAAGGGACCCGGAGAAATGCCATTGGAGTCAATGAAGCGACAAACGGTAGAGGCAGAGACAAATAGAGGACTAGCCATGCCGACCAAGAGTCGGATATTCTCTGGCTCAGGCTGAGGTTGATCATCACGCAGACGGATCTTATTCTGTTTGTCTCGGATCTTTCCTAGTGCGTGAATGAAAAATGTCATCAGGCCCTGCTCAATAACAAACTGCGAGATTTCATGGAGGTCGATCTCCTGGTACTTGCAGGTAAGATCCTTGAAGCCAAGACGAATTGGCAACTCGGGCCAGCTCGTGAGAAATGCGCGAACGGTGAGGGAAGGGAACTCCCTCAGCTACGGCAGCAAATTGATGATGAGCTTCGCATCATTGCACTCATCGCACTCATCGCACTCATCGCACTCATTCGTGGCATCGACAACGATGGTAATGATCATGGGCTTTTGGGCGGGACGCAGGGGCAGCATAATGAGCTTGTCAGACTGCTCTTTCAACGCCTTGTTCTTGATGCTTGGGTCTGCTTTGGTGGCTGAGGTGATGAGACTATCTAGATCGCTGTCCAATGTTTTGAGCTGCGATGCGATGGTTGTAAAGAAGAGTCGGGCATGCCCTCGATCTCGCTTGCCCTCTTTGAAGAAAAAGCTAGCACTGAGTCTAGTACTGCCGTCTTCCTTGTTGCGGACTTCCGTTTCGCACAGCCTTTTTGCTATCGTGCGGGCAATCGTCGATTTTCCTATCCCCGGCCACCCGTTGAGCCAAAAGGTGGACTCGCTCGTCGGCGATTTGACCCATTATTGAATCCGATGGATGAGCTCCGTTCTCCTGTTGGTGAGGCATGTCGCGTTATGCTGCTCCGCAAAGGAGTCTCAGGTAGCATCGCCTGCAGTAGGAAGCAAATAACTACTCAGGACATTGGTAACACTACCCAAAATGGCTGCATTGTCCCCAAATTTACTCTGTGTGACAATAGTGGTTATAGACGTTCCCATATTGTTTCTCATGTTGTACTAGAACATCCCGGCGTCGAACATCCCCTTTTGTGTGCCTATGACGAGCAATCGTTGTGATTAGAATTTTGGCTTGGTGCCCAACAGAAGTAGCAAAAGAGAGGGCAAAGGTTACAGCCTAAAGCCAGAGAGTGCAGTATTCGGCTCGGCCCAATCAGGCGATGACAGCATGGCAGAATGGCAAGCATAGCCACCAAGGCATACTCATGGGGGAACTTCCGCCTCAAGAACTAAATATCGTCTCAGAATGTTGCTAGCCACGGTCTTTAGTAGAATCTTGATGGCTACAACACTGCATCCGTCTCTCTTGGTAAAAGAATCATCTGCTGACAGAACACAGTACCAATAACATGATAAAGACCCCCTGCCCCGGCCTCTTTCAGGAATATTATTCATTCTGACCTCATAATGGGAATGAAAAGGCAGGCGTCATTTCCAGTGGCACGGGCTTGGCCTCTGAGAGCATCAAGCTCATTCATACCATCCGCAAGGCCTGTGATTGCGTGAACATGGCTCAGACGACATCTCTCAACATTCGGAAGCAAATCGACTCCACCTTGAGAACGCTTGATGCCATCAACGGGGAGCCCATTCTTCAGGTGGATAAGATCAAGCAGCCAATAGCGAATATTGTGCGTATCGAAAAAGGAACTTCAGGCCTTCCTTTTTGAGATAGAGGAAGACGCCAAGAGGCACGAGATTCAGCAGTTTAGCAAGTCCCTGATCAGCGGAGATGAGAGGGACAAACGGGTCAAGGATATTCTCAATCGTCTTGCCCATGCGAGGGGCGAGCTGCACTTATGTATCACCATGATTTACATCGGGCTCACTGGTAATCTCGAAAGTGGTTTCCGCGTAGCTCGGGGTCAACTGCAGCGGATCAATGACACTGTTCAAAAACTCTACGGGCACCAAGTTTTACTTGCCAAACTGCTCGAGCCCAGATGGCAGAATCTCACGCAAGATGGTGAAACTGAGCAGTTCCTTCTAGAGCCAGAAGATGTCCTTGTCTTGGGGTTGGCGGACGAGGATTCTGCAGATGGCACATACATAAGCGAGTCGAACATACTAGACTGGCACAATAACACGACGGCTGAGGACGCTGCTATAACTGGTCGGAAATTCCGGATATCAAGCCGAGGAACAGAAGAGCCTCGGGTTCGTCAGGGCGAATACGAGGAACAATACATTTGGCAATGGATTGCGACTTCAGGTCGGTCATACCAAGGGCGGTCTGGATTTCTTTAGGCGCAACTGATGTTATACCTTCAATCTCAAATAGCTTATCCTGACCGGACGAATTTTTATTAAAAATTTGTTATGATTATGTCTATGTATGCTGTCAATACCCAAATTCCAATGTACCCCAAACTCTATGCAAGCGAACGCTACCCAAATCATCCCTCCATTCCAAATCTAAATGAGCGCACTTCCATTACCCTACCCGTCGTATGCCCGTGAGTGGCAGAAAGCCAACAGACTCAAACCCTACGCCCGCTATCACCAACATCCTCGTACGTCGCATACTCAGACTGGTGTCCCCCGTACGGACTGTACGGCTGCAACGGCGCAGTCTGTCTCGGCCCCATCTCCACCTCCTCAACCGAGTTAGAATCGTTATCCAGCGCGACAAACGTGGCGTCGCCGCGCCTCTTCAGCTTCTTCTCCTCCTTGGCGGACTTCTTATCCAGCTTGGCCTGCTCCTTGGCCGCCTTCTTCTCCGCCTTGGCCTGCCTCCTCTCCTGCCGCGTCGCGCGGGGGAACTCGCTGTTGGCGCCGCGGAGGACCCAGCCCGGGTGCACGGCGTTGAGGAGGAGGACGGCGAGGACCATGGGGAGGGCGTCGAGGCAGAGGGCGTACGCCTCGTGGGCCAGCATCTGGTTGTCGGAGCCGGCGCCGGGCCCGAACTCGACGAGGCGGAAGATGATGCGCATCTAGTGATTGCAGGTCAGCTTTGTATTCATTATAAACATCGGGGTTTGAACACTCACCACGATGAAGAGGAGGACGCCTATCAGGGCCCAGAAGAGCAGCATGGCCCGGGACATGTTGGCTTCGAGGCTGGGGGTGGCCCGCATCTTCATGTAGACCCTGACCATCAACCCGATAAAGACGATGATGAAGCCGAGCTGGGCGCCGCAGCCTGCCATGTAGATCTTCTTCCCGATGTCGATGAGCTTTCGGTCGGACTCGGTACCATCGTTGGACATGAGGATGCCGCCGCCGGCCTGGATGATGAAGCACACGGCGTCGATCCACACGAAGATCTGGGTCAGCCAGGTGGCCTTGATGCGCCAGACGGACTGGTCGTCGACGGCATAGTACACGACGCGGGCGGCGGTCATGTAGACGAAGGCGTTGATCCCTGTTTCGGAGAATGTTAGTCCAGGTCCATGGTTTTCGGGGACGGCAATCCGGGGGAAACCTACAGAGAGGCGCGAGGAGGAAGAAGAGCTCCCCGGCAATGGCATATCCCGTGTTCTGCTGATCCTTGCTTCCAACAGTTCGAAGGATGAAGGCGAGCAGTTCCCACGAGACACCCATGAGCAGGACCCAGCAGAACCTCTTTTTCCACGCAATAGCCTGGACGAAGTGGGCGGTGAAGCTGATGCCGAAGATGACGGCAAAGGCACAGTTGGCGGCAAAGCTGGGGTAGTATCCATAGTTGGCATTGCACGCGTCAGAGGGGACATAGCCATTCTCGTCGGGCACGGCAGTGGTGCAAGAGGCGACGGCAGTCTCGGTAGTCCTAGATGCCAGCTCGGCGATGGTGGTCGTAGGGCTGGCCATGGCTGGGTTGGTTTATATGCGAGAGAGAGAAGACTGAGGAGTAGATGTCTTGTCTGGTGAATGAGATGGTAGGATGAATCAAATCCATCTCGAGACCATCCCACATCTCTTATATGCTTTCTCAATCCATATCGCAAAGCTCGGTTCTCGGCCAGCCCTGTCGATTCTAAAATTATAATATCACATTGCCTTGCGCCGAGGCCGCGTCACAACCATCTACAGCACACGCAACTCCACCAGATGGGACGGTAGGAGAGCCCGTACCGAGCATGACGGGGATGGCCTCGTTGGCTGAGCCGGCATTTCTAGCTCTCTAGCTGCTTTGGGGGGCTGTCAGAACCAGGGGCACGAGAAAGACTGAGCACTCGTGGAGGCTAATTTGAAGCTTGATCGCCGGTTTGAGTGGCTCCAAGCCCAGGCCGGGAGCCAGATCAGATCCAAAACACAAGCTTTGGCGACCAGACCAATCGCCATCGTCCATTTCACCCGCTGGGGCTGTGCGGATTCATCATCCCTCATCCCTCAGATCAATCATCAATGCTGACTCTCCACTCTGCTCCGCCTTCTGCCCGGCAAACGGCGCCATCGCTGATTGGATGTGTCGCTTAATTTGACTCCACAATGTGAGCTCAGCCTTACTCCAACTGGCTCTTCTCACCTACCCTATACTACAGGCACCATGCCCTCGGATCCGTCGTTTTCACTTCCTTGGGATCATATATATGCAGGGCTGGTATTGTACCCGGGATAAAGCGTAGATATAGTCCAAGTGCCTCGTCATGCCGTCTTTGCTGAGTCTACCGTACCCGATGGTGGGCGGTTCCGAAGTTCCATCAGTAATTTGCATCTCACCTCCATACACCCAGTAGCAGTGAGCAGTCATCACATCAGCATGTCCTGCCAGCGAAAGCTCCATACACAAAGAAATTCTTCAATCAAGTAATACCAGCATAACAGTTTCATTATCTATAGATTCTTCATCCTATATCGTTCCCCTTCCCTTCCCTCAATGATGTAGCCTAGCCCCTACTCCATAGGACAGCAGCCCAGTCCCTCCAGGGACCCGCGGCAAACCAGTGAACAAACACAGCCAAAGACTACCACCCTTCACTTTTTTGACACCGGGCATATCACATGCTACAAAGAAAGAATGGAAAGAAGAAAGAAGAGCTTCATGCCATCCGCGCAAAAATAGAACCAATTCTTTCGCCGTTTCGATGACGTTTGTTTTCCCCGTCATCCCCTGGCGGCGTCTGATCATCAAGTGTTTCCCACCTTGTCGCTTCCCTACTCTTCCTCTGCCTCCTCCTCGGCAGCCTCCTCTTCGGCGATCTCGGTGGCGTTCCCGCCCTCCTGCTCAAGCTTGAGCCATTCGTCCCATTCAGGGAACAAGTCATCGTCCTCACCCGGTACCCCAATCAGCTTGGCGACGCGGCCCTTCTTGCTCTTGTCCAAGTTCTCTTTCCAATCTGACACGACCGACACCGTCAGACTAGGCTTGTAGGTTTGTGAGAACAGGACGGCCTCGGCTAGACGGCCAGTATTCTTGAGCAGCTCGACGCACTTCTCGATCTCGCCCAGGAGCCAGTAACTCGAGAAGGCAACGTTGTGAGCCCCCGTGCCCTCAGCCTGCTTGGCCAGGGCGTCCAGTCCGTCACGGTCTCCCGTTGACGAGTGTAGAAGTAGTAATGATCCGAGATCCTTGGCATGGGTGAAGCACTCAGCGGCAAGGGCGACGTCCCAGGCTGACAGAGCAGCATCACCAACCGTCTTCCACTTGTGATCTGCGTCGGCCTCCTTTGCCAGCTCCAGAGCGACGTCCAGGTGGTTCAGAGCCAGGGACAGCTCGAACTTGTGCTCAGGATCGGTCGCCACCTCCAATGCCAATTCCTTGTGGCCCTGGCCTTCTAGGAATCGTGCAATCTTGTTAAGCTGGTCCGCGGGGATCGAGGGGAGGAGCTCCGCCGCTGTCTCCATGTCCTCACGCAACACCAGGGTCTGATACTCGAGAACGGGCAGAGAGAGCGCAAATGATGTGACGCCCACATCCTTGTCGGCCAAGTAGATCCGTGAGTCTCGCTGGATGTAGCCGAGGATGTACATGGGCTTGTCGAAGTGCGATACGGTATATGTTTGGTCGCCCACGAGGTAATTCAGTCGGTTTGTGCTGTTGGTGTAGATGAAGCAGTCTCCAACCCATTCTCCGGTCCGAACACTATACACGCATATTAGCAACATGAACCTGCGCAAATGCGATAATCACGTACGTTTCAGCAATGTCGGTAATAATATCAAAGGCTGCTTCGACGCCGTCATCGTCAACCTGGCCGTTCTGGACGGCCTCAACGTAGGCTTCGCGCGAGAATCGAAGGACGTAGAAGCTGTCCTCGCAGGCAATGGTCACGAGTTCCCCGCTCTCTGACCAGTAGACCTATTGCATCCTTTGTTAGTACCTGGAATGAAACGCAGTATTGTTGCCGAGGCGGTTGCCCTGTCACGTACCTGCTTTGGCTCAACCTCAATGCGTCGCACCAGACCACCGGTATTCCAGTCGAAGAAGGAAATACCACCCTGTCCGGTAACACCGAGAAGAACACCACCAGCAAGTCCCTCGGCCTGGAAGCCAACGTCTAGACCCTCGCTCTTTTCTACAAAGTTCTTGTAAACTTTGACGCTCATGGCTGACTCGCGGATGGCAAAGTCGTTGCTGTTCTCCTTGGAGGCCCAGACAAAGTCGAGGGCAGAACCGAATGCCTTGTTGCGCCATGCCAAGGCAGTGTAGATGATGTATTCGCCATCACCGCAGACGGAAACGAATCGGCCGTTGGGGGAGTGGAGGAGGGTCTGGGGGTAGACCTCGCAGGTTCCGAGATCCTTGGTCGGGAGTGAAATGGGCTCGTTATCCTTTACGGAGGCATCTGAAGATGGGTTAGCAAAGGGGAAAATGAACCTCTTCACACGCCCATACCCCTCGGGGTCCAGGAGAAAGCTTACCTCCACCTTTGATAATGGATGACACAACCTCATTGTGCTTAGCCCAAATCAACTTTCCGGACGCATCCATGGACACAGCAGGCTCTTCACGACCCAGCTTCACTACTACGGCACCATCATCAAAACCGACAGCGATACCTTGCTTTCCCTTCTGATAAGCGACGCACCACGCGCGCTCTAGACTGTAGTTGAGCGACTGTTCGAAGCGGTAAGTGTTGGCGTGCCAGATGCGAATCGTGCCGTCTTCAGAACCGGAGATAATGACGGGGAGCTCGGGGTGATAGCAAGCGAAAGAGACATTGTTGGTGTGTCCTTCCAGAGTGGCGATCAGCGACTTGGTGGTGTAGTCCCAGATCTTGACAGTGCGATCATCTGAGGTCGTGAGAATGTAGGGCTTATCGGAATGGGGATAGTAGTCGACGTGGTTGACACCCTTGGTCTCGTGAGCCTCGAGGGTAAAGTTGGCCGAGGGAGAGCCGAGGCTCCAGATCTTGACGGTTCGGTCGAGACAGGCCGAGGCAAATGTGTTGGTATCCTTGGGGTTGATAGCGAGACCCATGACATAGTGGCTGTGGCCCTCGAAGGTCTGCACACACTTCCAGCCCCTTTCCCAGTCCCAAAGCTTGATGGTCATGTCATCAGAAGCGGTAAGAACGAAAGGCTGCGTGGGGTGGACAGCAATGGCGCGAATATAATCGGGATGTGCTTCAAACGAGGTGATCTTCTCTGAGGTGTTGTAGTTGTAGACTCGGATCTGGAAGTCATCGGAACCGCAGACAATCCAGTTTTTGCGGGCGACGAATCGACCGGCACGTACGGGGACATCGGTGAGCTCAAAGGTCTTGACAATCTGTTGCGTCTCGTACGACCAGATGTAGACGTGCCCTAGAATGCGAAAGTCGGATTTAGGAGACGTTCGTGGCAACGAAAGGGAGGGGGAGGCAAATGACAGGCTGTCCGAACATACCACTGTAAAGGGTCGTGAGAATCCATGGCTCCTGAGGATGAAAGTCGATGCCCTTCACCCGCTCGCTGCGGGCATAGAGCTGGCGCTATGTTTGGAGAAGAGTTAGCATGGAAGCCGAGTCGAGCGAGTTGCCGGTGCTTGGGTTGGGAGCATCTGGAAGCATGATGGCGGGGCATATATGGTGTCCAAAATGGCAGCAAGTCTGGGCTTGACCAACCTTCACATCCAGCCTCATGGTGATATCAATTGAACCAATCTGTAGCTTCTATCGAGCGATTCGAGAGGAGAAAAGCGTATAACGACGGGGAGATGCCGGGGGTGATGGCAGGAGGTGCCTCGAATTGCGACGGATTATTCCAAGGGGACACCGCTCGTGTTGGGAACGAGGGAGCTGTGGGCGCTCAGGCACAACCAGCAGCCTGCTAAAGCGGTTCAAGAGAGATTGGAGGATAGGAACAGCGGACCACAAGCCTGGAGAGCGACTGATGTGCGCGCAGCTCGAACCATGGACTTGGGGGAAGATTAGCGGTTCTAGCTTGGACGAAGTTGTGATGTGGCCTTGGCTCCACGGTAGCACCAAGGCGGTGATGAGCCCCTGTCCACTGTGGCCTCCAGGGCGGCAGGAGCAGTGTGCTGTCACCTACCCTGTACCAAGGCACAGAGCTTGTTGGTGCTGTCCACATCGCTAGAAATGTGTGCCTGGATTATCGGGCCGCGATCTCTCCAGCCACGAATTCTGTACGAGCTCTGTTTCAGCCACAGCAAGCTTTGAATTCATTTGACTTGACAAACTGAGTAGTATTCGGCACGCCCGATCTCTTGCTCCTCTTTCGAATGACAACACGGGCGGCACTAATTCGAGCACAGCTTGATTTGGTTTGTACGAAGTAGCTATTTCCGGCGCACAATTGCCAGCGTGTTGATTGGGATGCTTTGCTCCTAAGGCGTAGTGAACAAGAAATACGAGCCCAAGGGCCAGATGGATTCTATCTTTGGGTCGGCTGTGCAGCCTCAGCATAGCTATGCAATCTCGAGTCAATCTCAGAGCAGAAATACGGGTTTGCAATCACATATTATTAGCACCGAGCTCGGTAATATGGGAGAACTGTCGTGATGATGATACAGTGCGCCTCTGAAGCACCCCTGGAATTTCTAGTACTATTACAGTAGCTGTCACAGCTGGAAATGCTTCTAGTGCTGTGGCTCAACTCAAGGACGCGTTTGGTCCACCCCCACTTCTCAGGCCAGCCAGGAATCTTATTGGGCAGATTGCCAATTATGAGCCTGCTTCGCCTCACATCCTCCCATTATCCCGGCCATGGCTGGCTGGAGGGGGGAGCTATTGAAATCAGGGCCCCAGGCCAATGTTTGCTTGGGCGGCTGTACACTCGCACAGTTAGATACAGTGTACTGAATGTGTTGGTGGCCTCGCGGCGCTCACTGTCTTCTCAGCTTGTGATGACGAAGAGCCGGGCCCCGTGGATTCCACGCCCCTTTTCTCTGGCTGAGAGTCCTTTGTGCATGTGAGAATACGTATATCTTGCTTGTCCACTGCTCTCATTGTCTCTGCCTAGCTCAAGACGAAGCAGCAGGAATACGGCATCCGTCTTGGCTGGCCTCCCACACTATTGCCCCCCTAGTCTGCTTCCCCTCACCGGCCAACGAGCTACCCGCACGCTGTCTGCCCTGGTCAGCAATCGGGCGCTATTGACTCTGCTGCTGCTGCTGCTGCTGCTGCTTGCGTTTGTCGTCGAGCACTGCGTTGTATTCGTTTGCCCAGAAGCAGAAGCAGACGCACAAGCGCTTATCTTATCTTGGCTGCGGGGTTGGCAGGCCGCCATTCCTCCTCACTGCCAGTCGCCGCCTCAGTGGATGCCCGCCTGTGTGCTTGCGCGATCCAGCCAACCAGAGCCCAACCAACAAGCCTGCCAACTCCAGCGGCTTTTGCATCGCCTCAAGACCCCGTGCCCGTAATCATCTACCTCCATCCCTACGACCTGGTTTCCTTCTCTCATTTCTTACATCTCCCTTCGTCTCTTTGCCCACCCGGAAAAGAAGAAGCATCTGCGGGCCCAGTTCTTTTTCCTTCCCCTCCCTTTCTCTCTCTTTCCCCTCCTCCGCTGCGACTCGAACCCCGAGCAGCTACCCCTCCAGCCAACGACTCGACTCGACTCGGCTCGACTTGCCTCGCTCTCGATCGGTTTGGGCCTCGTAAGCGAGCCAGCGACAATTGACCGGTTCTGCCCCCATCTCCAGCCTGGGTCCTAGGGACCCCTACTCTCGCAGCTTCCTATCCTCTCGACCTCCTCTCGCGCATCCTGCTAGACGTACCAAAGCCGATTTAGAGGTGGTGGAGTTCAGCTTGCTTCTGCCATAGACATTTCCGTCCTATATACTCCTGCACATTCTCTCGAGCCTCGCGACATAGACGCATACGTACATATACCTATATACAGAATACAGAACCCAGCCGAGAACTGACCGTCATCATGTCCTGGAAACTTACCAAGAGTATGTTGAAGTTCCTCACCCATTTGGGTTTCACCATGCACGTGTTGTTTATATACTTACGTGAGCACCCCTCTTGTAGAGCTCAAGGAGACTCACCTCGGTCCATTGACTGGCGCCTTCTCCCGAACGCCCTCGACGTCGACCATCACGGACAAGGACGAAAAAGGCCGCTCCAGTACCTCTACTGGCGCCACCACACCAACCCCGGAGAGCTCAATCGGTTAGCCACGCAGCCTCCCACCTTGTTTCCACCCCTCGCCCCAGCTCGCGTGTGCCATCATACTGACATAATCTCGTTGTTGCACAGCCGCCTCAGAAGCCTTGACACAATCCCCCATTGTGAAACTCCCAAAGCCCGGCATCCTCGTCGTCACCCTCCACGAAGGCCAAGGTTTCTCGCTCCCCGATGCGCACCGAGAGGCCTTTGCTTCACAACACCAAGGGTCACTCTCCTCTGGGAATGCCCTGAGTGGATCAGTCCGACCCGGGTCGTCGCAGCGAGTGGCGGGGTCCTTGGCTAACGGCTCAGCCAGGCCACACTCGTCGGCCGGCGGCTTCAGTGGCATCCCTACCAACCATGGGCGTGTCTCTGGAAAGTACATGCCCTATGCGCTGCTCGACTTCGACAAGCTGCAGGTGTTTGTCAATTCGGTTGAGGGCAACCCGGAGAACCCGCTGTGGGCGGGCAGCAGCACACAGTACAAGTTCGACGTGTCACGAGTGACCGAGCTTGTCATCCACCTCTACATGAGAAACCCGTCAGCGCCTCCGGGGTCAGGCCGAAGTCAAGACATCTTCCTGGGAGTTGCCCGGATCAACCCCCGATTCCAGCCTCGACAACACCAATCGGAGGACCCCAAGGCTAGCAAGAAGGACAGGGAGAAGTCCGCTGCAGACTCGCTGCAGGAGGGCTTCAGCGGTGTGCAGTGGGCGGATGTTCAGTACGGCACCGGAAGAATCAAGGTTGGGGTTGAGTACGTGGAGACTCGCGAGGGAAAGCTCAAGATCGAGGACTTTGACCTTCTCACCGTGATCGGCCAGGGCAGCTTCGGCAAGGTGATGCAGGTACGCAAGAAGGACACAAACCGTATCTATGCGCTCAAGACTATCCGAAAGGCGCACATCATTTCCAGGTCAGAGGTTGCACACACAATGGCGGAACGGTATGTGTTGGCACAAATCAATAACCCTTTCATCGTGCCCCTCAAGTTCAGCTTCCAATCTCCCGAGAAGCTGTACTTTGTCCTGGCTTTCGTCAATGGTGGCGAGTTATTCCATCATCTGCAGAAGGATCATCGTTTCGACGTTAATAGGTCGCGATTCTATACCGCAGAGCTCCTTTGCGCCCTCGAGTGTCTGCACGGGTTTGGCGTCATCTACCGTGATCTCAAGCCCGAGAATATTTTACTTGACTACCAAGGCCACATTGCCCTTTGCGATTTCGGACTCTGCAAGCTCGATATGAAGGATGAGGATCAAACAAACACCTTCTGCGGTACACCGGAGTACCTGGCGCCAGAGCTACTGATGGGACGGGGATACAACAAGACGGTGGATTGGTGGACTCTGGGAGTTCTTCTCTACGAGATGTTGACAGGACTTCCACCCTTTTACGATGAAAACACCAACGAGATGTATCGCAAGATTCTGTCCGAGCCTCTTCATTTCTCCGACGCAGTGCCACCGGCGGCTAAGGACCTCCTTACGAAGCTGTTGAACCGTGACCCTGAGAAGCGACTAGGTGCTAACGGATCTGCCGAGATCAAAGCTCATCCCTTCTTCCATGCTATTGACTGGAGGAAGCTGCTGCAGCGCAAGTATGAGCCGACATTCAAGCCCACTGTGGTAAGTTCTTCCAATATCCCTGACCCCGGATCCCGCCCCCTCCCTTGTGAATCAATATCGGCCCACTAACATGACATTTCACACAGACTGATGCACTTGATGTGGGCAATGTCGATCCCGAGTTCACATCGAAGCCGCCCCAGGACTCCTTCGTTGGAGGTGACGCACTTTCGCAGACCATGCAGGATCAGTTCCAGGGCTTCAGCTACAACCGCCCGATCGCCGGGCTAGGTGATGCCGGAGGAAGTGTTAAGGATCCTTCCTTTGTTGGAAGTTTGCAGGACAGACGATAAATGACAGCGCCTCAGGCGTAGAAGAAGGCCGCAACATCCAAAGAAGAAGCAGGCTCGTGCTAGCGAAGCGCTTTTTTACACTGTTCCAATGCCATGACGTACGATTTCGAATTTATTTTTTACTTTCCTTTTGTTTTTGACGTTTACTCGCTCAAGACGAAGCCGGTTTTCAACATGAGAAAGAGGGGAGCATTGGAGTAGGAGAAGAGGCCCGAGAGGGTGATTGGAATCCTACGTTCGATTGGGGATATGTTTCAGGTTCATGAATGATGAGATTATACAGCTTGGTTGGGTGTAAAGTGAAACCGAAGACAAGGTAGAGGAATACCCAGGCAAGGAAAAGGAAAAGATGATAAAAAAAAATACACAAACTCAAGATGTGTCCTACCTGCAATTCTGTTTACCTACTGGGGAGGATGGATGAAGAAGCTGGCGTATTCTAAGTTGCCATTCAGAGCATCACCTCGGGCTGAGGTGCCGTAAACTGGGGCCAAGGCCGTTCGTTCTCGCAGCAACGGAGTTTACAAAGAATACCTTGTACGTTGTTGATTTCCATCCTTTTCAGTTTTCTTCATATATTATTTCTTGAAGCAACAAGTCCGTCGGCGGGGCAGAGTGTACGGAAAAGGAGGGTGACAGTTGTCCGGGATGGTGGAGGGGCACCACCGACGGGCTACAATCTCGCGCGTTTACATACGTACGATCTGCGATTCTACATGCGACGATATATACATCAGGAAAGGACCGCCCAATAGTACCGATCTGATGGCGCATGTGGAATAAAAAGGGCTAGGCACGGCATGGCCGGAGAAATGAGGCCCAGCGCCGGGGGGAGCGGTGCATGAAATCTGCCCTGGGCGAGAATGAGGTGAGGCCCCGGGATTAGTAACTGATGATGGCAGATGGTGTCGTGGTGATGGGCTGAGTGGGTGTGAGTTAGGTGATTTCAGTCAGCGCTGACAGCCGATTATTTATGATGAGGCTATCGGGCTGCTCTGACTTTGGGCGCAGATGGAATGAGGGGTTAGGATTCCATCCGCGAGGTCCGATGCTTGTGTCTTGCTGTTCTGCTTTTGGTGATTCGCTCTGCATCGATTATTAGTAGGATGTTGCTAAGCGTTACGTGGGCACCTGCTTGGCTTAGAGCTGGAGGTTTAGCGGGTGGGAGTTGCCAACACAGTGGAGGTTAGCGAAGGCTTCCCGGATTTAGCAGTGCAGAGATACCTGCTTAGTGGGGTCGCTGCTTGTTTGGCGGCTCGCTTCCGCCCTTGAAGCTTCGGTGGGGGTACCTGGCACCCTCAAAGTACCGCCGCCACGGGCCCCGGGACTGACCTGGAACAAACTGCGCTGAGGTAGAGAGCAGGTAGCGCTACCTGAAGCCTGAGGTGGTTGCTGTTTTAGGTGTCCGGCGGCGGCTTGGTCCACTGGCCGGCCACTGGCAGGTTGACAGCCAACCCATGCCGTGGCCCATCTCATGCATCCGACACATACATCACCCCGCCATCACCCCTCCCTCCTCTGCCCATTCCATTCATTCCCTCTCCCCCTCTTCTCCCCAGAATCTTCTGCTCATCTAGCTCTTTCGCTTCCGAGGAACAGACGTAGCTTGTCTCGCGTCTGAATCCAATTGGTCATCCCAATCAAGGTATGTTCCCATGTGCTTGGTCTCTCTGCTATCGCCGTTCCCGTCAAGCTTTCCACCCCCTCATTGCCCCACCAGCCTCGGAGAGCTCCTCTCAGCTCTCAGCCAACCAGCTTCCTTGGCATGGAGCTTCATCTGGCTGTTGTGTTTGATGGCTTTTGAAATACCAACTTCTTTTCCGTACAAACAAACCTTCTAACAGCTTCCCGCGGCAGTCTTCGAAGCTCCTTTGCCCCTACGATAATCACAACCACCCGTCAGAATGGCTCCCACAAATACCCTCCCAGCCTGGTCAGAGCTCCAGACTCACCGTGATGGTGTTGGCAAGAACTTTGTCCTCAAGGAGGCCTTCGCCTCCGACCCCGAGCGTTTCTCCCGCTTCTCCCGCACCTTCACCAGCGACGCCTCGGCCGACATCCTCTTCGACTTCAGCAAGAACTTCCTCACCGATGAGACCCTCGACCTTCTCGTCAAGCTCGCCGAGCAGGCTGGCGTCGAGCGAAAGCGTGATGCCATGTTCCGCGGTGACAAGATCAACTTCACCGAGAACCGCGCCGTCTACCACACTGCTCTGCGCAACGTTGGCGGCTGGGAGATGACGGTCGAGGGACAGGACGTCATGAACAACGCTGGTGGTGTCAACGAGGTTCTCAACCACATGAAGGAGTTCTCCGAGCAGGTTCGCAGTGGCGAATGGAAGGGATTCACTGGAAAGAAGCTCACCAACATCGTCAATGTTGGTATTGGTGGATCTGATCTGTAAGTGATACCCAAGCTTGCCAACGTTTGGCGAGGAATGAAGAGGTTCTTGGATCCGCTGACACATTGGCTTCTTGTAGTGGCCCCGTCATGGTCACCGAGGCCCTCAAGTACTACGGTGCCGACGACATGACTCTTCACTTCGTCTCCAACATTGATGGCACCCACATGGCTGAGGCCCTCAAGGCCTCTGACCCCGAGACCACCCTCTTCTTGGTTGCCTCCAAGACCTTCACCACCGCCGAGACCACCACCAACGCCAACACTGCCAAGTCTTGGTTCCTCGAGAAGACCGACGGCAAGGGCGAGATCGCCAAGCACTTCGTCGCTCTCTCCACCAACGAGCCCGAAGTTACCAAGTTCGGCATCGACAGCAAGAACATGTTCGGCTTCGAGAGCTGGGTCGGTGGACGCTACTCCGTCTGGAGCGCCATTGGCCTGAGCGTTGCCCTCTACGTCGGCTACGACAACTTCCACAAGTTCCTGAGCGGTGCCCACGCCATGGACAAGCACTTCCGCGAGACTCCTCTCCGCGAGAACATTCCCGTTCTTGGCGGTCTTCTCAGCGTCTGGTACTCGGACTTCTTCCACGCCCAAACCCACTTGGTTGCCCCGTACGTACATCCCCAGTCACCGTTTCTTGTTGAAGCTATGCGTAGAAGCGAGTGAGACCTTGCAAAATTATGTACTGTGCTGACACGGTATTTCCATATAGATTTGACCAGTACCTCCACCGCTTCCCTGCCTACCTCCAGCAGCTGTCTATGGAGTCCAACGGCAAGACCATCACCTCCGATGGCTCTTCCGCCAAGTACACAACTGGTACGTGAATCTGCATCATGCCTGGAAGCCAGAAATGGCAAGACGACAAAGTGTAATATGGTACTAACTTGACGGCAGGCCCCATTCTTTTCGGAGAGCCCTGCACCAACGCCCAGCACTCTTTCTTCCAGCTCGTCCACCAGGGCACCAAGCTGATCCCCACTGACTTCATCCTGGCCGCTCAGTCTCACAACCCCATCTCCGACAACCTCCACCAGAAGATGCTGGCCTCCAACTACTTTGCCCAGGCCGAGGCCCTCATGGTCGGCAAGACAGATGAGCAGGTCAGAGCCGAGGGTGCTCCTGAGGACCTCGTCCCCCACAAGCGCTTCCTCGGCAACCGCCCTACCACCTCCATCCTCGTCGGAGGCGCCATCGGCCCCGCCGAGCTCGGTGCCCTGATCGTCTACTACGAGCACCTCACCTTCACCGAGGGCGCCATCTGGGACATCAACAGCTTCGACCAGTGGGGCGTCGAGCTGGGCAAGGTCCTGGCCAAGAAGATCCTCACGGAGCTCAGCGAGCCCGGCAACGGCGAGGGCCACGATGCCTCCACCGGCGGTCTCATCGGTGCTTTCAAGAAGTACTCCAAGATCTAAGGCAGAGATTGACGACGTCTCTTGGAGGAGACGTGGTTGCGAAGTGACGATTATGAATTTTGTAAACGAGCGCAAAAAAAAACAAATAGCACAAATTGGAAAACCAAAGGAGCAAACACTGGGAAAGAAGAAGAGAGAAAATTGCAAGAGGAATATGGCATGACTGAGTACGCAACGAGGCTGGATGCCATGATTTGTACATAGTACTATTAATGAAGCTCTCAAAACACGATACTGGCCTCCCTCTCTGGGGGAAATGGGTAATTGTTCGTATTCAAACCAGATGTATACGTCATGTAGCCATCCATCATCAATGAGTTAAGAAAGACCAAGCCTGGCAAGAAGCTCTCTGGGATGTCAAAAAGATTTCCAAGCTTCCTACGACACGTAGAGGGAATCAAAGCAGTACCATCTCCTTGGTAGTGGCACTGGCCCCCCCCCATCCGCGAGTTAACTATGAACTATGTGTCTGCAAATATGCCAGCATCCCTCCGCCCCATCATAAAGAGTGGCATCCTGGCAGGAAATTACTTGGTTGGGACGTCGAGGTGCCGTGATTGGCCGGGGAAGCTGGCACGGCTGGGCTTGGGTTAGTGAGGATTAGATTCCAAGGATTCAATTACGCGGCCGATGGGCTTGCGGCTTATTATGGGAACAAAGTGAGGCTGTAAAGTTGGCTGATTTGCGACGGCTCGGGTTGAGCCCGAGATGACTCCGACGGAGAGGATCACCCTGGACGGATCGGGAGGGATGTTCTACGCGGGCTGTTGAAACAAGCACAAGGAAGGGGTTTTAAAAAAAAAACTGGATGGGAAAGGGCGGGAGGACGTGGGCATGGCACGATATCCATCGAGCGAGATGAAAGATCATGAGATGTCAGCCCGTGATATATCCTCGGTCACGGCATTACAAAGAGCCAGCCAGGAACATGCCCAAAAAATAAAGTAAGATCCCGAATGAGCGAAATCGTACCGGGCGACGCGCCATTTTCTCCTCTCCTGTCCGGTAAAGGGGGCAGAAACGTCCAGCACATGAATTATACTTCCGGCTCACGCATGGCGATGCTGGTGATGTGTTCAGCTCCGTTCGCTCGGCCCCTTTCATCCCCCTTGATCCATTCATACCCTCCCCCGGCTGGCGCACCTCCTGCATTGCATGGTGGGCGGGCTGGGGGTGGTAGCCGGGGCGGGACCAGTTTGAAACGGAAGCGCTTTTGGCGAGCGAGGGCTGGAAAGACCAGATATCCTTGGCCGGGGGTCCCTTTGATCGTGACTTTTGCCCCATGCGAGCCCTGCAGCCGCGGGAGAAAGACCGAGGCGTTTGGGGATGCAGCTACGGCCTGGGTCCTGGCGTCAAGTCGGGGAGATGGAGAGTAGTGCCGAGGGAAGCAAGGGGGGAAGGAAGGTTGGATTCACTGAGGTTCGACTTTGATGACAGAGCGAGGCAGGCGTGCATGCATGCATATGTTCGTCCCGTCGGTTGAGGAATCCGATGGGGCAGGCCAGGCCTGCGTAGACGTCACTGGGTTGCTTTCCTGGAGAGGACCCTTGCTGGCCGCTTCGACTCCGTCCACTGATCGATGGCGCTTGCTCTGGCTCTCTGTTGGGGAGCAGCTGCAGGGCGACTGACGTCTGCTCGGTGTAACGCCAGCTGGAGTGTGGCTCTGCTCTTGGGCCCCCTCCCATCAATTGAGACAATATATCGGTGCACATGAATGGCCAGGGACCGTGGAACGATGTATGGGATGCTCGTGGCGCCTGCTGGTAACAGGCAGGCGAGCGACGCACCAGATTGTCACGCATGCTGAATTGTGATGGAATTCACTCACCGGTTTCTGGATGCAGATGGGCAGCATCGCTTGTTGGCATTCATTCATTTGATGATCGGCATTGTTCCTGTTGTCAACGAGCGAGCACACGGCCACTACGGCTAAAACCGGGTCGTGGTGATGGCTGATCTTTGGGGAAAATACTATGTACAGAGAGACCTGCCTCCGGCTGCATAGCTTGTGAAACCGCTGCCCGGGGTCTGTTGGTCGTCGGCTGTTCAGGGCTACGCCATAATTACCAAGAGCTGCAGGTTCTATGCATGCAACGATGTAAAAGGACCAAAACGGAGATCATACGTACCGTTTCTTATGGGAATGGAACCTCATTTGACGGGGAGTGCGTTGGGAAATTCGATGTTGGCTGTTTTCTGCCGTTGTCGTCGGTGTCGCGTCGTCATGGCCCTGTTACTGTATCACCCGAGCCTGCTGTTTGTCAGGAAAAGTGATATATGATATGATTGTGAGGCCTTGACAACGGCTGATCTTGTTCCCATGTAGCCTGTTGGGCGACGGCACCGGCGGCTACTCAGATATTGGTGGTTTTACAGCACTATTATTCCATGTGGCGGAGGATTGCCCGCCTCAGAAAGGCATTTAGGCCAGGCTAGACTCAACGGGCGAGTGTCACCCTCTCTTGGCACCTGTCGCGGGTGGAAGGATGACCTATGGATAAACGTGGACATGGCAAGGTGTGGCAGTGTTGGGGCTTGCTGATGAGGCGGCGCGAGTTATTATCGTGACCTTGTCGGCGATGGCTTGATGGACCAGCGCTCGGTCTAGCCTGCACGATGCGACAAACGGGCGCAAACGCACGCAGATGGGCCTTGTCGACGCTTGGTCCAAGACAGTTTCGGCGTTTGAGGGGTCTCGCCCCGGGTCTTAGCATTCTGGTACCGGCGAGGTCGGCGCAGGAACAGCACTGTGCTCGGTATTATTAGAAGGAATTCTTCCATACATTCTCCGTACGGTGCTTATTACACTTGCGGGCGAGTAGAGCCTATTCAGTGACGGGCCGAAGTACCATGGCAGGGCGAGTCTGAGCCGGCCATTTGGGTCGGGATATCTTATCTGGCGGCGACGGCCCCTGTCCCTAGTATCATGGGCCATTGTTACCTAAGACGGTCTGTCTTAGTTTGGATTGGGTTGGGACGATTCAGCGGACAGAGAGGACGAGGCAGCATCGTGAGGTTGGTCGCTCGAACGGCTTCAGTGATGTCATAGCTCCGTGTCATGGCGGCCAGATTCGACGTGATTCGATTCGAATGTTGGGTAGAGCCCCTCCTCGCAACCTCGCCATTTTGGGAGCAATATGTAATAATTACGACTAGGAGCATCGAGGGCGGTTGCTGAGATCGCTGGCGGGCTGATTGGATGGTGGTGGAGGGGTGGAGAAGAGGATGGAAGCATGATGATGGAAAGGGCCCTCCTGCAATGACGGTGGCACTGACGGACCACTGACGGACCACTGACGGTGGGCTGCATAGTGGAGCTTGGGGGGCACCGTTCGTCACTGTCACCGTACTAGACAGTGATCCACAGGGGAGCCCCTCAGGGGACAGCCAATCCGCGGTTTCCATTCCATCATCGTATTAACCCCGTTCAGCATGAGGTATAATATGTGAAGCGGCGAGCGACCGGCCGAAGGCAATGGCCAGGAAGCAGCAGTTGTCTCGGATTTCGGTGGTATTCTGGGGAGGAGCAAGAATGCAGTCGCCAGCTGGTCCTATGCATGTGTGAACTCTGTGGCTCCAATCACCGTAAGAAATGGTCACTGCCAACCAAACAGCCCGCCGCAAAAGACACACGCGGGCTCATGGCTAGGCTTGGCGCCGACGTCTGGGCTCATGAGACCAGGTCTCTGAATGACTCGTCGCCTGCGGGAGATAATGCACTGTAAGGTATGTAACGGTGGGCACCGAAAGGGCATGGGCTCGTCGGATGCATCTTACGTGTGTACATGCTTGGGCAGAGCAGCAGATACGGTGGAGCGAGGAGTCATCATTCAGACGCCGAGGGACATGCGGAAGAGCTGGAGATTGTCGACGGCACTTTGCGAGGTTCCTCCATGCGTTAGTACAGAGCTGGTAATCACTAAAAATTGGACCCCTGGCCCCTACTGCCCTGTTTGCGAGGGGTCTGCTTCGATGATGACACCCTGAAGAGCCTCTGCGGCACGATGACGATGGGCATCGCAGACGGCTGCTCCTGGCTAGCGGCGGTCAATGGGCACGAGAAATGCAACTGCTTTGTCTGTCTGTGTAGGTAATGTTTTGCGTCGGCCGTAGCGCAGCGTCGAGACAAACCTAGCAGACAAGACAAAAGTCAATCAATCCATCAATCAGCCAGCCAGCCATCGCCCTTGATCCATGCATGTGCTGCTGCAGCCGCCTCTTTTAGGCGACCGTGCTGCCTGCCCGGCTGATCGATCTCACTGGACAGGCTGCTGTGCATGGATGGATGTAGTATGAACGTATGTACGTCTGATGGCGGATGATGGATCCATCCACCCATCCCATCCACCCATTCCCCTCCCCCTCAATGCCTCCCTCTCCCCTTGCTCCTCCCAGTGGCCCTGGTGGCTTCTGCTGGTCCCACCTTGGTGCATTGGCATTGCCTTCGATTGTCCATGTCGTTATGTAGCTTCTTGCCCCGATGCCACTGCCCTTTACCCACCGCACCTGCGGCCGATTTGAGTCTGGCGGCGGCGTTCATGTCGGCTGGCGGCCTGTAGGTAGACGTAATGTATCTCTCTCGGCCCCATACCAGGCAGGTTCCATGCCAGGTCGATTGTCGACTGTCATGTCGTGTCTGATATCATTCCCATCCTCGCCCACATCCCTCGCCTTCACTGCCCGAGCCCATTTATATAAACACGCTCCCGCCCGCTCTGCCCCTCAGGATTTTCCTCATCATTCCTAAATCATCAAACTAGCTCAAGAGCGCTAAACCCTCTTTCCTCTTCCTCTTCTCCATCTTCTTCAATCTTCCTCCTCCGATCACTCCCCACATCCAACAAGCAGTGTGGGACATCTCGCCTTTGCCTTAAATCCATCCACCTACATCCATACAAAACCCCACCGCCATCATGGTTAAGAAGGCTGTTCATTTCGGCGCTGGCAACATCGGTATGTTTCTCTTTGATCTAGTGTCTTTCTTGCAAGGAATCAGCATCTAATCCTGCTTCTAGGCCGCGGTTTCGTTGCCTGCTTCCTCCACAACTCCGGCTTCGAGGTCGTCTTCGCTGATGTCAATGGCGACCTGATCAACCAGCTCAATGAGACCCCCGAGTACCATGTCATCGAGGTTGGCTCTGAGGGCACCACCAAGAACACCATTTCCAACTACCGCGCCGTCAACTCAAGAACCCACGAGCAGGACTTGATTGAGGAGATTCGCACGGCCGAGGTCGTCACCTGCTCCGTCGGTCCCAACATCCTTAAATTCATCGCCCCTGTCATCGCCAAGGGCATCGACCTCCGCTCCAACGATGCCGAGCCTTTGCACGTCATTGCCTGCGAGAACGCCATTGGCGCCACAGACACTCTTGCTGGCTTCATCATAAACAACACCGCCGAGGATCGTCGTGAGGACCACCACCTCCGCGCTCGCTACGCCAACTCTGCCATTGACCGCATTGTGCCCGCCCAAGACCCCAACGCCGGCCTTGACGTAACTCTCGAGAAGTTCTTCGAGTGGGTCGTCGACAAGACTCCCTTCGAGGACGTCGGTATCCCCGACATTGTCGGCATCAACTGGGTCAGCAACCTTGGCCCTTACATTGAGCGCAAGCTCTTCACCGTCAACACTGGCCATGCCACCGCTGCCTACCACGGCTACAACCGCAGAAAGCGCACTGTCTTCGATGCTCTCCAGGACAAGACCATCCTTGCCGAGGTTCGCGGCGCTCTGCAAGAGACTAAGAATCTCATTGTAAACAAGCACGGCATTCCCGAAGAGGAGCAGGAGGCCTATGTCAACAAGATCATTAAGCGCATTGGCAACCCTCACCTGGAGGATGCTGTAGAGCGTGTCGGCCGTGCTCCTCTCCGCAAGCTCTCTCGCAAGGAGCGTTTCATTGGCCCCGCCGCCGAGCTGGCCGAGAATGGCCAGCCCATCAAGTACCTCCTCGATGCCATCGAGATGGCCTTCCGCTTCCAGGGCTACGAGGAGGACGAAGAGTCCAAGGAGCTGGAGAAGATCATGGCAGACAACAGTGCCGAGGACGTCGTCGCCAAGGTATGTGGCATTCAGACCACGGAGAAGATCTACCCCAGCCTCCTCGAGGTCGTCAAGCGTGTGCAAGACGACGGCCGTGAGGATTGACTTGCTGGCTCACCGGCGACCGCAAAACCTGCTGCTGGTGAAGGACCCCGACGGACGGTGCACAAGCTTTAACGTACTCGTCAATTTTTTTTTCTTGAGTCGCTTTGGATAACGCAGGATACGATACCATGTTGATTAGTGTATTCTTCTTTTTTGGGTTTTGTCAGGCGTTTTATTATACAGAGGCATATAACATGGTCTGTCACTTCATGCCCAGCTCAACTGGGCGGCTAGCCTGGCGTTTGATGGAGGATTGGGACTAAATTGAATTCAATTGAATCAAAATATTTGATCTACAACACTTCCACCATTTCTAATCCACTCTCTTTGTGCATTGTTAATCGCTAAATATTGATTGATCCTAAGTAAGCCCATGTGCGCAATTATACCAAGCAACCCCTACATGACGGGTGATCATGTCAGGGTGGTGACACGACCATCGCGAGACATGCCATCTCACCACGGAGCGATGATTCTTCTACATATAGCATTGAGGAGCCGGGAGCTTTAGTCGTTGTAAAGTTCAGAAGGATAATGTTAGGATTTTCGGCGGAAATTCATGTTCTATTTTCTTACGTTGATTTCATGGCCATTTAGTTTCAATTTATCCTATTAAAAATTCCCCATCGCCCACCCATCCAACAACGTTGACTATTTCTGCAAGCTATTCTTAAACAACGTGGCAACCTTAGATGCAATATATATTTATTTTATGAGAGTAACCCCAGCGACTGAGAAATTAGGTCATCACGAGACGGTGGCTCGATGCAAAACACGATCGCGATCCTGATACTACCTACTGTTTTGGTTAATAACAACCCCAATATCACCACAACCCTGGCTCCGATTTCGAACATGGAGTCAAAATTTAAAGATGAAACATAACCTTAAATTATCTTGCATGGACGGTCTTGTATCTGGGCGGCTCTTTACATTTAGTCCGGGAGAGTGTGATGAAGATGCAAAAGAAATGCGGTTGTTCTTATATAATGTCGCCAATTAGAAACGCACTACCCAATGCGAAAAGTCTGATAATTTCATGGTAAGGCTAAATTGCCTTGATGAATTCTTACTAGATATTGCGATAGCCCTGGAACAGCCCATAGAAGATAGTCATGGATCAGTGATGTCTGATTTGTCAACTATTGCCATATTCGCCGGCATGTGTTTAACTCAAACCAAGAGTTATGCGCAATTACCGCGCGGGAACCCTGATAGGCTGCAAAAGTTTATGATTCGGAATATTACCACATCGTGTGTGTACGAAGATGAACATGCCCTGAATACCGACGCTCGGGAAACCCCAGATTGATAATAATAGTAAGATGTATAGAGAAGCTAACGGAATGCGATGTTGTTAAAGTGGCCAATTCTCCTTTGGGTGAGTAAGCCAACGTCCAAACTTGCACATATCTTGGCGATGGTAGCCTAGATGGATAGGACTACCTTATTCTATTATACCCTAGTATGGATTTATCCAAGGTCATCATTCATTGTAAAGGTCTGATGGGTGATATGGTTTCCTAAAGACTCTGCATGGTCCCGGTACTACGGTTCTATAGTGCTTCGAGGGAGTTTGAAAAATGAGTGTTGGCTGACAACGTCATGCCTCAGAGTTCTACACTGGAGCGTCTGAACCTCAAAGCTAAAAGATAAGAGAATTACGCAGCTGGATCTTGCCAGGGTGAAGAAAAAAAGTGGCGCGTTTGCATATTTGCCTTAATATGGAATCCTCTCACCGAAAGCCAGAGGTCTTGCGGGTCGGGATTGCGCAGGAAGCCATCGCATGCTCACTCTGCTTGTCAGCCCTCGGTTACGTTATTATCGTCAACGGCTGACCCTCATCACCTCACTTATTAGCCCGACCCGCAGGATTCCGGATGTCGGCCAGGTACCAATATGAACATCGCGGCTGACCAAGGGAGGCTTGAGCTGAGCAATTTGTGAGTTGAGGGATTGCAATTGAGGGGAGAGGCTGGAGCAAGTGATCATGTCAATATTTTGACGTTTTGATGATGTACGATACAAAATAATGTATTGTTTGATATGAATTAACACGTGAATTGAGGTTGACCTTAAGACGCTTGTCCTAGTTTGGCAGAAAAAGCATCACGCAATGGGCTAAAGGATGGCCGAAATGGGTCTCACGTGACGCAGAAGTATCTTCCTGCTGCCTCATGGAGGGGAGCCGAGATGATTCGATTTTGGGACCGCCTGATGAGGCAAGATTGCACTTGGAAGTAGTAGGTTTCGTTTGGCTGTCTTTCGAGAAAACTCAATCATGCTTCGTAGCCGGGCTTCTCTCGGTGTCAGCGCCTTTGCGCGGTCGTCCGCTGCCTCACTTCACCAGCGCTGCTCCTCAATTGCTGCTGTTCGAGCTTTTGCGACCGAGGCCGCTGCTCCACCACGAGTTCCTAAGCCAGCTTCTCCTGCGCCGGCCGATCCTACACCGGCGGCTCCCAAACCCCCTCCTACACCACCTCCCGCGCCGGCCATTACCATCTCAAAGAGCCACAAGGTAGTTGTAGTCGGTGGTGGCCCCGCTGGTCTTGCCATCAGCCACCAGCTGCTCCGTTCGGGCAAGTTTGCCCAGGATGACATCGCCATTGTCGACCCTGCCGAGTGGCATCACTACCAGCCTGGATGGACTCTGGTTGGCGGTGGCCTCAAGGAGAAGGAAGAGCTTCGACGCCCAATGAAGGAGCTGGTCGACCCTCAGTTCAAGTTCTACAACCAGGCTGTTGGCGGATTCACTCCCGAGCAGAACTTCATCACCCTTGGAAATGGCGACAAGATCGGCTACGAGCAGCTGGTTGTCGCCCCAGGTATCAACATCAACTATGACAGCGTCAAGGGTCTCCCCGAGGCGCTTGCTGATAAAGACTCTCTCGTTTCCTCCATCTACGGCTACGACACCGTTAGCAAGGTCTTTGGCACCATCGAGCGTCTTCGCAAGGGAACGGCCATCTTCACCCAGCCCGCAGGCGTGATCAAGTGCGCCGGTGCCCCCCAGAAGATCATGTGGCTCGCTCTCGACCACTGGAAGCAGGCTGGCTCTTACGATCCGGCCAAGCCTTCTGCTTCCGATATCAACATTAGCTTCGCCACTGGCCTCCCTGTCATGTTTGGTGTGCCCAAGTACAGTGCCAAGCTCGAGGAGCTCCGCAAGGAGCGAGGCGTTGAGGGTCTCTTCCAGCACGACCTCACTGCCATTGTCGATGACAACAAGGCTGTCTTTTCCGGCCCCAACGGGGAGGTGACCAAGACGTTTGATTTCCTGCACGTTACCCCCAAGATGGGACCTCACGCCTTCGTCAAGAACAGCGCTCTCGCCAACGAGGCTGGCTATGTTGACGTCGATGACGCCACAACTCGCCACAAGAAGTTCGGCAATGTCTGGTCTGCTGGTGACGCTTCCAGCCTTCCCACCTCTAAGACCGCTGCTGCCATCACCGCCGAGTCCCCCGTCCTGGTCCGCAACCTTCTCCAGGTCGCCGAGGGCAAGGAGCCTGATGCTCAGTACGACGGATACACCTCCTGCCCTCTCCTGACTGAATACGGAAAGGTCCTCCTTGCCGAGTTCAAGTACGGTGGAGTTCCCCAGGAGACTTTTGGCGATTTCTTCGACATCGACCAGGCCATCCCCCGCCGCTCATTCTACTACCTGAAGAAGGACTTCTTCCCTTGGGTGTACTACTCTTCCATGGTCAAGGGCACCTGGGCCGGCCCCAAGGGCTGGATCAACTGAGTGCGATTCGGGAGAAAAAAAGAAGTTTTTATAATATTAATGTATTAGATTGAGATAGAGCAAAAGTTTGAATGTATATCAACCTATACCAGATGCCGCAGCAACTTCCTCCATTGGTATCTTATTGAATTTTTATCGTAGTTGCTGAAGAGACACTTTTGAGATTTCGATATTTCCTGAGCGATGAGCTCATATCGCTAGCTGATAATTAAGAACGCGTAGAACGTAGAAGTGAAAATGCCCTAGAAACGGCTAGTTTCGGTTCTTGGAAGCATCTTTTTGCTAGACTTCTCTTCTCGGAGCGCTGTGTGACGCTCTTACTGTCACTTCCCTCACTGGGAGGCTTGTGATATTCTTCTACCACAATGGTAGTGCCCAGTGACTCCGATGATTCTTTGGGAGAGTAATTCTCAACGACAGCTGGAAGTAGTTTCGAATGGATGGTATTGGCAACCAGAATCTGCGTCCATTCCAATATGGATTGCGATGAGAAGAAGTCGTCTGCCAGCGGATCCCCAAAGATGAGGTCGATTTCTCGGCAGTTCTCCTTGAACTGCGAAGAGAACTTCTTGGTGAATATGTGGCTGGTCTTTTCGAAGTAGTGATCGATGGTCTTTGGCGGCCGTACAATGACTTGATATTGGCGGAGTGACAGCTTCTCAAAGGTTTGCTCCACAGCCAGGGGGAGCACTCCTACTTGGTAGGCGGCCCGGAATTTGAGAAAGGCTGGCTTTGTGAAGTATTCTCTGGTCCCTTCGAATGCCCGGAGCATTTGTCGTCTGTCGCCCTCTGCTTCCATGTTGGACTTGAAGTTTGAGGCTCCAACTTTAATGGTGATAGTAGGACAGGGCAGTGATGAAGGAAGGGCCTGGTGATCCCGTGAATAAGATGAAGAGAAGAATGCACTGAGTAAGGTACGATCAGGTTAGCATATGGCGGGATAAAATATTTTCAGTAGATAACCTCTCGCCGTACATAACCTTTCTGATATCTCATGCCAGTGAAACCTTGTGCTCCTCCCTTGCGTTGGTCGGAAGCGCAAAATTCGATACCCTGGATAGCCCCTCATGACATATCACATTTAAGGGATGCGTGCTTGGTTTTAGATAAAGAATTCATCCTGATTCGGAGATTCTATGCTGTACAAGTACGCTATGAATGTTTCAGTATTTGAAAAGAGTCAACTTTTGTCGCTTGCGGCCAGACCCACCGGCCGCATTCTCTTCCCGCGGCATCGTCCACAACCGGATGCGGGAGCTTGGTTCCTACTTCCGGCTCGTCTTTTGTCTAAAACACGGCAGACAATCACCCTGGAAGGATGAAGGCTTTTTTACGGTTTGCTCTACACCGCTTTGGCTGCGAGCGTGGGCAAACCTAGCGCGGATAATATCGCGTTTCTGGAGCTGACCGCCTGTATGAACCACATGAAGCAAGGGAATTTGATGTTTTCTCGTATTGCGGCTCACTCGACTATGATTTCTGAGACACTCGGTGACTTTGTCTTACAAAAGTTACCATCTTCTGCGTTCATAAAGACAAAGACGAAGACTCTCTGTTCTTGATGATCAGCCTTACTTATGGAAGTAGCCTTTTTGATTTATTAGGATAAGGCTCAAACTACTCTGAAGGTATCTCCCTTGTCTGTGAAACTAACTCAGAACGCTCTTTCCCCAAGGCCCCCATAGTTGAGTTTCATTCTTCTAGCCTGTACAGGCTTGTTAGCTCTCATCCCCCACTTCGCCCACCCCTTTGCACAACCTTTGAAACATCCCTACCTGAAAGGAGCCTTGTCCTCACTGCAGCATCTGCTGCATCGCGTTAAGTCTGTATCCTTCATTCCGTTCCATGAGTTCAGAGTGTTTCCCACTGTCTACAATCTGCCCATTCTCCACCATGAAAATGATATCGGCCTTTTGCACCGTATGTAAGCGATGTGTAATGGCCAGCACAGTAGTGCCTCTAGACGCCCTCTCAAGTCCCTCTTGGAGTGCCGCTTCTCCATTTGCATCCAACGCGCTCGTGCTCTCATCCAAGAGCAGTAAACGGGGTCGACGAACTAGAGCACGGGCGATGGCAAGGCGCTGTCTCTGTCCACCGGAGAATCGAGAGGCCGACTCGCCGCACTCCGTATTGTAGCCATCGGGCAGAGCGATGATCTCTTCGTGGATATTGGCCAGACGACAGGCTTCCTCGATCTCAGCATCTGTGGCTTCATGACCCGGCACCGCGCCCAGCCCAACGTTGTACTTGACAGTTCCGTCGAATAGTGAAGGCGACTGTGGCACCAGAGCAATGCCATCTCTAAAGGACTCGGACATCTCGGCAATGTTCCTGTCGTCAATCATCACGGCGCCCCCCGTAGGCTTGTAGAGTCGCTGAACGAGACTCATGATTGTGGACTTGCCGGCACCGGACGGCCCGACGAGGCCACAGAATTGATTGGGGGCGATATCAAAGGTAACGTCGTTCAGGATGGGCGCATGTGGGCGTGTTGGGTAGGAGAATCCTACGTTTTTGAACGACACTTTTGCGCCGCCCTTGGCTGACGGGGGTGGTGAAGAGCTCTTCTTTTCTGGTGAAACGCTCTCGACGTCGGATTTTGGCGGCTTGCCGGCATGGAGACTGGACCCCAAGTCGATAATCTTCATGACCCGGGAGACAGCAAGACGAGCGCGAGAGAATTCGGGAGCCAAAGTAAACATCGTCCCCCAGAGCTGAGCACTCGTGAGCATCGCCACGAGAATGATCAACAGGTCTCTCTGCGTGTATTCCCCCTTCATGATGAGCTGTGAACCCCACCAGTAGGCCAACGCGTTGATGAAGGTTCCGATCGTGTGAGAGATGGCCAGGAGAATGTTTGTCGTCGCGGCTGATTGGGCAACCTGCCGTCTCGGGGCTTCCAGCAAGCGGTGATAGGTGTCCATGTAGGTCTTCTCCAGAGAGAGCACGGCGACGCTTCTGATGGATTGGATGGCTTCCTGTGCCAGAGATGTGGCCTTGGTGAAGGCTTCCTGATGACGCTCCTCGAAGCGCGCCAGCATACGAAGCTGCATGAACCCTGCGCCCAGCTGGATGGGAATCATGACGAGACACACGAGGGCGATCTTCCAGGCGAAGATGTTACTGATGATGATGGCGATTACCACGTTGATGCAGATTGCAAAAACGGTGCCGAATGTTGATCCGCTGAACGCACCGACCGACATGCAGTCTTTCGTGATGATGGACAGAAGCCCGGATGGTGTTCGGCCATCAGACTGGTGCCACTCCAGGCCTTGCTCGAGCAATGACCGGAATGAGAGAATACGGAGAGAGTATAGGATGCGTTCTCCAATAACCCCGAACCCCCACCATGCGAGGAAGTTGGCAATAAGCTCGACTCCTCCAAGCATGAAGATGAGCCCGGCAAAGAATCGACCCATGGACATGATATTGCTGGCAGTGTTGCCGCATGTGTTCAGAGCTCCGACGGTGAACCCAAATATAATACCAGAGCCAGAGAACGTAGCACCGACAAAGGCGGCTGCAATAAGAGCAATTACGAACCAGCTCAGAGACGGGCGAATGAGCCATGCGATGCCTTTGATGGTGCCGCTGAATGGCTGGGCGGTGTCCTCTTCTGGAGTCTTTTTGACGTCTTCCTTTTCTTTGCCGTCACTCTTTTCGCCTCTCTCATCGGAACTGCGAATAGTATCCTCCTTGACCGCGAACTCATCAGTCTTCTCAGCATGTGCATGATCGAGAGAGCTGCTAGAAATGGACTCTAGTTCCGGATGAGACTTGCTGTCCACTCGCTGCAACTTTGCCATGTGAGCAAACTTGCCCTCCTCCTTAGCCATGAGCTCCGAATAAGTCCCTTGCTCAACAATCTCACCGGCCTCTAGAACAATAATATTGTCCGCATTGCGAATCGTCGATAGCCGATGGGCAATGGAGATGATCGTCCGCTTGCCCAGCGAGGCCTTTTCCACAGCCTGCTGAACTCTCAGCTCGCTGGCCGAGTCGACCGACGCCGTTGCTTCGTCGAGGATCAGAATCTCCGGCTCCCGGATCAGAGCCTGCGCAAGAGCGACGCGTTGACGCTGGCCACCGCTTAGCAGCGTGCCCCGTGTGCCGACAGAGGTCCCATAGCCGGATGTTAGTCTGCCAATGAACCCGTCGGCATCTGCCTGCTCGGCCGCCTGGCGGACGAGGCGAGCAACCTCGGCGACATCAGCGCCCTCTGACTCGGCTGCCGTCAGAGCGTTGTGGCCTTTGGCGGCCAGACGGGCGAGTTCAGGCCCGCCGAGGAACGGCTTGAGGTGCTGGTGCTGCTGGTGAGGGGAGTTGACTAGACCGAAGGCGATGTTCTCCAGGACGGAGCAGTCGAAGAGGGTGGGTTCTTGCTGGACAAAGGTCATATAGCTTCTCAGGGATTTGACGTTGAGGCTCTGGAGATCGTCGTCGCCAATCTTGATCGAGCCAGAGGTCGGGTCGTGCAGACGAGCGACCAAGGACGCGATTGTTGACTTTCCACTGCCCGATAAACCGACGATGGCGGTATACTTGCCAGCAGGGAAGTCAAGGTTGAGGTTTTTCAGGACTTGCTGGCTGGGTCTGGACGGATACTCAAACGACACATTGTCAAACGTGATGTTCTTGGAGCCGCCGGGTGGAAGACTCCTGCCCTCGCTCGAGGTGGCATCGATGTTTGAGGGCGTCTCGATGTCTTCCAACAACCTTCGGTATGCCGCGACAGCGCCGCTCAGGAAGGGGAGCAAAGGGGCCATGCCACCGAGCATGACGCAAGCTGTTTTCCATTCATGTTAGTGCCTGTTGAGAGCTTGCGCAGCTGGAAATAGACCACTTACCATCAATAAGAAGATATACAATGGCGTAGATCTGTCCAATCGTCGAGTTGCCGTTCTCATCAGTTAGGGAATCAGCGATCCGGATACTCCCCTGCCAGAAGGCCAGCGCATTCGCCGAGTATGCGACAAAGTAGAGCATGCCCGTCTGTACAGCCGCAACGGCTGCCTTGACCATGGCGTGCTTGCGGGATTGAGCCATGTGCCGCCCAAAGACAGACTCGAGACGCGGTGCCGCGCTGAACGCCTGAACGACGGAGATGTGCTCCAAGGCTTCAGAGGCGATCGAGGACGCAGCGGAGGAGGCTTCGTTCTGCTTCCCTACGTATCTCGAAAGGTATCTGCCGCCGAGCACGGCCGAGATGAGGAATGCTGGGAGCATGGAGATCAAGATACCGGCAAGCCTTGGCTGCTGCGAAAAGGCAATGACAAACACGGTGATGATGAAGCTAAATGTAGTTAGGATGGTGCCGACCTTCTCAGAGGTGCCCGCCTGCACGGCCGTGATGTCGCCCTGCAACCTGCTCGAGACAACGCCGGCCGCGCCCCGCGTGTCGAAAAAGGCGGGAGGCTGGCGTAGGAGGGCGGCGAGGTACTGGTTGCGCAGGCGCTGGGCGAGGCGCTGGCTGATGATCCCCCAGGCCGTGAGGTAGAAGTAGATGAGGGCGAATGCGATGGCGCCGATCCAGGCGGTCTTGATGACCTTGGCGTTGATGGCCGACTCGAACTGGAACGCGTCGCCCCCTCCTTGCGCGGTGTTCTCATCGGCAGCGCAAGTGGCGCCGTTGAAATCGTCAACGAGCTGACCGAACAGGACACCCATGAGGGGGAAGGGCACTCCGGCGCCGGCAGCGCAGAGTGTGCCGAAGACGATGAGAAAGTAATCAATCCATGTGGGCTGGGCGGCGAATAGAAGTCGGAAGAAGATGAAGAAGTCCTTGAAGATCTGTCCAAGTAGAGAAAGTCAGTGTGCTGTTCAGACTCAAAGGATAAAGGGGTTAGTCGACACTCACATTTGACTGTTTTTGATCTGCCGTTTCTGAATCGACGGCCGTGACCTGGCTCTCGCCATTCGTCTTCTTTTCGCTCTGTGGCATATTGGAGAGCTTGTTCGGACTCGGGCTTCTGCTCGTATTGTATCTCGCTTGAATTGATGAGCATAGGCAGTCCGAACAAGGAGGTCGCCGTAGGAGTGGAAGCGAGCGAGGACGAAGCTAATCGCATTGATCTCTGGCTGGGTGACCACCACGTAGACTGTAAGGCGAGGCACAACTGGGCTACCGATTGGAATTGGGGAATGAGAAAGAAGGAGGAAAGAAACTAGCTTGGTATTATTCAGGGTTGCTGCGGTTTCGGAGCGAGTAGCTCCTCGGCCAAGAGTCCATAGAGCGAAATTTGGGCAAGCTGAAGCAAGCAATGCGACCATAGCAAGGGAAGCTACTGCTTTACGTCACATCTACGGTAGCTTGGTCCCTTCTCTACATGGATAGCTCTACAGAGTAGAGTTAGCTGATTTGTTGCTTTTGGCAGCTGGACTAAATGGGAAGAGATTGACTGCATAGGACAGGCAAGAGACACATATAGCCGGGACTGGACTTCCGAGGGATTTTCATGTATTCGTATAGCTATTTTGATGATTCACCCTGCTGTTAAACCAGATAAGGTGCTTGGCTTGTGTAGATGATGCAACCTTGCCTTGCTCGTGCGGGTAACATGTCACCTCTACAGACAGCAAATTCCTCTAAGGAGGCCTGAGCAGGGCGAGAGGCGTGTGGGATAGCATGTGGGATAGCCGAGAATAAGAATGAAAGGGGAGGGGGTGTAGATGGGCTGAGAACCCATTGGGCGATCCTGATGAACCACACAACATGCTTGACGAATTCTTTATCAATCACTTTCGGGGCGGGGCTCTCTCATGTGCCGTGGCGGGTCTTCCTCCCTCAGGGCCAAGATATTCATCCTGAGCGGCTGAAGATGGTGCAAGAAGATCTTCAGCGCCACATTTTCCATCAAATAGGTGCTAGGTCAAGGTATTCAAACCTGACTCATCATGTAATCTATGCGCCACGCCCAATGAAGGTTTCAGAGCATCATTCATCCGCATGGTTCTGACTAACAGGCGTGGATATTGTGCCCGTCAGACATACCATAGGGACTTTTGCTTATACCCCTGCTCCTCCCTTGCCTTGTATCTATACAATCTCAATGTACTGTACAAACAGGCCTTGTATCTTTTGGATAAGGCTACACACTTTGGTGTAGGAACCTCGAAGAAGCATCTCCCGAGAAGGATCACGTAGGAATAGCAATACCGGCCTTCGCGACGATGCGGTCCTGCCAAGAGCCAAGAAATGGCAACATTGTTGCATGGTATCTGCATAAAGCCCGAAGATTACTCACCTTGAGAAATGAGGACGGTTGACTATCATATTGCTACCCTCTCCTGGCTCTTCCCCCCTTCCCATTGTTTTAGCAAAACTTATTCTTAATGGGCATTAGATAGTCTTCGTGTTGAAAATGACGAAAAACCGGATTCTGTTCATAACAAATGTCGAGCTTGGGCAGGCCAACGTCCAACTCGCAGTCATCCAGGAGCTCCTTGCCAAAACGGACGACTACGATCTGCACCTCGCCTCGTTTGGGGGCCTCTCACAAGCGATCGACTCACTCAACCAAACCACAACCCCGCAAAGAGCAGTGACTTTCCACGAACTCAAAGGTCCTACTTGGAAAGAGGCCTTATTCGAACGCTCGGAACATAAATGGAAGGAAACATGCGCCCTCGCACCAACGTGGTGGAACGCCTCGCGGCTGGCGCCGATGATGACACGGATCGTAGCACCCTGGAGTAGAGAGGAGCTGGTCGACCTCGTGCTGCAGACTGAAAAAGTGGTCAAGGACGTCGACGCTGACCTCGTTATTGTTGACAACCTTTTCACTCCTGCCATCACCGTGTGCTACAACCTCAACCCGAAATGGTCTGTTCTGTCGCCAAACTCGTATCGAGAGTTCATTCTCGGTTACCAAACAGAATTCGAACGACTGTATCAACATCCTCCGTAAGTTTCGATTCAAGTAATATGTCCTCAATTATCTATTAAACATCCATCATGCATCCATCATATGGGAGTTGTGAGCTAACTTGGTTCCGGATATATAGATGTGCCTCCCTCCTTCCGTATCCCGTCCCTTTCTACCTACGACCAGCCGCGTGGTATATCCAAAAGCAATACATGAAATTGGTAAAGGATCAGTGGGTAATTGGACATGCGATGAATATGCAAGAGAAGATAAACAAGCCGTATTCAGACTGGGGAAGAGTATCGTACGACCCGCCCAAGGGCCTCAAGATCATCCTCCCAAGTAATTCACATAACGATTTCCCCTTCAGCGTTGTCCCTGACCATATCGTCTCTTGCGGGCCAATCGTCCGTGTTGCGAAACCTGTTGAGGAGACCGACCCAGACTTGGCTGCTTGGCTCAAGAGGCGGCCGACAGTCTTCATCAACCTGGGCAGCCATGTGATACACGACAAGAACGCCACGTCGGAGCTGACGGCGGCTGTGCACTCCCTACTCGATGAGGCCAGGAAAGCTAAGCAGGAGATCCAGGTGCTATGGAAGATGAACAAGTCTGCTGGTGGACAAGAAGAGGGCCAGAAGAGCGCGGTCTCCTCGGCTATGAACGGCCACGCCGACAATGACCGCATCCGAATCGTAGACTGGCTCGAGACCGAGCCCATCTCCATCCTCAGATCCGAGAATGTCATATGCTCCGTGAACCACGGCGGCGCCAACTCGTACTTCGAGGCTGTAAGGTACGTTACTCTCCGCCCAACCTGCCCGCCTGCATAGCATGCTAAGACAAAAGAACAGCGCCGGCGTTGCCCAAGTGGTACTTCCGGTTTGGTTCGATACGTATGACTTTGCGCGCCGCGTGGACTATCTGGGCATTGGCAGGATCGGCAATCGGCAGCACGCGCCCAGTCTCTCCAAGGACGAGCTGGCCCCCGTGCTCAGGCAGGTGGTCCTCGGGCGGGAAGCGGAACGAATCAGGGAGAGAGCCGCAGCTATTGCAAAGGCATGCCACGCCGGTGGGGATGGCCGAGAAATTGCCACGCAGGCCATCCTCGAACTATTGACGGATGGGGAGTAAGGTTGAGTTTTAGGTCAGCCTACATGATGCTTAGTTTGCGGGAAATATTCTCCTTGGAAAAAGCAACGTCCGGGAAGGGCTCTCGAGTGGATAGAACAATATGGATAGTTCCGTAGACGGAGCCAACATGGCCAGCGACTAATTGAAGCTCTGTACGGTAGTATGGTCCCCTATTGGCGGCGAGCCGATCAAGTTTTTCTTACTATTATTTCCCATGGCGGTCAGAAGACGGGAATGGAGCCAAACAGCTCAATATCGGCTCTGGGTCGTCCGGCCATGGAGAATTCCAGGAGCCAAAGAGGGTCCAGGTCAAGCCCCCAGCCGCAGTTGTGATTCATTGCTTTCCGTGTGACAGCACGGGACAGACGGGACCAAGCCTGCTTTTGCTTGGAGCTGGCTGACCAGGGTCAAGGCCCCCAAGGTCTCAATAGCTACCGTTCTGGGGAGAGACGTACGTACACCAAATGCTACCCAACACAAACGGCGGTGGTTTGTCCGTTTGGGGCAAAGGAGGGGGTACGCAGAAATGCCTCGAGGGTCCAACGCAGCAGGGCAGCGTCAACTCCGTCAAAAGCAAATTCTTCCCATCGACTTGGCCTAGAATTTTCACAAACTAGCTTCTGGCGCTAGGAAAGAGGCATGTGGATAGAGGGCGGGGGCGATCTGCTCCCCTCGTTGGGCGTGATGGGACTGCGAGCGAGTTTTGGACCAGGATCACGAAATTACGCGAGGGACACTGGGGTCTGGAATAGGCAGCTTGCATGGCCCTCGGGTGAGGAAAGCTTCTTTCGGCCTGCCCAGCGTGACGGTGTGATTGGCAGTGACGGCCAGGCTCCTCCCGTGCATGCATAGATGCAGGCTAAGGGGTGATGGTGGTGGTTGGCAGCGTCCTGGTTTATCATACGACCCCGACTATCGATCTTATCTGATCAATCTTAGGGCCAACGCCAGCTGAGGCAAAAAGCCACTTGAGAGGCATCCTGGAGGCGAAGGATTGGCTCGCCAAGGCCCGATTTGGACCCGGCGCCTGCTCCCTTCCCCCCCTCGGCCAAGGATGCATGTCCATCCATGCCACTTTGCTCGCTCGCCATGCTCCGGCTCGGAGCACTTTGCACATTCGAGACTCGCGGCTCTCGTCCCAGGCTCGCACATGTGGCGACAGCGTGGGACCAAGGCGGTTTCCGTGTGTCATTTCATCCAGACTCTAGCCTCGACGAACCAACGACAGGGCGAAAAACCTGCCGGTCAGGCTAGAAAATGAGGCGGGTCTGGTCCTCGTGAGCAAACAAGCTTGCTGGGACAAGCCTTTCGGGTAGATATATTAAGCTCTGCACAGCGGGAGTGGCACAGGTCTACATCTCGGTTAATTCACCCCTCTCTATAACACTGCAGAACAGAGTGTGCTTCCCCCACTCTCTGCTCACTCTGCTCTGTCTCACTTGCCGAGAAAGGGACCACGGGTTTGATTGATAAGTCCGCCGTCTCCCGCTTGGATTTTCTTCTTGCCGTCGCGACTCTTGTGTTGAACACAGACGGATCGCTTTCATCCTCACATCCACCATGGCCGTCACCAAGAGCGACGAGAAGATTGCCCACCCTGCCGAGGCTCATCTCGACTCGGAGAAGGGCAATGGCGGTGATCCCCATGCCCAGGAGGTCTACCATAGCAGCAGCAACGACGGCTTTGACTCGGACCACAATGAATTCCAGGAGGGTGTTCAGCGCGTCCGAGCCATTACCACCATCTGGTCCAAGTCGACTCTCTGGAGCTTCTTTGCATTGTAAGTCGAGCTCTGCTATCCAAATGAACCCATTGTCGCGTGCCATTGATTTGACTGACACGCAAACGCTGTCTAGGCTCTACCTGATCTCCTTTGTCGACTATCTCCAGAATGGCATCGACTCTTCCCTCAACCCGTACATCACCTCCAGCTTCGGCGCACACGGTCTGCTCAACATTGCCAGTATCCTGTCCACCATCATCGGAGGTGTCATCCCTCTGACGATCGCCAAGGTCATTGATATCTGGGGCCGTGTCCAGGGCTTCGTCTTCATGCTTACCGTGTGCGTCATTGGCATGATCCTCAAGGCCACCTGCCAGAACATCGAGACCTATGTCGCCGGCTCTGTCATGTACTGGACCGGCCACATCGGTGTGCTGTACGTGATTGAGGTCATGCTGTCTGATATCACCACCCTCAGGAACCGCATGATCCTCATCGGCCTCAGCGGCACCCCTCGCATTGCCAGTACCTTTGCCTCCGCCCCCATTGGTCAGCTCTTCTACACCCATTCCAACTTCCGCTGGGCATTCGGTGCCTTTGCCTTCATCCTAGTCGGATGCAGCATGCCCGCCATGGGTCTCATGGTGGTCATGTCGCGCAAGGCCAAGAAGGAGGGCCTCATGAAGCCCAGAGCCGCAAGCGGGCGAACCTGGATCGAGAGCTTCAAGCACTATGCTGTCCAGTTTGACCTGTTTGGCATCTTCCTCATCTCGGCTGCGCTGTCCTTCCTCCTGCTGCCATTCAGCTTGGCTGCGTATGCCCCTAACGGATGGTCTACTGGCTACATCATCGCCATGATTGTCCTCGGCGTGCTCTTCATTCCCGCATTCTACATCTGGGAGCGCAACTTCGCGCCTGTCCAGTTCCTGCCATTCAAGTACCTCAAGCAGGGCACAATCATTGGTTCTTGCCTGCTGTACGGCATCATGTTCCTGTCCACCTTCACCTGGAACGGATACTACTACTCCTACCTGCTGGTCGTGCACCGCCAGAGCATCACCAACGCCCTGTACATCCTCAACGCCTACTCTCTCACTGCCACCTTCACTGCCCCCATCATCGGTGGCATCATCAGCTGGACCGGAGACTTCAAGTGGACCGCCTACACCGGTGTGCCCATCATGCTGCTCGGCACAGCCCTGCTCATCCCCTACCGCAGCCCCGACGCCTCTCCCGGTGTCTTGGCGGTGACCCAGCTCCTGGTCGGTCTTGGCAGCAGCTTCTTCACCACCTGTAGCTCCATCGCCATCATGGCCCCCGTCACCCACCAGGAGATTGCCGTCGTCAACGCCCTGGCCGGCCTCTTCGGTGGTGTCGGCGCTGCCATCGGCTACGCCATCGCCGGAGGTCTGTGGAACAACATCCTCCCCGTCGAGCTCAACAACCGCCTCCCCGAGGCGGCCAAGGAGACGTCGCGCATCATCTTCGCCAACATCACCATGCAGATGGAGTTCGCCGATGGGACCCCCGAGCGCCAGGCCATTGTTGACTCCTACGCCCACGTGATGCGCCTCATGGTCATCACCGGCGCCTGCCTCATGCCCCTCTGCGTCCTCTCAATCTTCGTGTGGAAGAACATCAACATCCGCAAGATTGAGGAGGAGCGCGGCAAGCAGACCAAGGGCAACGTCTTCTAATCGCGCCAGTCGCGTTCGAAGAACCCCCCGAGATGGAAGAAAAAAACTGGAGGCGGAAAATGGGTAGGGACGGACGGGTCGTGATGAGTCTGATACACGGGCTGTTTCAGCTCGGGCGATCAGCTTGTTGGATGAATACCCACTACAGAGTGATGCATGCAGTAGGGATGGGATGGGCTTTCTTTTCGTTACATGATACCAGTAGGGGGAGGTTCTCCTTACTTTTTTTCAAAATACTTAGCTTAGGCTCTCTTAATCACAGTGATTCCCCGATCACCCTTTTCGCCATCGTGAATAACATGTGAAGTGATCAGCGCGCCCATCCACCCCAGCCATCGGCGAGGAGGTGGCGCGATGAGAGCGATACCCTTGGCTGCGGCATAGGCTACCGACGGAAGAGGAAAAGATGATGGGCACGACCATTTCCCTTCTTTCAGCGACCTGCATTGAGCTGCGCTCGGCGGTCCTTTCCCGGACGCGTGGAAGCGGGAAATTCCGAGTGGTTAGACTGGGAGAACGTCTTGGTCCAATGCTACCCTGAGTACGGTGATATTTGCACCGCCGTCTTTCCCACTTCCGAGGCAACGATAATTAGAAATGAAGATTCATTTCGGGGGACACGAGTGAGCAGTGGAGCTCCCCCTGCGTGCTGGATACCACGGATAAAGTGAGAATTAACGTTGGCATTTCTCCATTGTACATACTTCATTAGTGGATAGCATATCAGGCGGGCCGAGGGCAGGCTGTTCTTCAGCCCTGGATATATTGGCCGGTTCCCGTCGGGTCAAGACATCGAAGTGGTCTGTCATGCCAGATATTGCCCTCGCTGGGGCCAACTCTGCAGGAAGGGCAAACTCCACGCCAAGTCTCAGCCCACAATGCTGAACATGACTCTCCCTCTCGTTCCATTTTCAGAAGACCCTAGTCAAATCGGAGTACTGGCACATCCAGCGTGGGCTGCTCCCTGCTGGCTGCGATATTAACGTCATGGATCCCCCACTATAACCTCGTGTGCCCAAACGCGATACGCTGGTTTATTCCAACTTTCTAGTGGAGATGTAAGCGCTAAAAGATGCCATCTAATCGATCAGTCAACGGGCTGCAGGGGTCCAGCGAGAAATTTGACATTTCACGGTGCATGATGGATGTGACAGAGCTGCCAAAAGAGCGCCAGTAGGATTCAATCCGTAGTAACCAGAACGATTCTGAAGGAACTCAGACCAAGTGAGGAAACCAAGACGTATCGTCATTCTTGAGGGTCTAGCATATGTAGTATCCGTGGTATCTTCCGCCTACAGCATCTCCAAGATCTTCTGTGCGGCCACTCGCCTCCCTCCACCGTTGTTCTCGCACAGCTGCGCCAGCTCAACAGCCTTCTCCTTCATCGACTTGGAGCGAGGCCCCAATACCACCTGCTCCAGGATGGGGCCCAGCTCCCGGGCAGAGCATTGCGGCGCATTCCAGGGGCTGCCGAACTTGCCAATACCCAGCCATTCCACACGCTTGGCGAAATCGTAGGTGTCGCCCCAGACAGGCAGGATGACTTGCGGGACGCCGGCACTGTAAACAAGATGATGTTGTTAGTTCAGAGGCCTTGAAGAGGGAACAATATGGAGTAGAAGCCTTACCTGAGCGCGTCAAAGAAGGAGTTTGCGCCGCCGTGGTTAACCGAGCAGGCAATGTGCCCGCTGGTGAGAATGGCGATTGGATCCGGGTCAATCCACTCGGTGATGCGTACCAACTCGCCAAACTTGAGTCCCAGCGCCGCAAACACCTTGGATCCCTCTCCGGTCTCGTACTCGCCGCGCTTGCTCAGCTTCCAGAGGACCTGGAGCGTCTTCTTGTTCTTCTCCCCCTTTGTGAGGAGGTGTCTCAGCGCGCCGGCCATCTCGACCGCCTGTTGCTCGGTGTACGTCGCATGCGTGCCCGTGTTGATGTATATCGTCGGGTGCTGCGACAGCCATGCGTCGAGATCCGGGTCAGTCTTCTTGAGCGGCGGAGAGGGCAGGACGATGGGACCGCAGCCGGTGATATGGTCTGGCATGACGTCAAAGGGGAAGTCGATCTCGGGACGGCTGGCAAGCAGGACCTTCAATCCCTCGGGAGGGACGATGGAGATGTAGGCCCAGTCGGCGTAGTCGGTGTCGATTTTCTCCTTCATCTGTTTCGCGTGGTCTGTCATCCACGTGTCGTCATGATTCAAGTACATCGTCCTGACCATGTACCAGACAATAGGCCAGTAATACCATGGAACAGGATATGGCACCGTGGACCGCGGGCTGGGAGAGTGTCGCGCAAGTCAGTCATCCAAGGTCTATTATTGTAATGGTCTCTGTTATGGTGAAAGGGGGGACATACGGAGGATACTTCCAGTAGTATTGTTGGTCTGGCTGTTTGGCCAGAATAAACTCCTTGTATGTGTTTGGGGACAGCACAATCCAGTTGGGCTTCACCTTGTAGCACACCGTGACGGCCGGCGTGAACAGATTGTCCACGACGACGGCGGTTGGCTTGACGTTCTCGATGATCTGCTCAATCTCTTTGACCAGCGCACAAACTTCTTCCGAGGTCCACGGACAGGCGATGCGAGTCATCTTCGCTGCTTTGCTGACATTCCACACCGTCGGCGGCATATCGCAAAGCTCCTGGAACTGGTGCTCCGATCGCCCGAACAGCGCCTCCTTCCATGAGGGGCCATGGAGCGGGATGAAGTTGATATTGGGGTGTGGTTTGGCGTCAGGGGAGGAAGACGAGATGCCAATTGAGTTGACATGCTTCGCGAGGGGGGCAAATGAAGCTATATGCAGCTTCAGTGAGGGATCCAGGCTGACCAGTTCATGGCTGACAGCCAAGAAGATGTTTGCCTGGCCCAGCTCGGCATTTGTGAGCATTAATACTCGCTTTTCCTCAGCCATGATTGCTTGTGGGCTGAGTTTTCAGTTAGTGATCACTTGGAGGGGGGGTTGATGGCTTCGAGGACCTGCCGCAAAGATGGATTCTTGATATATCAGCCAAGATAGCATCAAACGCCCGCTTCCTCCCTTGGCACTGCTCCTCAACTCCCACTCCCACTCCACCTGCAGCCAATAAACCTAGCATTGCTCTCAACAAAGTGTTCCAGCTGGTTCATCGCGTACCGCCTTGTTCCTACATGTCTCCGAATTCGGAACCTATACTACCGCACTTTTGTTTAGCTGCTACCCTCCATCCTACATGAGACTCCACTGGATCGCATAGTCGCCAAACAAAACGTATGGATGTATAGAGACTTTCGAGCCTCATTGTCCGAGGTATCGATACTTCGCAGGGGCACAGCTCGCAGTGGCAGGCCAAGAACAGCCAAGAATGCACGCCAAGACGCTCGGGTCCTTCCTTGCCCGCCACCCGCGTCACAGCCAAGTCCTTAATACCCTGAATCACGTCACTTTCCTGCGGCAGGACGAATTCAATCAGAGAGATGCTCCAGTTCACTTGGCTGCTTTAGCTTTCCCTGGCTTCAGCTACCGCACAGCGTCCAAGGCCAAGGTTGACTAATGTTCATCTAATGCCGTAATCCTTCCAAACAGGCAGGTGATCTCCAACATAATGCCTGACAATAGCCCATTAATGCCTCTTTGCTGCTGCTAAAAAGCCCTCTTTTCTCGTGTGATCCCTCTTCAAAGAGAGATAATCTAATCATCATCTTATCAGATGATCTATCCGGTGGCAAGCGGGTAGAGGGGTGGGAGTAACATGCCACTAATGGAACCCACTTTGCAAGTGCCGTAGATCTTTTCTGTTCATGCCGTTTCTTCTCCTTCTCCTCTCTCCTCGGAATGTTAGCTTCCATCATACTCGAGACGAGGAAGTGGAAATTTGAGCGTTAGACAGCCAGCTTTCGTCTCTTCCGGTTCCATCCCCCACATCACGGAATCCACAGGATCCGAGTGCGTGATCAACGTAACATAAAAAGTGGCTCACGTAGCATCCAAATTTACTACTCTTGAGACGCTCGGATCCCTGTAGCCCTAAATATTGGCTACCCTAGATCAAGAATCCTAAGGGACATGAATGATCTTAAGTCACAACTTGATCTGAAGTAGAAGAGCACTGAACCTGTATGTGCTAAAAGTGAGGATCGATCGTAATCCCTCTTGCGATTTTTGAGTTATGCCTTATTTCGGTTTATGTCTGCATTAGATCATGACTGCATCAAAGGCACAAAGCTTCCTGCTCGACCGTGATAACTCATCGATTTTTCTCCTTTGCTCTACCAATAACATTTTGAATGATCATCGCATGGGGGTACTCAAAATCGCGCAAAAGTTCAACTACAGGTGAAAATCTAAATTGATATCGTTAAGTCTAAGTTGATGATGTGTGGCTGACACTTAGGTAGCCATGTTTAGCCCTTAAAGATGGTGAGCCCCGATCTGCTGGAGGTTCTCCTCCTGCCCCAAGTATTGATACGAAGGAGCAGCATTGGCATTGGGTGCACCAGTGACAGAGATGATCTGAGTGTCACCCGGAACGATGTCAATGGCATTATCACTCAGTATAACCCCGTCGACCTCATCAAACACTAGACCTTTGGTGGGACGCTGGGCCGAGACGATGTAGGAGCCTTCCGAAGCTTGAACTGTAACGCCTCGATCAGGGAACGCCAAATACTTGAATGGCTGAGGCCAATCCACCTCTCTTGCAACCGCCTTGTCGTCTATAAAGAGACGAACTGCGATAACGTGAGGCTCCTCCTTTTCGTTGTCCGTTTCTCCGGAGTAAACCTCCGTGGTCCCGTTGGGAACAATCACCACGCCGGACTTGCGTATGCTATCTTTGATCTCCTTTCCGCTCTGTATTGAGATAAACCGAATCTCAACATCACCGCGAACCTCATCGCGCAGGCTGCTTGCCACCCACACATCGAACGGAGACCTTCTCGCTGGCCTTGCGTGGCCCACACTCCAGTCATGATGCTCGCGTTGGACACAGACATTGACCGGCCGCATCTGCTGAGCGATGGCGTAGAACCCAGGCTTCTTCTTGAGATAGTAGTCGACAATCGCCCACGACGTCGTAGGCCAGCAATCATTCGTCTGCCACACCAGAGCGCCGCCGCACAGCCTCTCGTCTCCCCACTGTCGTCGCCATCCTCGATACGCAAAGTGGAGAGCCTCGCTCTGCATCAGCTGGGACAGGTAGATGTGGCCCTTGAGGTCGGTCGCGGGGCGGAAGTTCTCGACAATGTACGTGGCGATGCGTCTCTCGTGCCCGTGGGCCTTGTTGTGGAAGTCCATCGTACGTGAGCTGGGGTGGCGTTCGGCAGGGTTGGTGATGACGGACTCGAGGGTAGAGAGTTGAGGGAATGCCTCGAGACCAAACTCGCTGACGAAACGGCCGCCGTTCTTGTCGAAGCACTGGTATTTCTCCTGATAGCCGTGCCAAACTTTGACAAGGTGAGTTTGTGATTCAGACATTAAGGGATCGTATAAGTTCTTCACTCACAATTCCATTGATGGATATCACCCGCCTTCTTGTCATTTGCCTCCCTGCCCTTGGAAGAGAAGGGCGAGCTGGGCCAATAAATGACGCCGGGGCTTTCCTCAGCCACGGCTCTGGGCAGGAGATGCTCGTAGTAGTAGCGAGCGGGGAATGTGCCCTTGAGCCATGACTCTGGATCCTTGTTGTCCCAGTCATAGTCTAGCTTGTAGTACTCTTGCGTCTGGTAATCCTCGTTGTTGCCGCAGTACACTATTATGGAGGGGTGATGGCGGAGCCGTTTGAGATTCTGCCTCGCCTCCTTGTCGACAGACTCGCGGAGTGACTCCCATGCTGGGTAGCTGCCGCATGCAAACAAGAAGTCCTGCCAGACAAGAACGCCAAACTCGTCACAGGCATCGTAGAACGAATCGTCCTCGTAGACACCGCCTCCCCATACTCTTCATGATAGGGTTAGCGATGAATGGGTTTGCTACATGGCTGATGGGAGATAAAACATACCGCACCATCACCTGGTTTCCTTCCGCCATCAACTTGACCCAGTTCCTGTAGCGCTCCGGCGTGATTCTCGGGAGGAAGTTGTCTGCTGGAATCCAACAAGAGCCGCCAGCAAAGATATCGACATTGTTGACCCGGAAGTAGAATGATTCGCCATGTTTGTCGTCGGTTTGGACAAGCTCTGCCCGACGGAAGCCAGTTTTCTTCACCGACTGGTCGATAGTGTCTTGGTCTTTGATAATCTCTACTTCTACGTCGTAGATTGCCTGGTCTCCATACCCTTTAGGGTACCATAATTGAGGTGTAGCTGCCGTAGCTAGAGTCAGTTTCTTTTCTTGCTAACAGCGGGTTGTGATGACTATTGACGAACGAATTTCAAAGGCAATGCTTGCAGTAGAATCCGCCGGGATGCTAGATGCGGTGACCACTACAGCTCCCTGGTGGGATATCGAGACGCGAACTTCGTCGACTGAACCATCAAACTCGATATTGACTGTTCCGCACACGGAGCTCAGATCTTCCCGAACAGCATAGTTGGTTAAGACATCTTGGATGAAGGCACTGGACACCTCCAGAGAGACGGGCCTCCACGGTCCAGCAGTCATCAAGACGGGACCCCAGTCCCATCCCTAGGCATTTACTCGTCAGAATAGAAAGGGCAATTGATTCGATTCTGACACAGAAACATACCCAGTGATACTGCGCCTTTCGCACCCCCAGCCGTCCCGACTCCCCGTTGTGCGCAAGGTAGCGATGCTCCTTGTGCTGCTTCTCGATCTCCCGCCCACGAAGCAAGGCGCTGTCGAAGTCAATGACGAGAGTGTTATTCTCCGGAGCAAGCAGCGACGTGACTTCCACCCTGTGGGCCAGGAACATGTTGTCGCTCGTGAGAATGACCTTGTCGTTCAATTTGACGGTCGCGAACGTGTCGAGACCGCCAAACAGGAGATAGAAGGACTCGCCGGCGAGCAGCCCAGGGCTGGAGAAAAAGGTGCGATACGTCCATGATTTCTCGCCGACCCATTCCACGTCAAGTTCGTTCATATCGACGAATGGATTTGCAATGCTTTTTGGAAGATGCCGATCAGCTAAGATGGGAGGATTAGGACGATGCTGCATGCGCTTCTGGGGTCTCACCGGCCATTGTCAATTAAATCAATGTGCGAGACAGTCGGCACGCGGGCTACAGGCAGCCAAGACTCGTCCGGGTCATCTGTCTGTTTAAATGTCCACTGGGAGGAGAGCTGCTCTCTACGTGCGAGCCTAGGCATTTTGCTATGTAGATGAATCGATAGAGAGTCGCTGGTCTGGATTGAGGGGCAATAAGGCATCAAAAGGTGCTTGAAGGGATGAATGACAGGATGCGTTCAGGGAGAACATAGTGGTTCTGGCCGTATTAATATATATGGCTGGTCTGTTGGTGAGTGAAATGCCATGACGGAGCGAGTGGAGAAGAGGATTGCTCATATAACGGCTTAGCACCCAAATGACCGCCCAGTCAACGCATCAATGTCATTCTGTATTCGTTCACTGCATCTCTGATCATGTCCGAGTGCGGGCTTGTCTGCAGGTTACATGGATGAGCCCCGTAGGGATGTGAAGTAGAGAAAGTGTTACGTACCTCGAGGCATTTAGTAGATCTGATTAGATTGATAAGATTGTCACTATCCCCTCGGCATAATACATACGGAGATCTCTACCTGATTATGATGGGTGTATGTTGAGGGCGCTTAGTTGACCGCCGTCGAACTCGCAAAGGGGTGACACTGAAGGGTTGGCTTTTTGCCCTGTATCTAGCCCTGAACAGTCAAAAATGCAGCCATGAACTCTGTGCTAACGGTGGTGTGAACGAAGCCACTTAGTGTCTGGCTCAGGGGCGTGACTGTTCCCTCGGCTTCTCACCCGCAGAGACTGCCAAGTCCCCTTGGCCTCTTCGGCGCTGTAATAAGTGGACTTTGGCCCATCTCCAGAGTCATCAGAGGGCCCTTTAGCGGGGACATTACCTCTGTTTCGGGTTTCGTGGGCTTGGCTACTGCAGACATCTGGTCCAGTTGATGGTTGGACAAACACTTACACGCAGAACTCATACTTGGGATGGATTGAACACTTGATCCGATCAGGTTCGAATAAACCAGACCGCCTATTTTTCACTAGACAACCTTAAGCCATATTGCATGCTCAATAGCTTAGTCCTGTTGTAGAATGGAGGCCATTAGACCGCCCCACCGACTGTTGAACGGTTTTTCTCCTCTTCAACCGTACAATTCCCCCCTTCCTAGTAGGCAACGTGTCAACAGACTTTAATGACAGCCGACTGTCTCCCTTCGACATAACACGAAGTTGTCATGGGTAAGACCTTCCTAATGAATTATGACTTGATGACGGGAAGCTGAACTGAATGTCTTTGATGTGTAGGTCGCGAAGTATGTGCATTCATTTCGGAACCGAGGTTACGTCTAGCCGGCGCTGTGATCTGAGACTTACCAAGAAATACTTAGATTTACTGTCAGCTATGTGGAGTTCTGTTCAATATTAGCCGCATAAGAACTCGCAAAGAGCCACGGGAAGCAGCTTGGTTATCTCTCTCGGCCAAGTATGGTACCACATGGGTTGGAAGCAATGCCAGAGACCATGAGCCTTGTGGCGACGATTGCTCAGTTCTTTATCGTGGATCTGCAGCACAAAAATCGGCAGGAGAAAGACTGGATTTAGAACTTCACGTCATCGATAACCCGACGAAGGATGAACTGTGTCCTGATCTCACAGGTGAACCGAGCAGTGATACCTCACAGTACGGCCCTGAGTATGGCCCTAAATTGATTGAAGGCAGCCTGGAGAAGTTGCAGACCTCAGAAAACACTCTGCATACACTGGATGCTCCATCGGGGCTAAGTATTGAGGATCTTAACACCGATTTTGAGCCACTATCTGTCATTGAAGATTTGGACGACGGAGAGATAGGACTCAAGGCTCTGAATGACCTTCGGTGCGACTACGAGCACATCGCCGGCCCAAATTGCGAGTATTTGGATGGTTACAACGGCAATCACATATCAGTTGGTGAGATAAGGGAGTGTTCAACTGTGCAGTGTCTTGTGCGCAAGATTGACGGCTGGGAGCCTCTTGACGATGACCAAGACTTTGAGAAATATTCGTCTTGCTGCCTCACAGGCCTAGCACGAGGGCTGGACCCGATTTGGAGCAACCGTTTCTCTCCTGTGCGTCATGGATCCAGCGAGTGGGTGACGGCAGCGAACGATTGTGACTATACACTCAGGGTATGTCCCTTTTCAAGCTCCTCTTCCAAGGAGATGCTGTTGGCTAATAATTCGAACACTGTCTACAGTCTGAGGAATTAGCTATCTGGGTCGGTCTCCCGTTCCATCCGACTTGTTTCGAACTGTTTAGAAGGGCCAGCATCAAAGCCCTCGGTCGCGTTGCCACGGAGGAATTAATGAACCTCCGTGATTACTACTGCAAATATCCGGAGAGAACGGCAGAGCCATTCTGCCAGCGCAATGACGACGTTGTTGATTCGTTCCAGGAGGGTGATTGGCGATACAATCGAGGTGCCGAGTATCTTGTTGCTAATCCAATCTTCATTCCCACATTCAAGCAGATATGTGATGCAGCTCGTACAGTCCCTGAAGACTTCAGCATACAAGGAAGCCCATTTTTTGGCCATGACGACCCGGCCAAGTCTTCAAATAAGGATCCTTTCCTGAGATTACCTTCCGAGATACTGCAAGCAATTGTTGGCTACCTCGGGTCTAAGGACATTGCGCTTCTGCGCCTGTCGTCGCGAGCATTCCGTCATTTACCTATTTCAGTATGGTATTGGCTTTTAGTGGAGGAGCTCCCTTTCATCTATGAAGCATGGAGTGACGATGTTCATCCATACAAATGGTCACTCATTGATTCTGGCCGGTTTCAAGCGCTGACGAAACGTGGTGAGGAATACGAGAGGATGCGGGAAGCGACAATCGAAACGCTGCGAACCAATGACACAGATAATTTGGAAACGTGGATGAAGAATTCCCCTGCGGCGAAATCTTGGTACGACACGGACGAGTACAATATTGGGATGGCGTCGTGTATGGAGGAAAACAAGGCGTTGCAGCCTGTGTCTCTACCATATGATAAGACAAACTGGTATAAATTGTATATCGAGATTGTCAAGAATTGGAAGGACCTCAAAGGATTGCAGAATCGCAAACGGATTTGGAAGGATATCACGGATATCATATCCCGCATGATGGAACACGCCGAGGCAAAGACTGACGAAGATGAGCAAGTAGACATATAGAATCAAATGTGTCTGACAATAAGCTGTTTTATATCATCTATGGAATACTGGAATTCCTAGCGTTTACTTATTTGCCGCTTCATAATTATGTCATCTACATCTGTCCCTTCGTGATCTTCTTCGTCATCAAACTCGAGTATAACGAAAAGCCGAACCTTTCCATCGTTTCTAGAAGCTGCAGTAATTTTAGAGGCGTATTCACAGTATCCTCACCGGATGGTGACCATGGAAAGCCCTGGAACTTTATTTCAAAATGGTCCTTTGTGAGCTCATGGCTGCTCACGGCGCGGCCGAATGCCTCCAGCAAAGCGCCCCTGATTTCTTGGGAGGGCGGTTCCAAGATTATCAGTCTATCGTGGCTATCAAATGAGATGTGAATCCATTCGCATTTCGGTGGCGGCGGGTTTTGGCGGCGGAAGGCAAGGACATCTGGCAAAGGTATTAGAGATAGATACGACACAGCTGGACGATGGGAGAAAACAACCTTTGTTTCCCTGTTTTCGAAGATCTACTGCAGAATGCAACACCCATCCCATATTGTACAACGCCTCCAACAATTTCTTGACGAGACGCGAAGTATCATCAGGGCCCAGGGAGCCATCAACGCCTCGGTACCAAGGATAGCCATTCAGCTTGAATTCACGTGATTGACCATAGTCGCGCACCTCCTGTATCCCTCTGGGCCACGCTGTCTTAAGGAAACCCTGAAAGCTCGTCACGGTGTCAGCCGGGAAATTTATGAGGCGGATCCGATCGTGTTGGTTAAGAGTGACGCAAGCAAACTTGTCAGAAAAGGTGTCATAATGTGAGGTATTTTGTTGCGATGGGCCAGGCTTTCCTTGAGTAGCTTGCTCGTAGGAAGGGGGCTGATAATCGTCCGTAGCAGGATTTCCCATCGCGATGGCAAGTGGCAGCTTATCTACGAGCTGGGGCTTACTCTGAAGGATAGAGAGGTTGAGGTTTCTTTCTGATGCATTATTCCATGCCGAGGCATGCTGAAAGAGCGAGGGCGTTTGGTACCGCTCTCTCTTGAGGTTTAGGCACACTTCTCTTCCTCGTGTCCAAAACACGATTACGGTAGGATGACCCGGGTTACGCCTGGTTTACTCTGACAAACCAGCAGAGTCTGATTGGTTTGGGCGTAATTTACTGTCCTTCAGCCACTGCTTTTTATAGTACATCCCCGTTATTTTATATTTACATCGGGGATTACTATATACGCCGGGTATCTTCTCGGGTACACTTTCAGGCATCTTACTTTTATCGCATAATAGGAGGCCTATCTAATAAAGGAATTTCAGGGGCTAGAAAGACTATATATTCTTAAAGATGAAAAGGCGCTATTCTCGCTACTTAAATAAGCTTAATTTCCTTGACAAAGGTCATACCTCTAAATCAAGTAATATGTTTTGACTTTCCTCAACCCTAAAAGGTATATTACTTGAACAATGAAATATTCAGGAGGTATAAGCTAATTTATCTTTTATGGATTTAGCGAATTACTTTTATATAATTAACGAGTAACGTACCATCCATACATTGTGTAGGTAGATTTAAGAGTCTCGTTTTTATTCAGGCCCAGGAGCTTTCAATTGCATGGCAACGCCGCTTCATGAGAAGATTATCCAAGAAAAATGATTTTCATTTCTCTGAGCCAGCTGAGATGACATCAACTCAGATTAAGTTTTCCTGCCACATGAACTTGCCATTGGATCTCTAAGCACGTGGGACCGTGAGATTGACAACTCCCCAGCGGAGAGGCTTATTCATGCGCAACCAGCTCGCTACGACGATTGAAATAAGCACACTGCTCTCCAGCTACCCCGTTCAGGAAAGAATCGAATGCCTTGGGGATTTTCTTGGCGACAATATGGGGTATGAAGATGGATGCAGGGTAATCATATCTCCAGACCCCGGTTCAGGTTCAGCCTCAACGCACACGTGAAACCCACCTAGGCTTCAATCGGTGAAGGATCTGACACCTGGCCATCTTTTTATCCTTCGCCAACACAATATCCAGGGGCTGGCTGAGCCACCGTGTGTGATAACAAAAACAAACGCAACACCAGCCTCAATACCCCGGCCTCCAACAGACGACATGCGATATCGCAAAGCTCAGGCGCACGGCGCGTTGACTCCCAAGCTTAGCTCAGACGAAAGTGGACTGATTAGGGGCGCTAAACACAGGCGTAATACGAGCCTATCCTCGATCTACGGAGGCTTATTTTCTCGGGCCCTCCCGGAGAACGTCCTGTGCTCGGGCGTCGATGACAGCGATGACGAGGTGGAGAGCCAGCGCCGATCTCTCGCCATTGACAAGTACCTGGATACTGAGCGGGAGGAGCGTAAACGCCGCCTCAACGTGATAACAATTGGCTCGTGTGAGCAGAAACGTATACTGTGGAAGCAGATGCGATTGAGGGTGCACCCGCTGCGGCTGGATGAGCAGGGTCCTCTCTGCGCGGACGTCAAGAAGACAGTACTGGATGTGGCAATCCGTTGTCTAAAAGTGGCCCTTGACGAGCTGGAGGGGGGCGAAGCCTCAGATATCCGGCTAAATGAAGACGCCATAGCTTCAATCAGGGGGATACTTCACGAGATTGACTCTTTTATGGAGTATGATGAGGCAGCGGCAGCAGAGTTGGTCCTCCAAATTGCTCGGGGATCCAAGTTCAACGACCAGCTCGACGCCCATCGAATCGATTTTCCAGCTGTACAGCACCTGGTGCTTGATGATAAATGCCCTTCATTTCTGGCCTGCACGTGCACGGATGATCACGATATCATGGAAGTCCTGGAGCGTGTGTTTTCGCCCGGTTATCGCGCCACTGAGCACGACTGGTTTCACTTCGAGAAGCCTTACCATGGAGTATTCGTCCGAGAAATACAAATTGAGGAAGGTGACAGAATCTTGAACTTCATCGACCTTTACAACCGTGCCGAAAGGAAGAGATGGGTGCATGTTTTTGAGGATCTTGCCGCATTGGTTTTTGTTGCGGATCCATCACGATACGACGTTACTCTTGAGGATGAATGCAGGCCTCTTGACGAGTCTTTACTCTTGTTTGATTCCATAATCAATTCTAACTGGTTTAGAAACACACCAGTTGTGCTTGTATTGTCGAATTTGGCCGCCTTTTGGAAGAAGCTGGAAACATGCCCTCTCTCCGAGGTGTATGGCCAATATAAGGGCATAAATGACCAAGCCGCCTTGGATTTTATCACAGAAAAGTTCAAAAGTCTCAATCGCACAGGGAAGCACATTCGCCTATATCACTCTCGGGGGGTTGGGGTTGATAATCAGTATGGATTTCTCGATCTTTTGGAAGGAGCAATTGGTAATTAGGTAATAGGAAGCGAAGGAATCAAGTTCCTCTTGTTCAGCCTTCAGTAAAGACCTGGGGTCTTGTCTATAATCACTAGGCTGAGTTTTCTCATCCCTGTGGCTAGTTTGTATGCCATTTCTCAGCATCTTTTGTTATCGCGATAGGTAGTCTTTCAGCATTGATGATATTGATTGTAATGAAGACCAGGACATGGAGACTCCAGATGTTAACGCCAGAAAATTTTGAATTAGTTGATAGGGACGTAGAACAGTTCGAACTAACTATAGTGAATTTCCAGCCCTGCAACCGACGGATCCCATGAAACGAAGTCATCGTCATACACCCCAACAAGTTCATAGGCCTCGACTGTACCGGGTTCCTTACAATCGGTTTCCTCCGTTAGATAGCTGCCATATGTAGCATCCCAGCGGGCAAAATCCCCCTTGCAAGCTGTGAGACGCCCAATATGGTTATCGCGCTGATTGCCAGGCGGCCACCCTGAGGCGAAATCTGGAGCAGGACCAAGGCTCGAGAAGAGGTCAATTTTACCGCTTCCGCTCGCTGAAGCTGTGGAATCAAGATAGAACGCAAAGAAGCATTTCTTCCCGGCCACCTCGGGTGGATACGTAAAAGTTAGGAGAGTGGTGGTATCTTGACCCCTATCGCCGGGGAATTTGGACACCACACCAGCCGGAGCAGGAGCGATAGAGCCAGTGCCAGTGTTGTATAACCCTACTTTAGAAGGCTTGAAGAAATCGAAGAAATCAGGGGGACCATCGTTGGTTCCCAACGGGCTTGCCACTGCGCAGCCAATACCCATGAGTGTAGCCAATATGAGATTTGAGAAAAGCATCTTAGGAGGAAGGACAACAATAAATTCCTGTGATCAATGCTAGTAGATGAACTCTTAACTCAAGTTGAGAGATATGATATATAGCCTGGAGGCTAAGTAGCTAACGGCGGGAAGACAGCCCAGTCTAGGGATTTTATCTCGACTCGCCCTTTTAAGAGAACCCAAGTCGAAATACGACAGCATCCCTTAAAGGATGAGTCATCCTTAAAGCTTCCGCGTTAATTGTGACTCCTTTGCAATTCGCTTGCAAGGGGATGTTACCTGTATGTGGAGTGAATGTAATGTCAATGAGACAAAAAGCTTTATTGCTCAGGAAAGATGTGACTCTGCGCATAAAAGGTAAGAATGGGTGGTTGGCTTGGTTGCGTACTTCTGAAGGGGTGGCATCATTATTGTCGTTGATGGAACATTCCCAAGTGAGACAGTGCGACTATCGTAGAATTAAAAGGTCCTTCATGGATATCAGGTTATGTACAGAATCAAGGATCAGTGCCAAGGACTATTGAGACAGTCGAAAGTGTCAGCTGAGGCTATAGATGGGTTTGTTAAAGAATGAGTGTAAGGTGTCATGTGGCCTTTGTTCTATACTTCTGACAATACCAACATGTCTGCTGCTCAACGATATACGTATTTTCGTATATAGAGTCACTGCGATTATCTCCCACAAGAAATTATTTCGCGCTAACGTCCATGATGCCCTTGGGATGTGGTTGTACCACGACTCTAACTCGTCATGTGGCTTCTCCTTGAAAACGTGGAAAATGTCCAGTTCTTGACCGAGATCATCTTGTAAGAGCATGGCTAGCGCGATTGTCTCAGACAATAGATTCCAATGCAGAAGTCGAAGGGATGAAAGTCAACGACTAATTGCTCTTGAAAGTCATCCCTGGTTAGGTAAATATGTAAACCGTTGAAATCAATGGCATGATGACGCTTGCCTAATCTTAGGAATGATCTTTTTGTGCGGTCTGTTGATGGTGATCCGATATCACTGCCGGAATCAAGAGAGCTGAGACGTGAAGGATGTATCTATACATTGTATATGAGCAGCAGGTGAAACGAGAAACTATTTGTTAAACGGTAACCGCGTAGCTCATCCTATATCTATCAACCACGTATACCACATTGCGATTGCATCACTAATGAAGTCGTTGCTCAATAACTCGCAAATGTGATTTTCAGTATCCCAGGAGAGGAGGCAAATCGTTGCCTTCCGATGGGCATGACCCCTTGAGCATAATTCTGGCCGCTTGAACACTGCCAATATACGCGATGTTTCCCCTCTTTACCCATGACAACTGAATATCTCCTAGATCTGATGTATTTGGTATCCTGCACCCAAGCATGTCGGCGCACACTTTGATGATAGGATCATGAAATGTATTGTGAGGTATCGTAAACTTGACTTTCCCCAAGAGTTAAGTTCTTATCTGGCATTTTGATAATCGTCAAATATATTGTGAGGTAAACGTTCCCTAACGAGACCGCCGCTATTGGAAACCATGCCTTCCCTAGTGAAAATATACATACTCTATCACGTTCTTAGCCTTCTTCAACACGATCGGCATCTTCCTTGTTAATTACTGCTACTTCAGAGGGCGCCTCAATCTGCTGCTCTGGGTCCTTGCCATTTCCTCGTGCTTCGAGACCTTCCCTCTCAGCACCCTGCGCATCCAAGGATAGCTTAGTATCGTCCATGAATTCAAACACTAGGATCTGGCCCGTGAGGCATCCCACAATGACCTTGTTGCGAGAGACGTAGTAGCAGAGAGCAGGGCCCCGAATTCTTAGCCAAGGGGGCAGAGTGATCCTTTCTTCGTTCTCCCCTTTGCCCCAGACAATCTCGCTCGTCTGCCAGTTGGTCCGTAGTAGAGGCCAACCAGGTGGACGATCGTTGTCTTCAGACGAACGCTCGTCGGCCCCTTCCCCATCATCAAGGCTATATCGTACAGCGCCGACCTCGGTGAAAAAGAAGTTTGGCAATCCAGGGTCGATGCGCATCGATCTGTAGGCATCCACGTCGTCTTGTTGCAGTATACGGCACCAGGCACCCTCCTTCGCTTCCAGGTCCCAGAGGGCGATTTTTCCACCATGCGAGCACGACAAGACTTTGGTGTTATCCCTAACAAACACGACGCTGTATAGCCTCCCAAAGCCCTTATCACTGTCGGACATGTCGTGCAAGAGCGCTTTCTCAACTTCTTCCTTTTCTACTGACCATATCAGGACGTGCTCGTCGTGGCCACACGAGGCCAATGTCTTTGAGTCTGGAGAGAAAGCGACACCCCGAACAAAATCCGTGTGCTTCTTGAGTGTCCTCGTCGGCTTCCATGGAAAAGGTTTGGATCGAGGTGGGGGATCTGAGAGTTGCGGAGGCTCGTCAGGTTCAACGTCGGGGGCAACAGAGTCTTGCTTTGGAGGGCGTTGGTTAGGCGGTTCGAAGTTGCCATCGGCCAGCCCGTCGGGGAGGGAAAAGAGTCGCACTGTGCCATCATCCTCACCCGTGGCAAGCATCTGTCCATCGGGATTGAACTGGATGGCCTGCACCCAGTCGCCGTGCTCCAACAGCAACGTTGGAGTCAGCCCAGCTGCCGAGATGACCCAGACGACAGCCCTGCCATCGCTTCCTCCCGTAGCCAGCATCTTTTCGTCAGGCGAAAATACCATGGTGGATACGTAAGCGTTGTGATGAAATCCCGTCCCATCGCTGCTCGGAACGATCGAGCACTGGCCGTGCTCAGAGAGTATTGCCCAGAGCAAGATGCGACCAGATCGCGAAGCACCTGCAATCATGTTCCCGGAATCAGACACAGTCACTGATACCACTGGCTCTCTGTGTCCTTTCACTTGAAAACTTGGCGACTCTGACTTAGATGCGCCGGAGTCACTGTGAATCTTGTTGAGTCGGCATATTTGTAAACGACTGTCGTAAGAAGAGGATGCTATCAGGTCGCCGTTGTGCTCACAAGGGCTGAATGAGAGCATGGAAACTCCCCGATCGTGCTCGAAAAACACTTGTTCCGGGTATTTTCGAGCTTCAGAGGCTTCCCAGCCATCCGGCAATGATGGCGCCCAGATAGCCATGTTGCCGTTCTGTGAGCCTGTGACCAGACGCCGGCCGTCGTGGGAGAAGCTGACGCTGTTGATCTGAGACGAGTCAAAAGTTAAGGTGCATATCGATCTGCCCTCCCCAAGATCCCAGATCCGTGCTGTTGTGTCGTCAGATCCTGAGACGAGGAGTTTAGCGTCGGGAGAGAAAGCGAGCCCATCGATGTAGTCCGAGTGACCCGTACTGTTGGGACTCAGATCGCTCGAGAGCTCTGCCAGTTCAGTGGTCGCTCCGCCGGCATCCACGTCGTTTCCAGTATCTTCAGTCCTCGCAGGGTCTCTCGTCAAGGTCGCTTCACCCACCGGCTCGTTCTCAGTAGTATCGACCTTTGCCTCTTCGGGCAGAGAGCACACGAGCCGATCGGCACCATCTTCCAGATCCCAAACCCTGATCTTGTTCGAAAAGCTGGCAGCAAGAAGCCTCTTGATCGGTGCGAATACGATGCGCCTCAGTGGGGAGTTGACGCCCTTGTCGAGTACTCTGCCATCTGATGCCTCAGGGAGCGACCAGAGTACTAACTCTCCACCTACAACCGCCGCCAGAAGGTCCCCTTGAGGAGCGAGGGCGATGCTTTCAATGTCGCAGTCTGATAACATCGAAGAATCACCCTTGTTGTTAACATCGGCAGAAGATAGGGTCTTCACTAGAGCGCCAGTACCCACGTCCCAAACGCGGATGTGCTTCCTGTCGAAAACCGCCAACCAGAAGTTCCCGGGATCACTTTCGGGCGTTGAGGAGGCCGGAGACATGACCGCTCCAAGCGCGTACTCGTCATACTTGCCCATGATGTCCTGCAGTTTCCAGGATCGTGTGTCCCAGAGCCTGATGTACGCCTCGTCGGAGACAGAAACCACCAATTTTCCATCTGGAGAGAAGCAGCAGCCGCGAACCCAGTCGCTGTGAGTAAGCTGGCGCAGAGGTGCCACAGCTGATTTGGTCTGGAATAGGCTTTTTAGATGAGGGAATAGAAGTGGCCTCAATGTTCCACCCAGAACGGGATACTCGTCAGAGAACAGCAACTCGCGCTTCACTCTCTCTTCAGCAGCCTCAGTGGGATTTCTCGTCATCGATTTCACTTGACTCAACCATTCCTCATAATACACAGACATTAGAGCATGTGCATCTGTGAACAAAGCAGCATGTGCATCTGTGGACGAAGCATTTCGCGCTACGTTAGCGAGGCATGACATTTCTGATACGGCCTCATGTAAGAGCTCCTTTGTAGCCAGGTCATGCAGCCATCTGATGAAATGGTCGGTCAAGAGGTCCTTTGCGAGATCAATGACTCCTGTAGCCAAGGTGCCGTTGCCGTACAGTTCGCTCAAGTGTCTTGGCCAGATTGACCACGAGTACTCGGATCCAGTCCTCGGTTCGACTGTGCACACTTCAGAGCTCATCTCACTGCGTGTATAGCCAACACTACCAAGAATAGTCTTCAGGCAATATTCTGCTAGGATGCGGTGATGTTTAGAGGCGATGTTACGATCTTCCTTCATGAGATTCTGAACAAAGATGCGGGAAGAAAGATGCTTGAAGTAGACCCTGTCTTCGCTGATCTCGAGAAAAGCAGGCAGTAACATGCTAATCAAAATCGAGATTTGTACTACTTCTGGCAGCTTGATGATGGCTACCAGCTCGGAGATGGGCAAAGGCCGGTAGGCCGTGGCGGCAGTGTACAAAAGTTTCTGGCAGTAGGACTGATCTGTTTCACGCTGAAGACCGACGAGCCCGAAGTTCATTTGAAAGAGTTGATCCACGGTTCTGGATTCCTTGACAAAATCGTGGAGGATGTCCGGCAAACTCCAAGGCGTATGACGGGTGCGAAGCATATCCAGAGCCAGGTTGATCCAGAGAAAGTTGGTCGGCACATTCTTGAGGAGCTGAGAAGCCCGAGCCGTAATCGGTCCGTTGACGTATGGCTCGTCGATCAAACTTATGATGCGTTGGGTGGCATACCGCTGGACTAGCTCAGACATGCCTGTGCTCAAGGACAGACGCTGCTCGAGACGGTCATTCGCCAGACCCGATCCCAAGTCCAAGGCGATATTGCAGTATCTTGGTTCACTCGACACGAGCCACTTGATCCGATCGGTGAGTTTGATCGTTGCGGCGATCAGACTCTTCAAAACTTGCACGGCAGGTCCGTCATGATGTGTTGCTTGATTTCCTGCAGTGTTTCTTCCTTGCACGCGCTGGTCCCCGTTTAGAGTGAATTGCTCAAGTCCATCGAGTACAACATAGGTCGAACGGAACTCTTTGTCCTGGACCATGCGGAGCAGTACTTTACATAGCAATGGAACCGAGTCCTCTGCCCTCAGGTCTACGGCCTCATGGAGAACAGGATCTAGGTGCTTAAGCAACTCGGGCTGATTAACCAGCAAGTCATAAATCAAGGTTTTCACAGCACCCAGAACAGTTCCTTGCCGCCATTTTGTGTCGTCACAGAAGAATGATATGACCTGTCGTTTGGTCTCGGTGTGGGTTGAATCAGCTGTTGCAAGAAAGTCGACAGCTGTCCTCAGAAGCATCGACTTTCCTGTGCCTGGTATGCCTTCAACCCACAATACGCGACATCGGAGATCGTCAGTCCAGTCAAAGAATGCTTTGAATTCGCTACTCTCGCTGGCCCAATCCCACACGCTTCTAAGCATGGGACTTTGGCTAGAGTCTGGGCGTGTAGGAGGCATCCGATCGATGTGTAGCTTTGCAATAGCTCTGTCAACGTCATTGTCCCTAGATATGTCAAATTCCTGGCCCATTTCAAGGTCTAGAGCCTGTTCGAGGCGGTGGGCTAGTGAACTTCCATCGAAATTACTGAAAAGGTGCCTCTCGTCAGGAAAGGGACCTAGGCTCGACTCTTCGAATTCTGGATGATGATGGGGACTTTCTGGTATGCAATGTATAGCTGCACGTAGTAGAAACGACAAAATGGACTTGTACAAGTCAGTTAACGCTTTCACGCGGTGACCTTCTGCCAATTTCCGCTTCTTGGCTTCGTCTGTCCACCACAGCAGCTTGAAAAGCTGGGAGAGGGACTGGATCCTAGCGATGATCTCGGTGATAGCCAGACGGTATGAGTGAGCTTTAGATGTTCGTGATCTCCGAGCCGCTAAACTCTGTAGGTGATAAAAGCATCAGCATTGCTACTAGACGTCGGAGATCAGGGAAGTTCCGGGACATGTAATACCTCCAAGAGAATATAGGACACTGTCCAAGCCAAGCAGGCATGTGGACAAGACTGCACTGTGCTTCGGAATATCTGTTTTAAGGTCTGGGCATCGTCTGATTCAGAGCCCGGCTCTTCAATACCAGGCGGTGTCGAGACTTGTCTATCTCTGGTATGAGACGGTGAAGGCTGGTCTAGCCCCGACGGCTTCCCCACATGTTCTGACGATTCCGAGCTCTTTTCTTCATTATAAGAGTCTCTAAGGAGACGTCCGTCTTGTAGCGAAGACCCCTCAACCGGAGAACTTGACGCTTCGTCTACTGACCGCTTGATCGTAGGTGGTGACTCAGACATCATTCTTTGGGGCGCACAAGAGCCGTCTAGGAAGTCTGTGAATACAATATACAGCGGTCCCTTCAGAAATCTCTTGTAGGTGCTCGTGGGACTAGAGCTAGGATCCCTCAGGCTTGAGGGATCTTTGTACCCCTTCGCAGCTAGCCACTTAGAAACTGTCGACTCGAAATCGTCAACAAGCTTCGGATCTTCTTCATGCAAAAAGCTGTAAGCAGCTTCCCACAGAGAAGCGGATCCATGCTCCGGTGTGAGTGATGAAAGGAGTGCTTCCATTCTAGTCGAGCCATCGCGGCGATCAGAGTCATTGCCGTGGCTGTCGGTTGGATCCGCCGTCAACACTTCTTCGGCATTTGGCAAGTTCGTTTTGACACCGTGGTCGTCGATAGACGCATGGATACCGGATACAAGATCTATGGACACGTCCTTGTCAGCCCTTGGAGGCTCAGCTTCAGTCGAAGGATCTTTATCCGAGCCAGACCATGGCTCACTCGTGGCTTCTCCGGGTCTAGTTGAGCTTGAGAGTTGTTCTGGGCCGGCTTCAAGATAGACGTTTGATCCCTCTTGGAGACGTACAGGTTCATCAGTCTCCATATTCATTGATAATGCTTCTGAGTCTCTACACGACAGTGCGATGTCGTACTCCTGTAAGCGTGTGAGAGCTGAGTTCGCTTTCCATTCTGGTGGGATCCAGATACCCATGTACACCAACAACAACAGCAGCAGAGACAACACAAACAATAGTAATAATTACAGAAACAGGGGAACTTCTCAGCTTACCACCCTCCTGTTTGGCCGACCCATGTCCTGCTGTGCTGTCTGCAATTCCAACTAGCGTAGTGTAACAGACCTCGTGCATGGCAGCTGATGCAATTGTAAGCAGGGGAGGTACTTAGTAGTACTTTGCACGAGGCTCTGTTGAAAATATAGATCATGGGGAGGTCAAGTATTGGAGAAGAGCATGCGCTAAGCCGATATTTATAGGTATTAATAGCCTAGGCGTATTTGATATATAAATATATATATAATAAATAGTATGTAATAAAGTTAACTATAAAGTAAGCTAAAAGTAATAAATATACTTATTAATTCTATTAAAGACAGATAATAGAATTTTTTTTTTTAATATATAGAGTCTTTTTAAATAATGAGTTTTTATAAAGAAAGATATATAAATTAAGCTAACTATTCAGTTATTTACAAAGTTTTATAATTTTATTTTTAATCTTGTTTTCTTTCTAATTAATTATTATTATTATCTTAAATTTATTAATGTAAAATTAAGATTATAGAAGAAAATATAAGGTTATATAGATAAAGAAGAGAGATAAAACAATAGAGGTAGATTATTAAGGGATGGCTTATTATGATGCCTCAGTTCAACACTTATTATAGAGAAGGCACAGGGGGGAGAACCATTCATCTTCCTTTACTGCCGCAGTTAGCCGCCTGTACCAGTACCTCATCCCTCTCTGGATAGATACATTACTGTTGTGTTGTTTGGGTGTCAGCTAGGCACCTGAACACGTTTTCCTTGAAGCCCAAAAAGCTGTTGGTCAAAGGTGTGCCAATTTCTATAAAGTTGTGAACGACATCCCTAGCTTCCATTGCCTTCCCAGCTTGAATCTACAACACTTAGTGAAGACTCGACCTCCTTTCCCGGGGTTCACAAGTCCGCCATCACACCTCTGAGACTATGTCTTCCAATCCTCCGCCGGGATATTTCAACCACATGGGGGAATCCTCGGATGATGAGGATTATGGGGAGGATCAATATCGCGTCATGCTTGAGGAGGAGAACGTGATAAACTACGATATGGGAATGTCGCAAGCACCATACGCATCAGGTCTTGTGAGAGCAACATATCAGGGAAACGACACAGAGGCCACTGCCTACCACAACGAGGGCGAATGTGTTGCTACTGTTAAGAAGTTAATATGGGCTGATGGGTGGCACAGCGGTGAACAGAGCCAGCGAATGACACTGGTGATGCTCAAGTTGAGGTTCGATCCACAGGACGGGGCCAAAGTCACATACGCTTCACTGAAGTTGCGCCTGAAATCTATGCTCTCGGGTGATGAGGATCCCCAACTCGTGGCGTGGGCCCCATTCCATACCCCGCAGGCCTACAATGCAGTGGCAGTTCACAAGGAGGAGAGCAACTTGAGGGGCATGGGCATGGAGTTGGGAGCCAATTCACAGAAGGGCACGGCAAAATGGGAAAAGACTAAGGCGGCTTCCTGGGACGAAACGGACACGGAGCTTGGCCGGTCGACGCCGAAGTTCAGTGAGAAAAGAAAAAACCCAGGTGAGCCAGGACAGCCAAACGGTGTTCTGTGGCAAGTCCAGCAGAACCAGACACTGGATCGAGGCATCACTCCAGAGTTTCACGTGGCCGCTCTCTTCAACAGACCAACTTCTGGTAACTACAAGGCCTCGTTCAGAATTACTGCATATACGAGCAAGAGCGGTCAGGCCATGGGAAGATGCTTACGACTCATTGGCCAGCCAGGCGGCGACAAGGTGAAGTGGCTTGTGTCCGAGAGCCCTGGAAGTAAGCAACGGTGCTTTGGCGACGGCAAGCAGCTGATAGACTCGATCGACCTGGATAATCTGAACAATCTCAGAGAAAGGCCAGACAGCGAACACTTCAACCAAGAATGGAGAGAGATGCTGAGCATGGGCAATTTCGAGCCAGCGGTTCAGAAGGCGAAGGCGAAGGCGAAGGCGGCAGCCGCCCACGAGCTTAGGGCTCAGGCAGAGGCCAAAGACAACATCTGCCAACTGCCTGAACAAGGTCATCGAGATGATGCTCGAGCGAGTGGAAAGGCAGCAGCCCCTCCTTCAGCTCCTCCGAACTCTGTAGTTCGTGCAGTTTATCCTGAAGAGGCCCCTCCTCAAGTCCAGATCCCTGTCGATAGGTCTGCCAAGGCCGCCACGTCCACATCAGCTGCTGCAGAGTCACCCTCAGCTGCGACAGAAACGCTCAGCTTACAAGACAACAAGGCTACTACGCTACCATCTTTGGCATTGATGTCCGAAGCGTCTTACACTGCTGCTGCAGGCAGAAAGGCGCCACCAACCGCATCGGTCTTGAGCTATGACGGTACATCAAGGATGGTCGCATTGGAGGATCGCATGGGGCGCCAGGATGGGCGAGTGGCCAGGCTGGAGGAGCGAGTAGCTGAGCTGGAGCGGACTTTGTTACGTATGACCGAGGCCCTTGTACGAAGGCCTCAGCCGCAGCTGTGACGTCCTTTTTTGGGCACAAGTGTGTATCTCCGGTTCTCTACACCATCTTTACCAATACACAAGTGATCATCGCTCTTCTCACCCCCAATAAGCACAACTGTTCACTATGTAGGGTGCCCCACACCGAGTGAACTGTTGAACCCAGCCATCGTGGAGTTCATAGAGACGAGTAAGAATCGCTATCTGAAAGGGCTAAACTTTTTGAAGAAGTAAGGGTTGTATAATTATACTAGTTGAGGGAGGGGATAATATATAAGACTGTACTAAATCTCTCAGGAAGGAAATAAACGAAAATAGATATTAATGAATCTATCTTTTACTTTATCTATTATAGGTAGCTATAATAGCCTTAATTATTTAATTTTTATATTTATAATATTTCTAATAAACTTTTTTTTTAAAAAATATATTATGCTTAATTATTATTATATACTTAATATTATAAATTTTATAAATATAGTTCTCTTTATAAATTGTAGCGGACTGGCCCTATGGCGGCTGCGAGTAGGCGTCAACTTTAGTATCTATATTCTTAAGGAGGGAAAGAGAAGACTCCTAGAAGGCCTAGCTCTTTCCCCTTATATACTGCCTATAGTAGCCTGACCGGGGTCAGCCTACTGTAGCTATCTCTTATCAGACTAAGCCTAGGACCCTACTAGGCCTGAGTCCTTGACATAAATCTAGAATTTTTTTTAGTACTTCTAACTTCTAACTTATATTACTATAAGAATTAAAAAATATATATGTTATAGAAACTGATATATATTTATAGTATTACTTAACTATTATAATTAGGGATAGACCTTTACTATGAAAGAGCTAGAGCACTATTAATCAATATATTGGGGGCCTGTCTCCCTGCTGTGGTGAAGCCTGTCAGTTGACCACTACTTCAGACCGGGTCGACGAAGGTACATTCCGCTCTCCGGCATCCTATAAACTCCAGTCTTAAAATTACCTAAATAATGAACTGGCTCAGAATACCTCGTTCCCATTAGCCAGCCCCGTGCAAGCCGTAATCGACTGTTTTCGCGGCCATCGTATGCTTAGAACTTTCATCCCCTATGCGACTCATGGCAGGCAATACCCCAACCGGCGAATTCGGATTCCGTCGGACATCTGCTAAGCAGAAGGAAAATACCAAATCATCCGTGAAAGCCAAGGTTCTGTCTGACCTGGTGAATGCTTTGGAAAGATGCAAAAGTGACGGCATCGATATCACTGAACCACAGATCTTCAGTTTCATGGCAGACAAGATTGGAAACCAGTACATAGAAGACCCTCAAGGGTTTAAAGATGCCGTCGCCCAATTTCTTCAATATGGTACCGCCCAGGCAGATACGTTGGATTGCAGAAGTGGCGACAAACAAGGAGCTAGCCAGGATAAAGGTATTAACCACATGGATCACTGTTTCCGGTTGGCCCTCCTACGCGGCGCTCTGAGGAAAGGGTTCGATGGGAGAAAAGAGATTGCCGAAATGCTTTGCAAGACGATTGTTGAACACTGGCCCGTGTTAGCCTTCATGCGCAAGTACAACACAGGCAAGGGTTGCTGGCTCAAAGAACAATGTTCACACAAAAGCCAGCATGCTCTCTATCGCGACACGTCCATTCCCTTTCACCTAGCGGTTAGTAAAGGAGACCATGAGCTCGTCAAGCTCATGCTAGATAAGATCCGAATTGTCCTTCTCCAGAAAGATCTCTTGCAGCGTCCCATGGTGGATCCCGAGAACCATGTTGGTGGGGACAGCAAGAAGGATCTCGAGAACAATCCCGACCAGCTGCGCTACCTTGAAGGCCCCGAACTCAATTTGGATAATCTCGACCTTCTACGTGTGGTGAAGGGCTATGCTCAAAACGAATCAATATGTCGTCTGGCCCTTGAGAATTCTGAGGAATTTGAGACTTCTGAGGCGGCAAGGCTCAAGACCCTAGAAGAACTGTTGACCGCCGTCGTGGGAATTGCAATCTCAAAGGATCAAGGAGCGCCCGACGAGGCATTTGATATCGCGCTCAAGAAGAATCTCGACACTGCTGTTCAACTTTTTCTCAAGCATGAGGTGCCTGTTTCCAAGAGTTGCCTGAAGAGCGCCCTGGAGAATTATGAGAAATCCAAACAGCTCCCTGACAGCACAGCAGGACAATCTGCAAAAGCAAGCGATAAAGCGTTAAACATCGTGAAAAACATTGTTGCCAAAGCCACAAAGGGTGTTCTTGATCATGAGATTATCAGGTACATCATCAAGGGGGACCTGACGTCTGTTTGGAATGCAAACATCAAGAACACTCTTGACAACACGACCAAAGCATGGCTCCTACCCACGGCCGTTCTTCACGGAAGCATCAGATTTATCAAGCTGTTTGTCGAAGACGACCCGCAAGCTCTGGGAGTGGCTATGAAGCTTCCTGCGGACGATGGTGTCCCTGGAGTAGAGGGCGTGTCGCATGGAGGTGACAGATTCCCCCTTTGGTACAACAATCATACCTATAGGCGAGACAACTCTGCGGAGAATGACGCCAGATTCGTATTGCGTCAGAGCAAGTCCAAGGGCCGGGGCGATATTCGCGATTTTCTGGTCGACAGGATGACTCGTGAGCTACCAATTGACAAGTTATCTGATATCCTTCATAGATCACATGGTACGTTAACACACTCTTTGCACCTGAATTCGTCTTCATACTAACTCTTCCATCATTAAATAGAGCCCTGTGAGTGTTTCCTTCTAGCTTGCCGGACCAAGCATTCGTCCGGGTCTACTCATGAGATAATCTAACGTATCTCTAGTTAACGAGCTTTGCTTTGACATTTCATCCTTCAGCTCTGACAACTACAGTGCTTCTGACTTCATTGATTCAATTTTCTTTCAGGAAAAGCAAGGCGGACAGGATATTATCCGCTTCGAAAAGACGCTCAAGTACGTGGCCTTCCCGCAGTTTGACGTCAAGCCGGCAGGCAGGGAGATATACCAGGACAATGCAAATATGAGGAAACCTCATCGAGAGGTCTTCGAGGTCCTTCGGTGGCTGGAAAAGAAGAATGTCAACAAGATTATTGAGCTTATCGTGCCTGACCGCTTGATCAACCCGCATGACGATGCTGAGATGGCCTGGTGGCTGAAGGCGTTCGGCGTTGAAAAATTGGACTGGAGAGTCCTCGACCTGAGTTTTACAAACCTGCGTGACCCGCCAAAGCAGAATCCCTCTGGCGAAAGCGAGAAGGACTTTCAGGATGCCGAGATTCGAGAGTTGCATATTTACTCCAGCGGGAAGCAGTCCGTCCTTGACCACTGGTTCAGCGAGCAAGGTATTGAGAGCTTAAAGAATGTAAGTCCATATCAACTGGGCAATACGAATATTTCATAAATCCATGCCCTATATTGGTTATTTCTCCCCTTTAGCTCAACTGTCTCTGGTACTGTCGACCACCTCGGCTATTCTGATTTTTTCTGACCAATCTTGGAACAACTATTAGCTTGAGAGGCTTCGTGTACATGTCGTTCGTGTAAGCATATTCTCAAACCTTGTACATCACCATATTCTGCTGACGACCCTCTTGGGCATAGGAAACATGCACAAGACAGCAGGTCCAAACAGCGTTTGATAGCATCCAACGTGGAATTACTGCCATTCGCAACAGAGTCAGTGAGGATAAGAAAAAGAGTCTCATAATGACCGTTCCTGGGGAAACACCATGGTACTCGACCCCAGCCGTCGCGGACCTAACGCAGATGCAAGTCACCCCCTCGTACACTATACTGTCGAACTTTCTGCCTTTCTAATGTGATCGCCCCGGCAACCTGATTCAGAACTGACTCCCACTCGCTAGAACCCAGTACTTATCGCCTCGACTAGCCAAATTGGTCCAAGATTTGAGTGGAAAAGTCGAAAACGGCATACGTTCAGGTGAATTCAAACGAACCAAAGTAGCCATCCTCGACAACGGTATTCTGTGCGTCCCCCCTGTGTTGCAAGCTTCTCAGTCTCTGCCGAGTAAGAAAAAGGACGGTCTCAACAAGAACGAGAAGACTTCTAAAAAGGCCGAAACTGCACAAAGTCAACAGTCGACCAAGGAGGCGCAATTTTCGAGCAACACAAAGCAAAGGACCAGTGCAGACAAGCACGGCCTTTGGTCTCGCATCAGGAATGGAAAGTCCTTTGTAGAGAGCAGCTCACGGTTTAATCCCTGGCAGTTCCCATCGGATGCGCACGGGACGCAAATGGCAAATCTCATCTGCGCACTGGATCCATATTGTGATCTATATGTGGCCAGGGTCGCGGAGACGACAGTTGGCATCAACGCCGCGAGCGTCGCAAAGGTGTGATCTGCCCATCTCTGACTCGTATACCACCGAACCTGATTTGTTGCATCCAGTACCTTCTTTATGGCTTTGCTGCTCTTTGCTGACATTGTTTCTTTGCAAGGCAATTGATTGGGCAGTTGACGACTGCAAGGTAGACGTTATCTCTATGAGCTTTGTAGTGGACAGCGATCCGGATCAGAAACTACAGGGAGCCGTGAAAAAAGCCATAGACAATGAAGTTGTCACGTTATGCAGCACACATGATGAGGGATTCAAAGTGCATAGGGCGTGGCCAGCTTCTTTGCTCACGGAGGCCAAGGTAGATTGCAAGAATCTCATCGTGCTAGCCGCTTGTGACGACTACGGCCAACTTTTAAGGGACGTCGATCTCGATAGCTACACATACCAGATCGCGGGTAAGGATATTCGAGCCGGTGTAGTGCCCTTTGTCAAGTCAACAGAGACGTGAGTTCCATCTCTCTCCCTAGCTATCACCCAGCACGGTCTGCGATACTGCCGCATACCTCCAGAAAGTCGTCAGGCTCCGGTCTCGTGGTACTTTCCACCAGACGTGACACCTAATTCTAACTCGCTTAAAGTATTTCTGGAAGCTCGGTTGCTACGGCACTCGCTGCAGGGATTGCCTCGCTCATAATCACTGGTGATGGCCTGGCGAATCCTGGCAGGAAATACTGCGCCAACAGGTCTGAGGCAGAAGCCAACCGGCAGAGGCGTAATCACGTCAGTTCGACGGCTCTGCCATCGCGCTTCGGTATCGTGAAGAATCATCTTGATGAAATGATTGCGGAAGGGTCGGACAAGCATGTCCAATTGGAGAAGTTTTGCAAAGTGGGCAGCACCGGTGCCGGGAAAGGGCATCTTTATAATGATCCGTACATGCTAAAGGTCGAAGAGTTCCTAAACGAATTCTGCCCCGAGGGCGAGAAGAAGTACTAGTGGTAGTTCTGGATGCGCGATATGAATTTCACAAAATAAGATGATTTTCAGGGCTCTGGCACGTAATTCAAACAAGATCCGTAGCACCAGAATGCTTTTATGAGGCTTTTCTCATCAATGAACTCTTCTCCCCAGCACGTTGCGCTTCAGTGCCTTAGTTTATCATTCATGGTCCTCGTATTAGTGAGCTAGACCTAGGCTAGAGAGATAATCGTACCTCATTACCACTTAATTCAAGTGATAGTGGTCATCAGACTTTGCTTCTTGTGCCTAATTCTCTCTAGTGAGATCAATCGAGGTGTTGCGTAGAAGCGCCCATCGCAGAGCGAGCCAGGCCTTCGCCATGAGCTCCATGGGCGAACTAGCAGTTCATTCGAATATTGTAATCTTTGAAAGGTCAATCTGAAGCCACCTACGAACAAGTTCACGAACCCACGCTTACCTATTCATACGGGTTATGGAACGGTACCACGTTCCAAACACCTCCTTGAGCCGGAGAAGAGTTACAAATACGTCATCCATATTTCTACGTGGTCAACAACTTTCGGTGTTGTCAGGAAAACGCTAAATGATCAATGACGCCAAGCTTGTCTGAAATCTTACCCCGAAGCCATATTAGGTTTGGCGATGGAATAACCGCCTTGGTGTGGCTGAAACGCCAAAGGGAGCTAATAGTCTGGATTCTTGAAAGAAAAAGTGAACTGTAATGAGGCAACTCTATTGCCTTGCACTGTTAACTGCTATTTGAAGGGAAGCTACAGCTGCTGGAGCAGAGTTTGGCTAATGAGTAGGGGCGGACTTCCGATCTGGCCATCGAACGGAAGATCGACAAGTTCAATGTCTGGCACCCATCATGGCTGTGGCAAATTCGGCAAATACGTAAACTAAAAGTGCTAATTGAGGTCAGAATTACATATTCCCCAGACTGATAAGTGGTTCAACGTTGATGCATTTATATTAGCCGACCCTTACGCCAGCTTCCATTCAACTTCAACGATACTACAGGACCCAAACTCCAACCGCGACACAGACACAAGATGAGTCCCAGGATTGCAATCGTCGGCGCAGGTCTTTGCGGCCTGACAATTTCCCGATTGTTGGAATGTAGAGGAATCGATTTTGCTCTTTTCGAAAAGGGCGAGGAGGACAAGCATCTCAAGTGCGGGGGTGGCTCTGTCGACATATACAAAGACACTGGGCAGCAAGCTCTGCGAGAGGCAAACTTGCTAGATGAATTCCTCAAGTCTGCAAATTTGGGTGACGACAGGCTGGCGATCTACGATAGACATGGGAAGAAGTGGGCTGAAGTTGGTGGCGACGACGAGCATCTAGGTCAAGGGCCACTTCAGATTGACCAACTGGTACTGAGACGAATGCTTTTACAGTCATTACCGAAAGGGAAAATACATTGGGGTCATCGAGTCAGTTGCGTGGAATTAGGTGCCAAGGCCAAACCGGTCTTGAAATTCGCAAATGGATCAACAGCAGCTGGATTTGATCTTGTCGTTGGCGCAGATGGTATATGGAGCAGGGTGCGTCAATCGGTAAGCAAAAGAAGACACTCTATCCACTTTCTGAGACCTAACAACGATAGATAACTTCATGCAAACCTCGATATACAGGCAGATACTTCATCGAATCGAGGATAGGTCCCAAGAATTCCATGTATCAGTACATCATGACTGAATTCGGCACCAACGATACCGCGATTCTGGACGGTGCAAAGCAAGTGATCATCCAGCGGCTAGGCGATGGATCCTTTCGACTATACCTTGGTATTTCTGTTCCAGAAGACTTTCTCTTGGTATCACCCGACCTGACGGACCTATCTAATATCCGCCGTTTACTTCTCTCCCATGAATTTTTCGGAGGATGGGATGCGAAGCTGAAGAGAGTGATCGAAAGCTGCGAAAGGTTTCATATTCGGCCGCTCTACTACTTCCCGCCCGATGCCTTGGGCTGGGACTCCGTTCCGGGCCTTACACTGGCAGGCGATGCTGCGCACGCTTCGACTCCGTACGTGAATGAAGGGGTGAACTGCGCTATGGTGGACGCTCTTACCCTTGTTTCCAAGATCGCTTCACCCGAGGTTGAGGGTCCGTACCAAGCAATCCGAAAGTACGAGGAGGCAATGTTCGTTCGGGGCAGGGATTTGATTACGGAGAGTCAGAAACAAGGTGAATTAATGTCTCACGAGGATGGCCCAAATGCGTATCTGCAAGCTATCCAGTTGGGAGCTATTGAGGGAGATGGGCCAGCAGGATTCCATCGACAAGTCGTGTATTGCTGATTGGGTTCGCCTAGTTCTAAGCAGCAGAACAATAAAATACACGACGACGGTGCTATATGCACACATGAGAAAATAGTTAGGGGCACGAAAGTAGCTATTCAAAGGAAACCAGTATATTCGTATCATTAGTTAATATGTGGGCAGATAAGTTGCCGAACACCTTGTTCTTAAGCTTAATGAGAGAGAAGAAACAATATTACCAGATTTGTTCCTGGGTTCTATATTCTATATACATTGATTAAACGCAACGGAGGTGGCATAGTAGATCTATCTATATGAATTCGACGTTGAAAGAACTGTCATTTCGCCAGCTAGTCCAACATGATGGTATTCTTTCTTTATTATGAGAGAAATTGGGGTTAGGTCTCAAAAATGTCGCAAAACCAGTCAGCGACTTTTTGAGTCTGATAAAATTTGAAGCACGGGCAGGCACTCTACTCGATTTAAATAGCCAGTAAAATGGTGAGTGTCATAACGACGAGGCTGATTGGAGTCAGTTCAAGGAGATGCCCTGCTGAATCATCATCTTTCTGATTCTGATCCCCCCCACCACTGTTACTGTTTGGAGAACCATCCGTCTTGCTGATATTTGTCTGATTTGCATTCTGCCATATTGTAGAGTACGAAAAGCCCGGACTGTCAGTGATGGTATCATTGACCCGCGACCCGAGCCCATCGACTGACCCCGAGACGCAGACCGACTCATCACCACTGGCGTACTTAGCAGCAGTACTCCATAGTCGGGTGATATCGTGGACCATATCACGAGTCCAGAATAAACGACAGTTAGCAGCCTCATAAACAAATTGGCGCGGGGTCTCGGGACTACTAGGAAAGACAGTATCGAGAATATTAACCCCAGCACTGCTGCCCACGACAAAGGGTGCTTTATCCAGAGGCGGAAGCAGATTTGAGAGATCCTCACTCGTGATGTTGAGGCCCTTCATTTGCTTATCGGTGAAGCCGCGGGCAAAATTGCGCACCATGTCAGTCGAATCACTGATGAAGGAGAGATCTCGCACGTTGCTGCCTCGAGTGCCTGATGTGGCCTGCATCGGGCTGTTCTGTGGGATCCCGCCGACGACAACGCTCTTGACACCGGCACCGGTCTTCATCAAGCTAGCGAAGACAAAGCATGCTATTTCACCGTGTTAACAATCGACCCTAAAGAAAACGTTTTGTGTAGACTTACTAGAGGCGCAAACACCATCAGTGAGCAGGACGATATCCTCGGCCTTGAATGGCGGTGAGGTGTCGTCGCGTCTGGCAATATTGAAGCCATCAGCGTCGTACTCATATTGCCCATTATTTGTGAAAGAGTCGTTGTGAATCGTTACTGGGCCATAGAAATCATCGAAGGAAGCCCACTTGGCATTACCGGGTTTGCGGAAATAATCGGCGTTGAATACTCTGTTGTTGGTGTACTCATCCATGACGACAGAAACAGTGCTAGAGTTGAACAGCTTATTCTTGTTCATGGTGATCCCCGTCACGAAACGTCCGTAAGTAAGCAGTTCGGGCACGGCGCGAGCTCTGAATAGGTGGGATGGCCTTGTTGAGGGGAAGAACATGTTGAAGATGTCAAAAGCCAGGGGCAGCTGACCTCCTCCATTGCCGGACAGATCGATGACTACCTTTTTCACGCCAGCCTTCTTGGCCTTGGCGATAAAATCTGACACCGCTGTTCTATAAGAAGCGAGGCTGGCACCGTCTGCTTTGCGAAAGCCTGGTAAACTGAGGACACCGACCGAGTCAGTTGTCAAGAGATAACCAGAGACAACACCACCGAGCCCGAATTGGACCTGTGTGACGATTGGATTGGTAGGGTAGCCGACGTAAGTCTTGTTGGACGTAGTAGCTGAGGCTGACAAAGTAGCCTCGGTAGCTTGAACCGGTTTCGAACTCTCATCAATAGCCTTGACTACAAACTCGTCATCATCATATTCTGAATTGAGCACTCGGCCCTGATAGATAGCCTCGGCGTCGAAAAACTTTGCTTTGGTGAGATTGGTGCTGGAACCGGCCATGTATGCCCATTCGAAAGTGGTACCGTTGGCAAACTTCCCACGGAGCGACGGACCGTTATAAATCTGGGTAGCCTGGAAGTGATTGTATGCCACAGAAGCCGACGGCTTGTGGCCTGTTTTCCCAAGGACACTGGCAGAGCTCTGCATCAGTCGGTTCCAGGCGGCGTGAGGATCAACAACGGTTGTCGGATCACTGCGCTCTTTAAGGTACGTCTGAAGGTACGTGAAGACGGACTTGCCATCGAATTCGACAATTGGGGATGCATTTTGTATATCATTGATAATGTCAGAGTAGGCGAAAACCTGTGGAAGTTCCCGGCCGTTGGGTGAGACAGAAATGATTGACTCGTTGAGCGACCAGGTAAACAGACCGAGAATTCCAGCGCTATAGGTAAAATGACCATCGTGGGCATCGCGGATAATGCTGCGGATATCCAATTCCAGCTCGTACTGGTTGGTGTAGTTCTTATTCCCAATCTTGGTCTTGATTTCATCGAACCGGCCCATGACATCCACTGGTAGCTGCTGGTATGACTTGGGAGGATCCTTGAGATAAGCAATTGAGCTCTGGAAAGAGAAATACTTCTTGAGGACATCGATCATCGTGGAGGCGGCATCGTTGTCGATCGGCACAGAAGTGATGCATTTGTATGCCGTCTCACCGTCGAACCTCACCAGGAACTTCTGGTCGCTGGAGTAGTCCAGCTTGACACCAGCCCGAGCCTCGACCTGCTGCTTCGCGACCTGCCGACATGGGTTCGTGCTCTGCTGCGCCCCTGAGAATGGGAGGACGGCTGCCAATGAGGCCGTCACTAGCAGCCCTTTCCAAATCATGGTGTGGTGCAGAGGTGACTTGGAATGCAGCGTTGACACGGAGGGGGCAGCGAGGGAGGCAGAAGAAAAGGGCAGAGAGCAGGGCGTGACACGAAAGTGCGTCAATACGAGCCAGTCGCTGGCTTGTTTCACATACCTGCAGCGAATATGTGGGCGCAGATCGATCAACAGCCCTCCCTGCCTCAGGTCAAGCAGCCTGATACGTGGCTGTGCGCTGACTCCTTACCAAGAGTGTTTACCATAGTTCAGCCAAGATGCTGAAGGTTTATTCTCTTCTGTTTGGGCTGATAAAAGACCGCGAGGCTGAGTTTTGGGGAGAGATCCTTCGATTCTATTTAAAGCATGTGCCAATCTGTTGCCTGAAGTGATACACGCCGAGATTACTGCATTACCTGAAAAAACTCGTAATCTCAGCAACCTGGTTTTAATCCCTGTTTTGCGGATTATGTAACCACGAATAGCTCATGAGTATAGCTTCTTCGCGGGGAGCTCAATCAGCTCCCTGTATAGGCAGCGAACTGGAGTCTTACATCATTGGAAATTGTTCTCAGCTCCCCCCATTGTTTTCCCAATTTTTCTAGTAGTAATACAGGTAAAAAGATATGGCACTGGCCTAAGAACGATATACAGTCTGCTTATATACAGGCCATCTGACCACGGAGCATTTGTGCGTACTACCCCGGGGAGCTTGTGAGCCTGTTAATCTCCAATGATTTGGAGATAGCCGCTTACACGTTTGACTTGGGGAAAAAAGTTCCGATTTACTTCAACGGAATGCCAGTGTCAGTTCTTTCCGAGTAGCTGATACTTCAGGCGCGTTTGACTTGACTATTCAATATTCGACAAGATGAATGACACATTTCCTAATGGTGGCAGTTGCTATTCTGTGAGCCGGGTGACAGTGATAGAATTGAGCTCGTTGGAAATTCTTTTTTTGGCGGCTCTTGTACTCTGGTCCTATGAGATGTAACCTACTCCTCATTCTTTTGTGCGATGCCAGAGACCTGCCGCGATGCTGGTCTCTGGTTTGCCACAAAGGGTGGCTTCCTTGAACTTATAGGAGGTATTCCTCTCGATTTCCTTATGATAGACGCCGAACTGTGGCCCAATGAAAACATACCACGACAGATTATCTTCTTCTAGATCATCACACCTATGCCATAGTGCTCATTGAAAAAGAATGTCAGCAGTAGAGCCATTGAGCCAAAACATGTCGCTGACATCAAAATCCATGTCACCAAGGTCGATTGGAATGGGAGCTTCGGGATTTTCCCAGTTTCCAAGGTTTCCTGCTGTGGCTTGAAGCGAATGTTGTCCTCCACAGATCGAAATCCCTTTGGCTCTCTGGCTTGCTTGCATTGATCCGCCATGGATCTTCGACGACAGAATCTCTAGTGCTGCCACACAACGCTCTGCGGATTCACCTACCTGGGCATAGGCCTTGAGTAGTTCCATGGCCTTGTCCCATTCTGAGACGAGCGATCGTTGCTCTGAGGTTGCTGAAGGCATACTTGGGTCAGGAGGCTTGAGAATCTCTGCAAGCAATACCGTTGCCGCAGTATAAATAACTATCCAGTGGTATCAGTAGTGTTTTAATTTCAATCAAAGCTCATTTCAATTTACATAAGACGGAAAACCACCATGCGGGGACAGGCCCAGTGACTGTTTGGAGGTCCAGGTTGTCGTAAATTATGTTGATAAGCTCATGTGCAGATTCAAAGCACAGGGTACAGCATTGATTAACCATGTTCTGCGATAGACTTCGATCTATCGAGGAGTATCCTCCGGAGTTCTGGGAGTGGGTTTGCTTCAAGCATGCCTCAGCCACGACTGGTCGCAGAATCAGGATCCGAGAATGGAGATAGCTTCGGTAGTGCATATTAGTTTGAGAAGAATGTCAATCGTTTTGATACCAAACATACCGCGACCGAAGTACAATCCTCTGTCTTTGAAGAATGAAGCTCTGAGACGTTTTCCCCTCCTCTGGTGTGTAGCACAATTGGTCAGGTATTGTCCAAGCCCACCGAGTCAGCGTGCTGTCAAATTCGAGAACTGATGCCAGTAGCTGTTGGTCGTGCACTCGAATTTCCAGTGGCCTTATATACAATTCAAGAAGCGAATTGTTCGTGATTCTATACAGTTCGAGAGACTTGACGAAGAATGCCACCTCTGTTGGCTTTCCATCTGGTCGAACGGCCGAGGATTCGTTCACCATATCTAGGTAGTCGTCGTCAATCATGAGGGGCAGCGGGACAGCGTCAGAAAGCCAGTTTGCAATCATGCTGGGCCGCCCAAAAGTCATAGATAGCACCCTGTCTGGTTAGTTTAATCTTGGAGCATCGTCTAAATTCGACTGCTAAATAAGCGCAGAGGCTTGGGACTTACCGATCCATGAATACGCATCCGTGCCAAACTCTTCGTGCTATCTGCACCTTTCGGGCACCATCATTATCTTTGGAGGATGAGGATAGATGCAGCCCTAAACTCTGTGCCATGCGGACAGCAGAACCAATTGTCATCCAACATTGGTGGGATTCACAAGTGCTCTGGAGAAATAGCCCCATCATCAAGAGGCATTGAACTCTCTCCAGGGATGCCTCGAAATGAAGGTAAGGGTTAAAAAGTGCCTGAGCCCTATCCCAGAACTTCTGGCCTATGTCTCTTCTCTGTCGTGGGTGTATGTGGCGGGAGAATTGGCTTCCCAAAGCAAATGCTACATTCAGCATACAGTGAAAGTCGTGTTCTGAAATAGAGCCGGGATTCCCCAACCAAACCGAATTATACGCCTCCCGAAATATAGTCCAGTCATGTACAGGAAGAATGACCCATACAAGGTCGTAATAGTCTCGAAGCAGGGAATCCGCAAGATTTCGTTGCGGTAGCACATATTCAAATGTGTTTACGAAAGGCTCATCATTCTGGGATGCTTTTTGTCTCTTGTATGGTGGATAGCCGTCCGTTTCTACTATCCCCGCCTGTGAGTGGCCAAGTCGAGTGTCGATTATGGAATTAATCTGTCTCATAAACGAAACCGCGCTGCTGCCGCCGAAGAACTCAATATTCGATGATGGATCTCCAGATATCCCGGTCATAGCATCCGCATCTTTCTTGCTTCTAGGTGGTCTGCTCGCGGGGGTATTTACAAGATGTGTCGATGGGGGCGCATTGGTAGAACTGGGGGTTTCACTCGCGTTCGTACGGGCGATGGATCCCTCAACCATGGGGCCGAGCGATGGATCCTCAACCATGGGGCCGAGCGATGGATCCTCAACCATGGGGCGAAGCGATGGATATGCTGTTGCCCCCATGCGTATCTCAGCCCCAAGATTTGAAGCGCGCGGTGAGATGGCTGGATACTGCGGCGTATGAGGAGGTATTTCTCCGGCTGCTGGATCAGTCGCGGATCTTGATATTGACTTGGACTTTCTTCGGTCTTTCTCTCGGCTGTAAGTACAGGCTGGCTCCCCTCTCATCGAACATGGGCCACACACTAGAAGAAATCACAATATTAGTGTTTGGGAAGAACTGGGGAGGAGCGGGTTTTGAGAATACTCGGGTTGTTTGCGTCGCATTTCACCTTTCGGCGACGACAGTTGTCACAAGCTGCCGAAACTTTGGGTCTCGTAGACATTGTGCATACTGTGATTAGGCTGATTGATGCCCCATTGATCACTCATACCACGTCGTTTGATTGTGGACATGAAAGAGTGATGGTTGGACTCCCTCGCGCGCTGATAGTGTTGGCGGGAACATGCAGGTATTAATGTGAATTCGGGGTCTGGAACAAGGGGAAATGCGGGGTGAATATGTGCTACTAAGTATAAGTGGGTTCGCCTATCGCCCGGAACGGAGATGGCGTTGGGACACTGAGTAATTAAAAGATTACGGCATCCTGTGCTTGCAAGATTCGTGCTTAACATGCCCTTGGTTATTTCCGCCAACTTGGACAGAACTCTGATTTCATTCATCACAGATTCTTTGGTGGCTTTTCCATACAGTGTACGTAAGAGAAAGAGAATAAAGTTCAACAGCAATGGAAGCTGCCAGAGCCCGACAACTCAACACAATGATTTCTATACAGTGTACAACACATGCTAAGTTTCAGTTTAGGTTCTTCTATACAGTGTACAGTCCATGTTAAATTTTGATTAGATTTTGCTACCGTAGCCGCCTGCCTTTTATTCGACTTTCAACGGCGCTATTGGGCGAGTCTGGCGAAGCCAGTACTCAAATGTTGCGTTCACAATCCGAGGCCTCATCAAGTATCCACCTGCTTCTCTTGCAAGATCACCGTCAACAGGTGTGAGAGGACCGTAAGGTGCAGCTCGAACTTGGATACGAGCCGCTCTTTCTAGTGTAACGCAGAGATAGGTTGCCTCCTGAATAGTCGACCCCGCGGTGAGCATTCCGTGATGCGCCAGCACTATGGACCGCTTGCTCCCAAGCGCGCTTGTGATGATGACTCCCTCCTGATCTGCAATCGGGACGCCGGGCCAATCCGCCAAAAAGGCACAGTCATCGTATAGAGGTGTCATGTCCATCTGAGCCACTACCAGTGGCTGTCGAGCGGCCACAAGGGACTGCACCCACGGGGAGTGAGTATGGATGATACTTTGGACATCCGACCGGGCGGCATATACCCATAAATGAAAACGAGTAGCTGGATTGGCCATTCCAGTCCCCGTAACAGTGTTAAGATCTCCATCTACCTCAATAAAGTCTTCAGGCTGGGCCTCCTCCCACCCCAAGCCAAAGCGTAAGGTCCAGTAGAAGCCCTCACCACGCTGAGAGCGTGCACTGATTTGACCGGCAAGTCCAGCATCCTCTTGCTTGGCTGCAATCAGTCTACATGCGCAGGCTAGGGTTTCCTGCAGTGTTCGCTCAGGAGTCCTAAGGTGCTGGTCCATCTCCTGTGCAGAACGCTGATCGAAATATTTCTTGGATCGAAGGGGCTCCCCATTGAGCTTGGGAGCAGGCGAGGGAGCCGCAAGCTCGGGGGTGACTGAAATGACTGTGGACATTTTGCAAGTACGTTATTGAAAAAGTTGTAGATTGCTTGAGATTCTTGCACGCTGTAGTAAGTAAGAGGTAAGCTAGACCCCAGACTTGCGTTTTATATACCGGTATGTGTCGGAGCACACACGGCGTGGCTTATCGCCGTCAGACGGACCATGTCAGTTCGTAGACCTAGTTGAGGCATCCAACATGTACTTAGTCGTTCCGCGGAGCTCCATCCATCCATGTCGGAAAACCATATCATTGGCTGTGGCACTCAACTCGACATGTGGGCCGAGGATACGGTGGGATTGAGGAGGCTCAGCAACACGCTGGTACTAAGAGTATGCAAGGACATTAGTTTTCAGGCCATACTGAAATCGATAATAATTTAGAGATAATAATTTAGAACCTTTCACAGAATTGGGTTTTGAAGGAACTTGCCCTAGGTATGTAGGAATCGAACTGGAATGAATCCGAATTCGTCGAGCGAAGGGAACAGAGAAGAGCCGGGCAATTCCAGTCACGAAAAATAACCATTGCAGAACCTAGACAAGATAATACACATGAATTCAAATTTTATTAGCACTGCCTTGAACAGCAATAAGGCCATCACGCGTGAACTTTAGTCATTTGAAGTCACTCGCTATTTTAACATATGCATATTCTAGACGCAGCGTATCGAGGCTCGCCCTTCTTGATCCTTTTCAGGGCATAGGTATTCTACTTGCAGATGTATTTTATCCTAATCCTATTACACCCAATCGGTGTGTTGGACCGAACAGGCGCGTCATAGGGCGAATCTGAACTAATGAGAGACTTTCCAGGTCTGTCAGGATACAACCGTATCTCACCCTACATTGAGTATAGCTCTACCAGAGAATGTTAAGCTTGCGCAGGCCCTTCTTCGGCTTCAGAGGAGGAGAAGGGTCGGCAAGTGCCAGGTCCAAGAAGGGTCGGATAGGAACCTCATCAAGCGGAATGATTTTCGTCTTCTTGATGAACTTATAACCGAAATAGAGAAGAAGGACAAACGGAATGTTGAAGTAGGAAGCGACAAATGTCTTCGTATCCCAACGACCTGTGAGAAAGGTCTGCCATCCGGATGTCAGGAGAAGAAGGATGAAGAGAGTAAGGCATACCCAAGAATAGTATGGCTGGAAGGGCGACTTATACGGAAGCTCATTTCGGTCGATTCCTTGCTTCTTGCAGGCATAGTAGAAACGCAGATATGTTGAGAGAATAACACTCCAGTTGACCAAGATAGCGATTGAGAGGAGGTCTTGAAGCCAAGTAAACACGGTTGATGCACTGGAAGATGTTGTCATGTATCCAAGAGCCATGAAGAGCGTAAAGAGAATGACGGATACATATGGAATTCCAAAGCGATTCATAGCAGTGAAGATCTTGGGAGCGTGGCCGTTTTTTGCTAGACCAAACAAGTAGCGGACGTAGCTCATCATGCCATAATTCCCGCAGGACCAGGCCGACGTGATGACAATTGCATTGATGACGTGAGGAATCACCTTGATGCCTGCCAGGTTTGCGGCTATCACGAATGGAGAGGCCGCAGCTCCTTTAGAGCGAAGAAGTTGTTCATCTGTTGAAGGAACAACGAGGCCAACCAAGAAGATGGTCAAGCTGTAAAATATGGCCACACGCCAGAAGACTCTCTTCGCGGCTTGAGGAATGACACGACGAGCATTTTTAACCTCAGCAGCTGCCAGCGAGATATTTTCAATACCAGAAAAAGCATAGAGGGCATTGTTGAAAGTTGTCCAAAATCCAAGAAATCGCCCAAGGGAGCCCGGGATGCCAAGGTATTGAACAAAGGGGCCGGGATCTGGTAGAAATAGAGATATTAGACAGGCAAAACTAACAATGTGCAACCGTTGCCGTCTTCACTAACCTTGCCAATATCTGAAACCGATTACATCGCCTTTTGGTCCTCCTCCGGCAACCACGACAATTGCCAACACATTCACGATGACGATGAGAGCAATCTTGAGGAGCGCGAAGCCAAACTCAAGCTCGCCCAGAACTCGGACGAACAAGAAGTTGCTTAATGCCATCAAAGCACCAAATACGGTGATCCACTAGTAGCATTCGGTTAAAAAGAGAAGGGGTTCTGAGTGAAGCCAAGATGAACAAATACTTACAATAGCACTGTTCAGGTCAGTCCAAAACTGCATCAAAACGGAAGCAGCCACAATTTCGGTAGGTATAAAAATCAACCCTTTATACACCAGGTTCCAACCATTGGCGAAGGACAGCGCAGGATCGACAAATATTTCCGCATACCGTACAATCCCTCCGCTGAGCGGGATGAGAGCGCCCATCTCAGCCACGGCGAGCACCACGCAGGCTGCCATGGCCCCGACAAAGGTATATCCCATCAGCGCACCAAGAGGACCAGCTTGTGCAACAGCACGACCAGAGGCAAGAAATAGCCCGGTGCCGATAGCTCCTGCCAAGGCCATCATTTGAAGATGACGAGAGTTCAAGCCCTGCTTCATCTCATGATGCTCGGAAAAATCAGCGGGGACAAGATGTCCTGCAACAGTTGCTGTTGCAACCTCAGTCGAACTGGGGCGAACATTCTCAACCGATGCCTCCTTTGCGACCTCCATATCTATTGGAGATTCTTTATCACCGGATGCCATTGTGAGGTAGGTATAATTTCGACCAGAAACGTTGTAAAAAACCCACACTTGTTGAGTCAAGTGTTTCCAAGGACAAAGATCGAGGGGAAAAAAAGAAAAAGATATTGGCCGTCCCTCCACTTATCATTGAATATATGAACTTTCGAGAAAGTCTATTTACCCCGGGTTAGATCAAGATGGTAAAGGAGAAACCCGGGGAAGAGAATCCATGTTGGGTGTGCATTGGCCAGAACCTCGTTTCCCCAGACCAAGCAGGTGTACGTACCCTCAGGTCTCTCCTAGCTCTAGGAGAGAAATTGAAGCCATAGCGGGAGCCAATCATGTAAGACCTGGTTCCGCGGAAGTGGTGGGTCGGCCGGATTTTGATATGATTTGTTCTCTCCACAAGGCGCAGACAACAAGCTTCACTCCACCCCTAACGGCATGTGATGTCTCATCCCCGCGGGGAATCCCATTGAAAGAAGCGAAGTGTGGGCGCTGGCATCTCCCTGCCTGCTCCGGCCTCGGGCTGGAAGATGTTCTTAGTAAACTTTCATGTAGTCATCCTACCACGCACGTAATTATTCAATGACCTTAGCCGGCAATGCTAACGTTACATATCTTGATGAGATTCCCCTCCTGTCAAAATTAACCACCCTGGTATAAAACTGTATACTCACAAGATATCAATCAAGTATATCAGCAGTTTACAGCGTCTGATTAGAACATGAAAGTCGAGAATTCCAGCATCATGGCAGCCAACTCCGACAATGCTGATGCATCGAACTTTGTTCTGACGGCCGATGCCTTGAACCAAGCCCTTCCCCTCATGGGACCGTCCACAAGAGCTGTGCATGCGGATGATTTCTACAGCCCTCACCGCGCCATTGCACCAGGCATGCATGTGGCGGTGAATTATCGATATGCCAGAAACCCCGATGATCTAGTGCCAATGAAAAACGATGACGTGAGTGGAATGACCTTTTCAGCATTTCCATAGTTGTCACCTTTCTGACCATCTTTCCCATAGCCGAATGCCCCATATGACTCTCATATCTATTCTCGCTATACTGCTCCGAACTCAAGCCGATTTGAGACCGTGCTGCGCAACCTCTTTGGCGGGGACGTTCTCACCTATTCGAGCGGTTTAGCTGCTTTTCATGCCATTATGATTCTCCTCAACCCAAAGCGAGTCTTTCTTGGTGATGGATATCATGGAGTCCATCGCAGCATTGCTCTCCAGAACCGAGTCACAGGTATGGAGAAATTCACTCTCGACGAACTCGACAAGCTCCAAGCTGGCGATTTATTGCATATCGAGACCCCTGTGAATCCATTTGGCGAGGCGCGCAATATTGCCTATTACGTGGCCAAAGCCAAGGCAGTCGGGGCATATGTCTCGGTTGATGCTACTTTTGCCCCGCCGCCGTTGATGGACCCTCTACAGTTTGGTGTCGATATTGTGATGCACAGCGGCACCAAGTACGTCGGTGGCCACTCGGATATGCTGTGCGGGATCCTCGTCATACCCTCCAGTCGTTCCAGCTGGGCGGAGACCCTGATACAGGATCGTAGGGTCATGGGCTGCGTAATGGGAAGCTTCGAGGGCTGGCTTGGCATTCGATCTGTCCGAACGTTCCATCTACGTGTGACTAGGCAGTCCCAAACGGCTCTGGCTCTTGTGCAATGGCTACACAGTGAATCGAAAAACCCCAACTCTGTTGTTGGGAAGATGGTTGAGTATGTCCAGCACGCCTCGCTACAGGAGGCTGATCTGAAGGACGGCTGGCTTCAAAGGCAAATGCCAGGCGGTTTTGGTCCCGTTTTTGGTCTTTGTATGAAAGAAGAGAAGCATGCTAGAGTTCTCCCTAGCAGGCTCTATGTGTTTCAGCATGCTACAAGTCTCGGCGGGGTGGAAAGCTTGATGGAGTGGCGAGCGATGAGCGATCTGGGACGAGACCCCAGGCTGCTCCGGGTCAGCTGTGGGGTAGAGGACGTGGAGGATCTGAAGTCAGACATCATGCAGGCCTTTGAGGCTTTATTACGGCTAGGATCCTGTTGATGAGGCAGTCCAGAAACCATGGAAAAGAAATCGCTGCAGTCCACTCTATGAATCTGGGAATGGGTAGCAGATATTATGATGTAGAAACATGAGATCCCTCTAAATAAAAGCTCGAAAATCCTCCAACAAATTCAAATATACATCACTATATATTGGGCTGCCCCAAGTCCAGCTACTGGGAGCTCGGAGATCGAACACAGCATACAGGCCCGGAAATTCACAAGTTGTCGTTCCGCACTGGATTCTGGGTTCCATATGAATATTGCCCTATTCAACCATGCTCAGAGCTTCACTTAAAAGGTCACATCTAGATCAGAGGATAATGGACCACTGATAGAGACCGGACGGTAAAAAAATAAAAAAAAGAGCAAGATTTCTTTATCCCTCGATACTCCCATAATAGCCTGAGAGAACTAGTTAAGCTGGTACCGTGTGCGCCTATGTCTCGGCCTTGGCCTTGTTCTTCAGATCTCGGCGTTCTTCCACTAGGTCAGCAACCTTTCCACCCATCTCCGTACCCAAGTTACGAAAGCCTTTGATGATGCCCTCGGTATCTCCAGTATTCATCTCCTGGCTCATCTTGAATTTTCCACCCATGTGTTCAATCTTGATGTCGATACCGATGATGGCCTTTTTCAACAATTCGATGAATTTTTCAGGCGCGTCCGAAACCTCCCATGGCCCAGGATTATCGCCCTTTCCATTATATCCCATGCGCTCAACTTCGTTGTGATAAGTGAGAGCACGCATCTGTGAGTCGAGGAATGCGCTCGTCTCTGCCGCTTTGGAATCAACATATACAGTAGCCTTGCCGTAGATCTGGACGGCAGCATAATTCCACGTCGGCACAACTTTTCCTGTGCTAGGTTTCGTCTCCGTGTAGAACTTGGGAGTCGAGTAGGATTGGATGGGCGAGTTAAAAATGACTAGGACATCATTCTCAAGTATCTTGACAGCGTCCTCGGTGTGCCGATCATTGACTTCCTCGATGATAGCTTTGCTCTGAGGATTGGCCCTGGCAAGATGACCCTTTAGTCGCCCAAGTTCTGTTTGGCTCTCTTCGTCTTCCACCTCTAAAACGAAAGGAATGTGGCTTGTTTGGAGGAAGGGAAAATGGGGAGACTTGATAGCAGTTGTTATCATGCCGAGCGGATTTTCCCGAACGAGCTGGCGCAGGACGCGAAGATCCTTCTCAGCATGCACATCGCGGAGATACATTGTGCCAAGGAGAGCCAGATAAATTGGTAGAGTTGGTTAAAAGTGTTCGTCAATGACCCTGAGCTTGATACGCTGGGCTATTACCAAATGGAATTTGAGTAATATGAGTCAAGTTGTTGCAAGGAAAGTGCGGACAAGAGAGATTATAAACCCCAAAAAAAAAGGTCCTTTCAGACCAGTATGCAGAGACGTGTGTTTGAGCTAATGGTCATACATTCTTAATTAGACGTCAACGATTGGATAGATTCGTATTCCTACCGGTTCTTCCGTGGGTCCCCAGTCAATCACATGGGTCAAGGTCGTCTTGTTCTTTACTTTCCAAGTTGGGATGTGGATATTTACTGCGCAGCTGACTCACCGATCACGGATCTGCTTGATTGGTGATGGCAGCCATGCGTGAGTTCGGTTCCGGCTTTTAAACCATTGGTGGGTTTACATAAAACATTACTGTTAATAGCACACAGCTCGCTCTCTCCCATGTTGAGCACAGGGGAGACATTCTTATGTATATAGTTATGTACTTGACGGACTAAATAGCTTGGTATCATCCGTCAACTCCTAAACATTTACGCCGCCTTGTAATCTAAAACAAGACGCCATTAAGCCAAGGGCCTCTAAAGGTTCTGCTTCCTCTTCTTGGGCCATGTTCGAATCTAATCCGTGAAAGTCAGGCAGACTATTAGAAAAGTTATCGTGAGGATAGGCCCGGCCAAATACCAAATCCAGCAAGTCTTAGTCAGGAGCTATACTCCAAGTGGCCCTTCAGTACTGTTAGAATACTCATTCTGATTTCCCCCGCGTTCCGTAATACCCTGTTTGTTTCTTTTTAGCTCTCCAGCTACAGGCACTGTGTCTCCAGCAATATAAAAGAAGGAGTTAGAAATTCTCTACAGTCTCCTAGAGTCTTTCAAGCTAAGCTAAAACTCGATTAATATGTGATCTTAGTAACGGTTCTCCTCCCGCAATGCAACAAGTTTCTGGCTGCTTGGCCATTCCGATACATCTATGCGAGTCTGTAGCTCTCTCGGGTTTCCCCTTGTGTGCGACGAAACACTCTCTGCGATCGGCGATTGCGGTTTTTCCTACAGGGAGGCAGACGACTAAGTTAAGTTATGAAATTTACCTATGCTAACTCGCCTCTCCTCGATCCTACTCAAGTCCAGCTTTCGTCTAATTTTGTTCCATCATCATAGACATAAAGCGTGGGGAGGAGAGTTTATGCGGCTTATTGGAGTGACAAAGCGATCCATGACTGTACTGCCAGAGTTATATCACCTTTGAGATTGTACCCAGCGAACCTCCCTAGCTGAGCCATAAAAGGGCCTGCTTCTATCTATCATCCGATCACGAATTGGGCCTAGATTCTTCCCCTGTGCTTTTAGACTAGATTCCACCGACAATGTAGCATAAGATGGGGCGAATAGGTGGCCTTCCGCGGAAGAGATTCCCCACATTGCATCAAGATCGGTGCAACACGTAAATTTATCGTGTCATTCACGCCTTGAAGGTAAGTTATTCCAAAAATAGTTAACTCGAGCGAGATGCATGACTAGTGGGTACGCTTGGATGTTGCGCCTGCGGGGAACGTTTTCACACTGTGGGAATTTGTCGTTGGGATGATTTTTCTGCTAGAAATGGTTCGAGGTACACTCGTCAGCGTCAATGGATACTTGGCAAAGGTGACGAGACCTGTTGACCGGCTGGGCCGCGTTCAAAAGTTAGCAGTGATGCTTGGGTCGCGACGAGGAGGTCTGTTCCACTGGGGCAATGAACTGAAAGATGGAAACATGAGCAAGAAGAGTTTCAAAAATATTGGAAGGGAAAAAGCCGAAAGAAGAAAACCACGATTGACGAAAAATAGGTTTCGAAGGTAGATCTAAGCATAAACTCGCCCGCTCAGACGAAGCTTTGATAAAATACGCACTTCATCACGGCCTAGAGATGGAACTGCATGCATTATTTCCGGGACGAACGGTATAAACAATGCTTTCTTCACTCTTCTAGCCACCAATTTCAGTTCGTGATATAATACTAAATTTGACGCAAAATCTTAATAAGATCACCCAAAACTCCCATGGCCGTAACATCTCCGCCAGCCCCAGCTCCACGGATAGTGAGAGGAAGGGGGCCATATCTCTCAGTATAGAAGCTAATAATGTTATCGCTACCTTCCAGTCCAGCAATGGGGTGAGACTTTTCGAACCACTCCATGCCTACTTTGGCCTTTTGGGCCACCAAATCAAGGCTTCCCACAAACCTGACAACTTTATTAGCCTTAGAAGCTTCCTTTCTTTCCTTGTCCATCCAATCATCAAACTCGGGCAGCCTGTCAAGGAATTCTGTACATGCGGAGAGCTCCTGAGGGACCAGACTCTGTACTGGAAACGCGGTTGGCGACTCGATAGACATGCCAGCTAGTCTCCCAAGAATGGTAAGCTTTCTTGCGACATCGAGGCCGTTGAGATCATCTCTGGGGTCCGGCTCAGTATATCCAAGCTGCTTAGCCCTCATAACATTGGCCGACCAGGAGCCACCCTCTCCGTTAATAGGTGAGAACGAGTTGAAAAGAAACGACATTGTCCCACTGAAGACACCTTCGATTCGGGTGACCCTATCACCAGTCTCCACAAGATCATTAAGAGTTGAGATAATCGGCATACCAGCACCAACAGATGACTCATGATATACGAAGGGGCCTTGACCTTGAGGTCCAACTGAGGAGAATATATCTTCCCAGAGCTTTTTGCTTCCTGAAAAGGCCTTTTTATTTGGGGTAATAATGCTGATCCCCTTTTGTAGAAAGGCAGGGTAGGATTCTGCAATGGCTTGAGAACTTGTGTTATCAACTACCACCACCTTATCAGGGGCCTTGGAGAGAAAATGGATGATATCGGAGATGCTCGGAGGCTCAAATCCGAATTTGTCCAGTTCCTCAAGGGCGTTATCGAACGGTATTGGTGCATAGTCCTGATGATAGAGTGCCCTATCGATTATGGCAAGATAAATGAGACTGAGTTTGGGAGCAGGGCGGCTCTTAGCCAAGGAGGCAAGCTGGGTCACAAAGCACGATCCTACGCCGCCAGCTCCTTTCAGCGTCAAAATATGAAGATTAGCTCTGTACCAAGGAGCGTGTAGCTATTAAGGTTTATCACATACCGATGACCGCAATGGAGACTTTCTCAACTCTCGTTGACATGTTTTCTGTTTTGCTCAGAGGCCCTGGTTTTTGTGCTGGAGAATCTTCCCAGTGACAAGACTATCGAAGAGAACAATGACGATGAGAAAGATAATTCCAAAGTCAAGTATAACTTATCGGATGCGGAGCGTACTATCTATTCATCCAACTAAAGGCTGTCTGACTTTATAAATGTATGGCTTGTAATATTAGGAAAATCCTCGATCATGGCTCTACTACCTACGGCTATCGCCGGGTACGTACGTGGGCATCACCGACCCAATCGGCGGACAGGCGGCGACCTACCGCGCCCCATCGTGTAACAAATCATCTCCTGGATGATATATTGACCAATATTTTTGTTATGTAAGTCGTGGGTGTGAGTACAGAATTCAATGACCAGGCCGCTGTCTCAAAGCTTCCGTTCCTCGGAAGCCAGCAATACTCCACACAAAATCCGCTCTGCGAACATCCGCGGAACGGAAAGATCTCTGTACATGACAAATGCGGTCGCATGACTAGATCATGACATAATACTTTCATTTGGTAACCATTGCCATGGGATTGGCAACACCATATTTCCTTCTGGCGATCTCGGAGTGTTTGTACGTGTTCGGGTGATCAAGGACGATTTAAATGCTTCTGGTTCTGCTGTACAATAAAGATGAACAAAAAAAAAGTAGTTATCCACGTCTTCAAGGCTACACCTTAACTCAACATGGCAAGCTTACCATTTACTGTCAGTTGACTCTCTATTGTATGCTCATGCTGCTAGACCATTCAGCTAACATCATCCTCCATAGCTCAACGATCCATCCCTGCTCCATGAAGCGTCATTGCTCAATGGAAAATGGGTACAGTCAAGGTCTGGGAAGAAATTCGATGTAGAGGGTGGGTAAAATGCCAGTGTCAGCCGCCAAGTCTCCTTTACATACTCACACAGCTATAGATCCGGGTACTCGAGAGGTCTGGGCGTCGTGCGCCAACAACGAGGTTATCGATGTTGACCAGTACGTTGAGACGTCGTACTCTGCCTTCAAGTCATATAGGCAAATGAATCCTCGTGGGCGTGCGAAGATTCTACTGAAATGGCATGAGCTTGTTACACAGGCTCGCGAGGATATCGCCAAGATTATTGTATATGAGACCGGAAAGCCAATGGCAGAAGCCATTGGTGAAGTTGACTATGCTCTTGGGTTTGCGTGGTGGTTCGCTGGCGAAGCAGAGCGTATCCGCGGTTCAATCGCCCAGCCGTCTATCTCCAACCGCCGTACCCTTGTTATCAAACAGCCAATTGGAGTGAGTGTTGCCCTTGTGCCTTGGAACTTCCCTGTGGCAATGATCATTCGCAAGGTTGCCGCGGCTCTGGCAGCCGGGTGTTCCATGATTGTCAAACCATCCCCAGAAACGCCGTTCAGTGTGATGGCTTTAGCAGATCTGGCTCTCCGTGCTGGACTTCCTGCTGGTGTACTTAATGTTATCTCTACAGATAACACTAATACACCCTCAGTCAGCGAAAGGCTTTGCAAGCATCCCTTAGTTCGCAAGGTTACCTTTACTGGGAGTACCGCCGTTGGTACCATTATTGCGAGGCATTGCAGTGAGGGATTGAAAAAGGTAACAATGGAACTTGGAGGAAACTGCCCATTTATTGTCTTTGATGATGCAGACCTGGATCAGGCTATTGCAGCTTTAATGATACTGAAGTGGAGGACTGCCGGCCAGGCCTGTACGCACGCCAACCGAGTTTATATTCAAAGTGGCGTGTATGACGCCTTCGCCCAGAAGACGCTGGAAGCAACGCAAAAGCTGCAAGTTGGGCATGGCGCTGATAAAGGGACAACGATGGGTCCGCTAACCATTGGCCGTGGAATTGAGAAAATCGAAAAGCATGTGGCAGACGCGGTTAGAAAAGGTGGGAAAGTCCTGTGTGGCGGGAAGAGGCCAGACAACCTGCAAGGGTACTTTTTTGAGCCGACCATTATCTCCGGCATGACATCTGATATGTTGACGACCAATGAGGAGATTTTTGGACCCCTTCTAGGCCTCTATAAGTTCGAGACCGAGGCCGAGGTTGTGGAAAAGGCTAACGATACATCAATGGGGTTGGCCTCTTACTGCTTCACAAGAAACGTGAGCAGAACCTGGAGGCTCCTGGAAAGTCTGGAGGCTGGAATGATCGGGCTCAATACAGGTGCGTTGGAAAATCCCCTACCTTCAATCGATTTGTCCATTTTCATACTAATAGTTTGCAACAGGCAACTCATCTGGCGCCGAAAATCCGTTCGGTGGAATCAAAATGTCAGGCTATGGCAAGGAAGCAGGAAAAGATGTCGCGATTGAAGAATACCTGATTCAAAAGACAGGCACCCTTACAGTTGAGGAAACTTCAGAATAAACTACTAGTTAGACCAGTATCAAATCAGATGGAAATATGGATTCAAATGGCTGTCAGTGTTGGCCATTCGACTTCACCCGCTCCTCTATGAACAAGGTTGCCTTTTTATGATGAATGCATTAGCTGAGTATCCCAGTATTACGAGTTTGACCGACACCACCCATAGAACGTCTAGCTCACGCGGAGAGTCTACATCGCTCCAAGAGGGGAAGAAGGGAAGGTAATGATCACGGCAGGCATCTCTTGGCTACCTGTAATTTTTCGTGCTTTTAAACGCGAGCAAGAAATCCGCTCAAAAATGATGAGAAGTAGCGGATGGAATGTTTGACTATTGAGGAGCAGTATCAAGAACAAGATACTTTGGACTGCACTCAATTATGCTCTACTGCGAACCGATTTCCTTCGTTTCAAGTACAAACTCCATATAATGCAGGTTTCTGTCTTGCCATGCGAAGCAGAGTTGATTTACTGCTAAGAAATGGGGCGGATATGAACCGATTGACCGATAAGAAAATCACGCCCCTTTTCCTAGCTGCGCAAGATGGACAGATCGAGATCTTCAAACAGTTGATTCTGTAGGGCCATGTGGCAGCTCCAGGTGTAACGGGTTCTATACCCTTAAGCTTACAAGGTCTGATGCTCAAATGAATTTGGTACGGTTTCTACTCGATAGAAACATTGTCGTGAGGTTCATGGAGAATCTTGAAAATACAGCACTGCTGCGAGCAGCGGAAAAGGACCATCCGGATATTGCTGACCTGGTTCTCGATGTTGCCCCAGATATTGAGAACCTAGAAGAAAACCATAATCGAAATTTTGAAGCACCGAAGTTGCCATGATCATCCAGCAAGTCCGTAGGTAACGCATAATTGCCCCCTCTAGAGAGGGGGTGATATTGACCGTATCTTTAACGCATTCAAATCTAACACCTATAGCTTCAACCCGGGATTTCTTTACAAGTCAATGCCTGCAAGCTGTCCTAAAGGTAAGCGACGCTCGCTCGTCTTAACGGAAGACAGGTCGGTGAGGTCTGTAGCGACCTTTGGTCACAGCAGCAGACAGCCAGGTCAGCTTCGCAGCGATCGCTCGTCGTGTTAGAAGGCGAGTTTAAACAACTCTCAGCAGGAAGGCCGTCTAATTCCTATCTTCTTATTAGGTACCTAGTTTTCCTCCTATTAAAGTTTAATTTCTATATATTAAAGGCCTTATATATATATATATATATAATACCCTTCTATTTGATAGCTTTTTTAAGTGCTTTATTAGAAGCTCTAAATATAGGTTATTTTAATAAGTGCTGGTAGAAATTCCCTCCGGTCTATAGCTACAGAAGCTACGGTCATAGGTAAAGATAGCAGCTGTAGCTATGTTGGCTAGAATATCAAATAGGAAGATAAAAAAAAGAAAAGAGAGCTTGTAGTATATTGTATAGATAATCCTATAGCTGATTAAGTGAAATAAGAGCTAATAAAAGCTATATATAGAAGAGAAAGAGAATAAAGTTCAATAACAATAAAGCTGCCAGGGCCCGACAACTCAACCCAATGGATATAACATCAAAGCCGTATTCTCTCATATCACCGCTCAACTCCTCTGTGCTCGATTGAGAGCCTGTAGCAATCAAGAAGATGGATAAACAACATCCCAAGCCTGGCGATGTCTTATCGGAATCGGAGCGATCATTTGCATGCAAGCTAGCGCCTAATGATGTCTTGGAGACGCGCCGTTTGCATATCACCAACGCTCGAGATTCTGCGGCCTCCCCACCGTCAAGCGCCTTCAAGATTTCTTCCCCGTTGCAGAATGTAGAGGTGATGCAAAATACGCATTCACTCTCTATAGTCTCTCCTAGATTTGAAAACACACGTTGGTCTTACAGCCAAATTGTTCACTTACTCGAGGCAATGGAAGGTATTCTTATTTTACCAGCGAGAACGCTATCAAGGTGCCCATGATCTATTTAGTCTGAGCGTGGTGAAGCTTCAATTAACGTCATGGACGTTTCGAGGAATTAAGTTACAGTTACAGGAAATAACCATTTCAGTCAAGCCCTATACAAACCATCGCTAATCATCATCATTTAAATTCAACGTATCCCTTGCCCTTAACAAAGGTGGCGTGCCAAGGAATATTCTGTTCCTGGCTGGCCAATTGGGCATAAAACTCGCCATGAGCAGGACCATCGATGTTGTTGCCCACAGGCGTACCATCCTCATTGCGCTCATCCGCGTAAAAGAACCTAAAATCGTACATATGTTTAGAGTACTTATTGGGTTAGAAAGAGGGTTTAACTTGGGCTCTACATACCGGAAGCCTTTGGGGGCGTAGGTCGCATCAGACAGGCCTAGCCAGAATGCGGAGGCTGCCTTGCCCGTACCAAGGGTGAGGACAAATGGAACTGGCAGAATCGAGACGTTCAAAATGTTGCCAGTATATATGAACGATTTCTTTGTATCGGCGGGTAGAGTCTCCCAGCCAAGAACAGCTTGTTGCGCTGCAACATACGCGCTAACTGTATTCACGTTGAGGTCCGCGTTGAAGTTATCCAGTGGAAGTGACAAGACCGAATCTTGTTTAGGAGGCGTTGTGGCGGCAGCTGCATTGTAGACTACAACGCTGGGAGACGTATTGAGTTGGGACTTGATCGCGTCAAAGACGGATGGGATTGAGTCAGGTTTGCTGAAGTCTGCCTTGAGGGAAAGGTACCCTTCAGGGGTCTTGGCCCCAGTGCCGTGTCTCGATGTGACAACGATTTGGTAGCCCTTAGCAGCCAGTGATCTGGCGATAGAGGAGCCAACTCTAGGCCCAGAGCCGAGGATTAGTGCAATTGGACTTGCTCCTGCCATTGTTATACTAACACAACCGATGGTGTGGCACGGTAACTGGTAAAAGACGAAAAGTTATTGTAGAGTATGTAAATGTTTCGACTCTCTTGCGTGAATGTTGGCTAGATAAGGCTTGTTCGGAGTCTCGGACTCTTTATAAGGTACGATTAAGTAAAGGAACCACCGGACCTATCGACGATCAATCGAGCTCCGGCTGCTTATTTGGTATGGCGCATGAATGATGCGATGCTTGGTAATCAATCACGCAGCGAATTGGTAATCCCCCATTCTTAAAGTTCTAGTTTCAAATTTCATCTGCATGAGCAAGACCAAAAGTCATATTTCTATCAAGCCATTTGGTTTCTAATAAATGATTGCATTTTTCTAGCCTTCCAGAGATTGAATGGGCGACTGCTAAAGCATATTCCGCGCAAGGGGAGATTTGAGATAGATCCGCCATAAGTGGGCGGAATTCCGCCATCTACGCGTTCAGATCACTGCCTTACCATAGACTATGCAGGCTAAATAGACCACTGTTGGGGTTTCGGTGCAGCTGTCTCGGGGCGGGTAATATATAACCTCCGTACTATCTTACGTATCATCAACGTAGCCTTGACCATCTTCACGACAGATCGTCATTCTAATTGTTGCATAGGATGAAGTGATGCGATGGGGGGTTATTAAAATCGTCTCCAAAACCTTCAATTCCTTGCTCCTACGCCTTCTATACATGGTCATATTGAGCCGAAGAGTGAACATCAAGTCTTGGTGCTCCGTTACAAGCACAGAAATGGTATGTGGACATGGGGCAGCCTTTGGTAGTCTCACTCTATGAACACAAGCAGGGTTGAGAACCTTCTTCAACTGAGGGAACGCTAAATAACGGGCAGTTTTATTTAAAAAGCTATCGATGTACCCATCGCTGAATTTCGGTAATTACATCTGCCTCCACATTCCCCGGACTGAAGTATTCTAGCGGAGTGGGAGCACCTTGTCCAGATATAAAAAGATGATTGAGGCTCTTGAATTGTCGAAAACTGAAGTTGGGAAGGGTACTAAACTTCTCATGCAGTCTCGCATAGTCCTCAGTTGCAGTTACTTGATAGTCTCGCTCGCCCTGTAGGATCAGAACAGGGTTGCGAATATCTTTCAGTGTTTCCATAACATCAAATGTGCGGTACTCGAGCCAGTACGCAGGTCCAATTCCGAAAGGAAGCTGTTTTGTTGGGGTTGACAAATCTAGATCAGGCCTGTCAGCCACATCTGCCTGTTGCCGAAGGTCCTTCAACATGTCACTCTCCGCGGGCACTTCTTCAGACGCCTCGGCCGTTGACTTGTCACCAGAGCCGGAAGACTCGAGGTAACTAAGCTGCCTGATCGCGCATCTGTAGATCGGCTCTGAAGGTGCCGCCATCAGAATACAACCTGCTACCGACGTATCAAGCGAGGCGAGTCGCGCGGCAACCAAAGTACCCAGGCTATGACCTAGAAGGATGATACGCTCGGGATTTATCTCCGGGACTCGCCGAACTTGCCGAATGGCGTCTATAACGTGGTACAAATACTCGTCCGTTAGAGTGGCCGTCTTCTTGCTCATCGTGAGCTTCCCAAGCAAAGTCGAGGCACGCTTGTCAAACCGGCATGCCGAGATGCCATATGCTGCCAGACCTAATGCAAGGTCCTTGAATGGCTTTGATGGTCCAACTGTCGAGTCCCTATCTACTGGCCCAGAACCGCCGATGAGAATCACACAGGGAAATGCCTCATTCCCAGGATCCCTAGTTGGTGGCAATGTTAAAGTCGCGCCCACTCGTCGCAGTCCGTGGCCTAAAGTCAAAGAAACCGATCGCGAGGTCGCAGATGCGTATGACGGAGCCTTCCAAGGATGAGAAAGCCGAGGTCCTACTTGCAGCGTGATCAGCTTCCCCGACCACGTCATCCAGAGCGTCAATGCCAGAGAGAGGCGCTCCGACTGGAGCGGCACTGAAATTCTTGACAAAGGCCAGCCAGCGTGCACTTCGGGAGTGCCAATCGGTTGCAATGGCCCGGCCATGGAAGTGAGGGTCTTCCACCCATATTCCAGAACATGCTTGGTGATGAAGAGGCGGAGTGGGAAGACTAATTGTTGGTGCAGCGACTCCCAGTTGCCTTCCTGGATATAAATAACAATATCCTTCGCATATTTCTCAACCCTAAGGGACTGTGCCCTGCGCTGATTCTCGGTTAGAAAGAATGATTGGATTTTAGTCAACAGGTCTGTAAACATCATCTTCGCGTGGGTTATTTGACGTGTTGAAGCTGATGTGTGTTGACCAAAGGTTCAAGTGGAGCAAATCAGCGTTATGGACTTTGGAGAAATCCCTGGCGAAGATGCACGGTCATCTGATCAATTCAGTGTGATACGAGCAATGTTCCACATATATTAAATAGCTGCCTGGTCTGACTAAGCCACGTTGTGAGCACTAGCAAATGTTGTAATATTGAAAGCCTTGACTTCTTCAGAGGCTCCAGTGTGTAGTCTCCTATGAAAAGCGTTTACTACTCCCTCCCAGAGCACAAGATCTTGTTGGAAAACAGCCGGAAGATATACTATTTAGCCGAGTATGACCCGTCATAGATTGTGTAGGCAAGAAAGATATGCCTCAATAGTAGGTAGTAGTTAAAAATGCAGCTGTTATGTACCATCTGTTGTCCGACCTTAGTAGTTTAGTGTTAAGAGACTAATAAGTAAAATAGTTAATTATATCAAAAGTTAAGTTATAATTCCTTGGAAGGAGACAATAAGAGATATAGCAGTGCCTTGTAACGGAATAATAAATACTTATTCTATGGTGTAGGGTAAGCTTTAACAGTGATTTGTTACTCTTTGTACGGGAGCACGAACGCACCCAGCTCGGAGCTTTCACGCTATCCAGATCCTTATGAGAAGATGTGTTTATTGAATCGGAACCCACTTCTGGACTTTGAAGTGGTCTAAAATATGAATTATTTAATTCAAATTAAGATGCTACCGGAGAGTTGTAGATGGGCTGTGAAGGGCTCTATGAAGTCAAGGTACCGAAAGGATTCCGGGGTGTAGGGCTGTTGGAGATGTAAAATGTTTTGTCAAGTTTCAATCATGCTATCGTGCTACATTGTCTGGAAAATGGTCCTTGGTCTTTAGAATCTAGTAGGCAGAAACAGAGAAATCGTACGATGGGAGTTTACATCGTGGGCCAAAAGAATCTTCGAGTCAGTTTTGCGCATGACTAGGCCTCCTGCTCCGAGGCTAGAGAATGAAATGTGCTATAATTCTTTTGTATCGGGTGTTTTTTTTGCACTCTAGCTTACTGGCCCTGATGCCAACTTGTTGATGCCTACTAGCCAGTAAGAGAACTCCGACGAGGACCCGGAGCTGAATCAAGACCCGGTTTGCACCGATCCGTTAGTAGAAATTTGGTTGTCGCTATCGAAAAACTGAGCTTGGAAGAAATTGCCAAACCAGTCGCGTGATTGTACCCATGGCACTTGGTGCTGGTAACTAGTTGGCATATGCACAGCTCGCCCCTGGACTGCGTTCTAGCCAATGTATCGTCTATATTAAATATCTCATCACGAGTGTAGTCGGGCTTTAGAAGTAAACGACAATACAGAGTTATCGATCGCGTAGCCCTAAGGTGAGGCTCTGGCCACGCCCGGACAATTCTATATCCCGATCATATGACCCCGGGCCTCTGATGTTGCCCTACCCTCTCCGATGGCACTCAGTTCTCAGAAGGTAGCCTCCGGTCCCTAAGGATTGAATGGTGCATAACGGGAGGTATGGTCGTAGAAAATTAATAAATAGTCCCATAACTCGCAAATTTTGTATTATGCATCATGTTTGTTCGCTGACTTAGTCTTCGTCGCAACTACGCCAGAACGACGATGCCTTCCTCCACAGCCGCCAATGAGCCCTCGGTGGCAGAAAAAGACACCCATTCAACAGTTACTCAGTCTCAGGATAATCAAAATGAATACGAAGATGCTGAAAGGAACTATCAGCCAAAAACTCTGAAGTTTTGGACGATCCTGATTGGCATGTATCTGTCGATGTTCCTCGTCGCATTAGTATGTCACTCGAATCTCTTACATGCCCTCCTCAGATCACAGCTAAATTAATATGAATCTAGGACCGAATGATCATCGCAACCGCCGTCCCCAAGATCACAGACGAGTTCAAATCAATCAACGATATTGGCTGGTACGGAAGCGCGTACATGTTGACGGCCGCCGTCTTCTTCCCCATCAGCGGCCGCATCTACCAGATCTACTCCACGAAATGGGTCTACGTCGGTTCCATCATTATTTTCGAAGTCGGCTCAGCTATCTGCGGAGCTGCCCCGAATTCAATTGCCTTCATCCTCGGGCGGGCCATCGCTGGATCCGGGTCCTCTGGTATATTTACGGGAGGGATTATGATCATGATGCCGATGGTACCGCTTCGTAAAAGACCTACATTCGCTGCTTTCTTTGGCATGGCTTTCGGCCTCGCCTCTGTTCTTGGTCCCGTTATTGGTGGACTTTTTACAGACAAAGTGTTGGTTTATCCCCCTTGTATGGCAGTCTACTATTGAACACCAAAGGCTAACTCTTTCTGAATACAGGACATGGCGATGGTGCTTCTATCTAAACCTCCCCGTTGGGGGCTTCACCCTTGTTGCAGTTCTGTTGCTTTTTAATTTCGATCAAATGAAAAAGAAGAGCTTGCCTACCGTCGTGGAACAGATCAAAGCCCTTGATCCTTTAGGGGTATTCTTCCTGGCTCCGTCTATGGTATGCCTCGTCCTCGCTTTGCAATGGGGCGGCACGACGTATGCCTGGTCAGCGCCTAGGATGATTGGCCTTCTTGTTGCATTTGCAATTTTGTTCGTCGTCTTCATAGTAGTAGAGGCGCTGACACCAACCACGGCAATGGCTCCTGCTCGCGTCATTTTGAACCGCTCCATCGCGGGGGGCATGCTGTTCATGTTTCTGCTTTCGGGAGCAATGATGAGCGCTGTGTACTACCTTGCCATCTGGTTCCAGACGACCAAAGGTGACTCGGCAATGGATGCCGGAATCAAGACCATCCCTCTGGTCCTCTCGATGGTCGTATTCACAATCTTGTCCGCCAAGCTTACTGAAAGGATCGGCTACTACGTCCCGGCCATGCTGATATGCCCAATCCTATGTAGTGTGGGCGGCGGAATGCTATCCACACTGGACGAAAACTCAGGGCATAGCAAATGGATTGGATACCAGGTTCTCTATGGATTTGGGATGGGATGCGGTTTCCAGGGACCCAACTTGGCAGCGCAGACTGTTTTGCCACGGGTCGACGTCCCCATCGGCATTGCTTTGCTGTTTTTTATGCAGCAATTAGGTGGCGCCATCTTCGTCTCCGTGAGCCAGAACATATTCGCCAATGAGCTCTTAAAGAGACTTTCAGGGGTCGCTGGTTTGGATACTGAAGCTGTTCTGCACCAAGGCGCCACTGAGCTCCGCAAGATCGTTCCACCAAGTGGGCTCGATGTTGTGATCAAGGCATATAACGTCTCAATCACCCGCGTCTTTGTGATGGTCGCTGCGCTTAGCGCAAGCATCATCATTGGATCCCTGGCGATGGAGTGGAAGAGTATCAAGGGCCGTGATGGAGGTGACACGGGAGTCTCGAAGGATGCGGAAGGAGGCCAGAAGAACCAGGCTCCAGAAAAAGAGTAAGTATGGCAGTCAAGTTATTAAGCAGGGCCAGTCTGGCTGCAAACCACTACAGAGGGTCATATTTAATAAGGGCTTGGGGGTTAACTAATAAGTCAATACATGTATCGTATCCGCGACGGGGGGAAAGGTAAGTTACCCATATAATTAGTATTTAATATATTGCCGGAAATTCCGATCATAGAATGGGAGGCAACTAGCCTTCAAGGTTCGTTGCTATTATTCTTTCTCGAGTGACGGAGATTTGTCCATGGTTGTAGCCGATCGACTGACAGCAAGGCACAGCTTGACGTATGAAGAGGGGCTCTTGGGCTCGTGATATTTGGAGAATATTGATTGATTTCTTTCCAATTTCATGTTTAGTGCAGCCCATAGTCAATTTAATAATATGATAATTATGAGAAATGCCAAAATCGCAAAATAGCAAGATTGGATTGCGACTCGGCCTGGTGCCCACCCTTTATCACACTGGCCGGCCTGATTTTGTCATGGCTCCCGATTCGTAGTTACAAAGCGTCTCAATTACCTCGGCTGATAAATTTAGCGCAACCAGTCTTTACGATGGTAGTATAGACTAGAGTAGATTTAACGCCACAAAGAAATTATGTGATGCATCTTGGCGAGAGAAGAGCGGCATCATGACCAAATCAACATAACTATGGCGATTTCCAAGCAGATAGTCATCAGAGGAAACCGTCTGGCGCGGTCAAACTTCAAGCCATGATGATCTTTCAGGCAGGTTTGTAATTCGTAATGCTGAAGCAGACACATCAGCCCTTTCCGTAGCTTTCTCTCGCCCCTTCGTTCCATCTATATAAAGATCTCTCACTGGTCAATTCACTCACAAGATTTTATCCAAATTCAATCAGCACATCAATCAAGAGTCAGAACATCAAAGGAAACACTTGCTACAAGCCATCGCGACTATTGTCGAACATCTCATCATGTCTCAGAACAAAATCTACCTTATCACCGGTGCCAATCGCGGAATTGGTCGCGGGTTGACTGCTAGCCTTCTTCAACGCCCCTCTACCACCGTCGTCGCTGCTGTCCGCGATCCTGCCAAGGCCAAAGAAGCATTGGAGAGCCTGCCGAGAGGCCAGGATTCGAAGATTATTGTGATCAAGCTAGACTCGGGAGTAGACTCGGATGCCAGCGTCGCCGTCTCCCGCCTGCAGAAGGATTTCGGAATCTCTGCCCTCGATGTCGTTATCGCAAACGCTGGCATTGCCAACGATGGCAATACTGTTCTCAACACCAGCCCAGAGTCTATCCGCGATCATTTCAACGTCAATACCATTGCTCCCATCTCCCTCCTTCAGGCAACACAGCCATTGCTGAAGAAAGCTCAGAGCGGCAACCCCAGCTTCGTCGCGATGTCCACTGCCATTAGCAGCATCGGCTTCCAGGAAAAGCTGGCCCACTTTCCGCCCAGGTTCAGCCCCTACGGAGCCAGCAAGTCGGCATTGAACTGGCTTATTAGAAGGGTTCATATCGAAGAGCCTTGGCTTACGGCTTTTGTGTTCCATCCTGGACTGGTCCTGACAGATATGGGAACGGGGCTGGTAAATGCGGCCAAGGACCCGTCCAAGACCGGGGCCATCACCGTTGATGTGAGTGTCAACGGCATTCTCAAGACACTGGATTCTGCTTCCAGGGAAATCAGTGGTACCTTCCAGAATTACGATGGCTCTTTCCAGTTCCCATGGTAATCAGGGGTAAACGGCAGCACACGAATGCAGCAGATTTGTACGTGGACTTGCGTCAAAGGATAAAGCCATCTGACGGGATTTGGCCCGAGGTGTTCACTTTAGTAACGTACGATACGCTGCAAGTCTTAAATGTACAATGAGTGTGTTAGAATAATATGTAATTTAAAAATTACAATTATTGAAACTTCAATCTTGCTTTTGATTTATAGTTGACTCTTTGATAGATTGCAATGTGTTCACGGAAATTTCGATGGTGAATTAACGTGTTTCATTCAAGGCTCGCGAAGCGAGTTTAAATGATGCTATTAATTATTTTTCTCTTAGGTGCCAATGGAATTACTCGAAAAATAAATCTGTTTATCTTTCTTCGTCTCTGAGACAGGGTAGGCACAGGATGCCATCGCAATCACGTGTTAGGCGCCAGTTGGACATTCCGACCGCCAAATTCGTCATCATCTGACACGTCTCACCTCTCCAACTCTCGGGCTGCAGATCAACAAATGGTTGCACAAAAAATGTGTTATCGCCTGCTGGGATAACTATCTCCAAAAATGGTCCATTTTTCATTTATCCGACCTCTGGAAAGCATCGTTGGCTACGAAGTTGCTGATCGCGTTGAGGATGCTGCATCCGATTTCCGGGACAACGTGGACTTTGAGATCGTCTTCCGCCAGATATTAGAGGATGAAGGTCTTGTCTTACCAGAAATATGGGATGAGGGCCGGAGAAGAGGACTGATAAGATCCAGCCCTGGCATCGTCAAATCAACGTTCCAGGCAGCAGGGTGGTTTTGCGGGATTCTCACTGTCAAAGCTGTCTACTTGTCGGCCCAGAAAATACCCTTCTCAAAGTACGGGAAACGCAGGAGGGAGGAAAAAGTCCGGCAGAAGGCGTTCAGAGAAATTTTCATCAAACCAGCCATAGAACGGCCGGTCAGCTTGGCGATACCGTCAACTTCGTCAACTAAAACAGGTGGCTTCTTTCGCCTCCCGCCCGAATTGCGAATCAAAATCCTAGTTTGCGCGTTTGGCCAGCGAACATTACATATGAGCCTGGAGTATCAGCACCCCCTATATGTTCCCCATGAAAGAAGGCAGGGGTATGCCACGCACGCTGGGATCGAGAAACTGGCCGGATTTGAGGAATCGCATCTTCGAACAGAGATCCCGAAGAAATGGATCTGGTTTGGGTGCGTGTGTCATCGATTCCGGCCTGTCGCTGATGGAAACATACCTTTATCATTCGGGAGAGTTGGTCTGGGGGCTGAAGATATTGACAGTGAATATATCCTTAGCGCCAGATACGAAGAGCTCTGGCGAGGTGATCTGGACCTTGGGAACGACCTTTGCCTCGAGGGATTCGGGTATTGCGACAAGTGGGAAGGCAGTTGGCCTGAAAAGTGTCATATCGGAATTATGGGTTGGCTTTTGACCTGCAAGCAAGCGTAAGTATCAGGGCCTCCATTCTTTCTCCCCGGGTGTTATGGAACGCTGTGAAGTTGCTAACTTCTGCCTGAAGATATCTAGAAGGGCTCCATGTGCTTTATAGCACAAATACCATTCAAATATCATCAATGCAGCTTCATAGGAGCCTTCCCGATATCCTTTCTCCGACGATTATATCGAACATGACTTCACTGGAATTGGTTTGGGACCTCGCTGCACTCTCTTTTGATGACGGTTTCATTAGTAAGAAAGTCTTAAATTCTAAAAGTCAACAAAAGCCCCTCTTTCCATATATGAAATATCTTCGGGTTGCCTTCACCGAAGACCTGACAAGCAGAAGATATCAAGCATTAGGGATTCGTTGGGACTTGTCCGAGAGTGGCTTAGCAGATACTCTCAACCATTTCATTTTTCCAATGCTGGATAAGTTCGTTGACAGGACAGTTCCTCCCACGACGGATGTAACCGTTTCGTGCCTTTCCTGGAATTGGTATCGAGCTATTGATTTAAGACTGGTGGATGTTCAAGGAGAGGTACAATCACGGCCACAAAGAGCGGATATCGGTGGTTTGAAGATTTTTAGATTAATCACAAAACCAGAGACAAAGAACTCAGCAACAGGCGGCGAGAATTTACCATATCAGGGCTCAAGAGAAGGGATTTGGATTCATGTGGCTCAAAGACATGTGCCATCCAAGCCTAAATTATCTGGTGAGTTACTTCCATGTGCGCTCACACGTGAACCAAACGCTGAATGCCAGGTAGAGGATCCTAGGCGCGGCCATCTTTACGACTTTTAGATTTAATTCTGAGAGGAATAAGTTTATGAAACCATCATGTAGAACCCTTTTTCTTCTCTGACTGTTAGCGGGAATTTACATGTATCTGTTCTGCGTGTTGAATGATAGCAGCTAGGCTTCTATATCAGCCTTGCGCCCGTACTCGTCCAAAGAAACATATGGCGACTGCGAGTTCATTTCTTTCAAGTAGATAATCGTTTTTGCTCGGTTTCCAGCCCGTCTTTATATTACAGATAATGGACTAGTGTCTCATCATATCCGTATTTTCGCCAATTATGAGGGAAAAAGTTATCAACCCCCAGCCAAACCTGGACACCAAAAACAGACAGCGTGGTGCCTTGGCCAACATCTTCCTCTGTTTTTAAGGTTATTCCGGCGTTGGGTGGGGACTGAAATCTGAGTGGCGTCCTTATTCTTTTGCTTAGCTTTCCAAGCTCTCCTGCCAGACTCAGATCCATAGTCTCAGCTGCCTTATAAAGTTCCGGATCCTCTTCAGCTGAGGCCAGGCAAAACCACGGCTCGGATCCCTTGTTCCAACCACATAGAGCCATAAAACGGCCGCTAGTAGCTGATTTCCTGTTCTTAACACTGTTGCTATCCTTCCTCTGCCACCAGATTCTATGATATCCGGTGAAGGACGACTGCCTTGGAGATAGCATGAAGAAGCCTTTGGCCGGAACCCACTGGTTGCGCGGCTCAATAGCTTCAACGGTACAAACATATTTTGAAGTACTGAATTTGTAGGACAACCTAAAAGCTTGCCGAGAGAGTTGCTCGAGTGCTTGGAGATCCGCTGGTAGGAGACTTTTGCTGATGTAGATCTTCCCAGGGGTAGTCTGAGTGCTTTCAGGTTCCAACAGCAACCTGTCCGGGTAGACTCGGGCAAATACACCGGTGCCATAGTTTTTCAAACATATGCCGCAGTGTCTAAAGGCTAATCTTGGTGTGAAACGATTAAGTGACATGAAATAGGTATCGTGGCTGGCGGCTCTTAAGACCACCTCGCTTGATAGTTTAAGACCCTTATTCGTCATTCTGTACTCTGGAACGAGGCTTAGGTCCGCCGATGGAAGCAGTTGATGCGCCATACTAAATTCTCGAGGAATTTTAGCCAAAATTCCTCTTTAAGTTTTGGCAGCAGGATGCATCTCATTAAAACTTTTGGCCACGTCATGATCAGACGTCTTCCAGGCAAACAAGGTCATATCGTTAGTTTCTTTGATAATTTCCTCTTGCAGCCGCATAAACGCACGACCCCCTTCGTCGTACAGCATTGGCATGCTGATTCCAAAGATTCCCAACAAGCAGTATGCAATATCTTCCTCCCTCTTGGTCTTACGAGTTGCTGCCCATGACATTCTCTGTGCCACGCGGCAGGCATATAAGCGAGTTCTAATTGCATCAAACCCAGTCATGGTAAGGATATCCCCGTTGATGTTGATATTTTGAGAAATCTGACCGCTCAGATCTTTCTTTGTTCCTATGTATTGCCATTGTTTGTCGAAAAACATGACCGTGCTTGGCGCAATAAGCTCTTGAAGCGTCCATCCGCGAGAGAACCAGTTACACTTGGCAAAGTCCTCATCAGTCGACTCCGAGCACGAGTAGTCGGTCAAGAAGGCATAGCACTTGTGAGAATGGGCATACCATTTGAACATGGAATTGATCGACTGTGATAGCTCGGCGCTACTGCTTTTATCGATGCAACAAGTATCAACCCATACATACTCCAAGCCGTCCTGTAGTGCTTGTTGGCAGGTGAGAGTTATCTTTTCCCACCCAACCAATTTCTCACGGCCCGTCTGGTTGAAATCGGCGAATGTAACCCCTCCATAAGTATGAGACAAAATAGCATAAGGCGGTGCATCTTGGAGCTCCTTGAACTCGAGCTTCAATGTTTTACAATTGATAAGGCGCATTCTGCAGTGGATATATAGCCGGGATGATACCCAACCCGAAGAATATAATCAAGGTAGCAATAGAGAAAGGAAGACTCCTTGCAAACCTTCTCATCAGTATCCGAGCGGGGAACCGACGCCAAGAGAAAGGGACAATTCCAAGTCCCCAATCCTGTCAGGCTGGATTTACACAAAAGTGATCAAGCGAATAGCACAGCTGTGCCCATTTTCTAAGTGCTCAAGTTAAACTACACCATAATCAACGAGGCGTCTTTCGGAGCATCTTTGAGCGAACCTACAGCCGAGCGAAAGACTATTAATAATAGCAGAGACATACGTGTTTCCTTCACGGCAGCAACTATAGGGTACTGGTGATGACAAGGATCCCTGCATGAATCCACAATGGGAGACAAGATGATCCCATCGCCAGTTCCAAGCAATGAACCTCTCAAGAGATGTGCTCGATATAAACCTCAAGAACTTGACGTCAAGTAATAACTAACTACGCGACACACGTGACACTAGGAGGAAGAACACGTTCGAGGCAGGTCAAACTCACAATTCAGGAGAAAGCCTTTTACTTGGATACAAGGATGAGGTACAAGATAAGACGAACAGGCGTGATATGACATGTAGCACACCGAACGTCGCGCTCACCCTTGGATATGTAGATAAGACGGAGTATCTTCTGATTGCCAACAATAATAATTTAAAATGACTGCAACTTACATTGTGTATTATTTTGATCCTTGGACTGCCTATTGCGCCGCGTATTCCTAGTCATCGCAATATCTTGGCGCCGGTTTGATCTACCATTCTTTTATGCCAGGGACTTGGCCAGGGTCCCTGCCGAATCTTCGTTACGAGGAGGATCATTGTGGGATTCCTTTTCCTTCCCGTCTCTTCTCGGCATTCGTGATTCTCTGTTGGTTGGTAACCCCTATATTTTCCAACCGAATGAGAGCAGATGATAATATTCACGGGGGAGCACGCATGCAACCTTATCTCGGTTGTAAGATCCTCTGAGCCCATCCATCGCATATGAGTCAATGACAAATGCTCGGCGGTCCGTGGAGCACTGGAAATTTTGTTCACAGCGGTACAGAATCCACTTGCCGATAGCCGCCGGCTCTTGAGTAAGCCATTTGCTGAGAAATCAAGTTGGAGGCCCCTGAATTCTCGTATCCTCATTGGCGAGATCTAAACTGGCTAGCGAGCAAAATGTTATCTCGCCGCGGATCTCGTTGCCTGATTGTTAATCCACTTGCCCATAAGCCACCTGCATATGATGCCCCATATATCAAGGATGGTCCCGCCCTGTTTCAAATCAAACCAATCTGTGACGTGGGTTGAATCCACGAGCTGCTTATCGTTCTGTAACCTGCTCAACAAATACGCAAGCATGCTCAACCAATACGCTACGCGATAATCCGGAGTCACGGAGTTTGGGGCGTAGTTGAGGGATGATGCAATACCCCCCTTCATGTACTATCTCCTAATTCCGGCCTAGAACAGATTAAGTTGGGTTGCATTTCACATCTTAGGGTCCTGTAAGTTTCTCCGAAATGGATCTGCCATCGTGTTTGAATTTGTCATTGGATGGGGATATGGTCGGATATTAGAAATCGGTCTGAGCTTGCTTCTAGTAAAGTAATCTCCAGTGAATTGAAAAGTCATATCTTCCCCCATGAACCCAACTTTCTTCCCAAACGTGCCAGTCTAGCTGCCTGTGCGCGCTGAAAATTCTTCCTTGCTAGCGAACTAGCACGGCCAGCGTCACTTCCTCAGAAGCCAACACCCATCGGCCATAGGAGAGAGCCCAATCGACTGCTCAGCTTGCCTTCCCCAACATGTGGGGAAACACAATCGATGGTGAGGCTATTCGCCGAACCCAGTCGGCGACAGCGAGGGATTCTGTACCGCCGGTGCACCCTCATCACCGAGAAGCGATCCAATCCCAGCAGCTGGACGATGAAGAGAAACGCATTGGCGGCACTGGAAGCGAAGACGGCGCCGGCGAAGGAACCTGGGGAGAGCAAGACGTGAACAAACTCAACGAACACGATGCCATCGAGGCATACGAGGCTCTCGGACGTGACCTTGCAGACTTGCACCACACTCGCACCGTCGACTCACAGGCCAGCAAAGGCCGCGGGATTCTTGGGCGTATTGGCTCTGGAGTTGCTGCAGTTCGGACGAAATCACAAGCTACGGCGGAGCATGAAAAGGATGACGGAAGCGAATCGACCGAAAGAGACGATGAGTTTGATCTGGAGGGCTTCATGCGTGAAGGGCATTTCGAGAAACGCACAGAAGCAGCAGGCTCCCTCAAAAAGGTCGGAGTGGTATACGAAAACCTCACCGTAAAGGGGGTAGGCAGTACCTCAACCTTTGTCAGAACCGTTCCAGATGCTGTCATCGGGACATTTGGTCCAGATTTGTACAGGATCTTATCCCGACACTTGCCATTCATCCGCTTCAACAAACCCCCTACGCGAGACCTCATCCGAGACTTTACGGGTACCGTAAGAAACGGCGAGATGATGCTCGTTCTTGGCAGGCCAGGATCAGGCTGCAGCACGTTCCTGAAAGCCATCAGCAACAAAAGGGATTCATTCGCCGACGTGCAGGGAGATGTTTCTTATGGCGGTATTTCAGCCGAGAAACAAAACAAGCAGTACAGGGGCGAGGTTGCCTACAACGATGAGGATGATATCCACTTTGCCACTCTCAGCGTGTGGAAGACCCTTACATTTGCTCTGATGAACAAGAGCAAGAAAGCCGTCCGAAAAGATATCCCTACCATTGCCAATGCATTGATGAAGATGTTTGGCATCAGTCACACCAAGCACACCCAAGTTGGTGATGACTTCGTTCGTGGTGTATCCGGTGGAGAGAGGAAACGAGTCTCCATCGCAGAGACACTTGCCTCCAAGGCAACCGTAATTGCGTGGGACAACTCGACGCGAGGGCTTGATGCATCTACAGCGTTAGATTATGCCAAGTCTCTTCGGATCATGACTGATGTCAGCAACCGAACTACTCTGGTGACCCTGTATCAGGCTGGTGAGGGTATCTATGAGCTCATGGACAAGGTCCTAGTCATCGATCAGGGTCGGCAAATCTACTCTGGCCCTGCCAACAAGGCCAAGCAGTACTTCATTGATCTCGGGTTCGAGTGTCCAGAACGCCAAACAACTGCAGACTTTTTGACCGCTGTGACAGATGCCAACGAGCGCCGCTTCCGACCAGGCTTCGAACACCGCGCTCCTAAGACTGCTGAGGAACTTGAGTCAGCCTTCCGCAACTCTACGAATTACAAGGACTTGCTTGCCGAGGTGGCCTCCTACAAGGATGAACTGCATAAATCTGACTATGCGGATGCCAAAGAATTTGAAGGAGCTGTCCAGGAATTCAAGTCAAAGCATGTTTCAGATAAATCACCATACACAATCCCATTCTATAGGCAAGTACTAGCTTGCACTCAAAGGGAGGCCTGGTTGCTTCTTGGAGACACGACTGCCCTTTGGACGAAACTATTCATCATCGTTGCCAACGGTCTGATTGTAGGCTCACTATTCTACGGGCAGCCTACGAATACCGAGGGTGCATTCTCCCGTGGAGGCTCCGTCTTCTTCTCGATCGTCTTCCTCGGTTGGCTCCAGCTATCTGAGCTCATCAAGGCTGTATCCGGCCGTGCTGTCGTCAGCCGCCACAACGAATATGCCTTTTATCGCCCATCCGCTGTCTCTTTGGCAAGGGTTCTTCTCGACCTCCCGGTAATTCTGGTCCAAGTCGCCATCTTCGACGTGATCATGTACTTCATGATGCAGCTGGACGTCAGTGCCAGCAAGTTCTGGATCCACTTCCTGTTCGTCTACACCACAACGGTGATGATTACAGCCATGTACCGCATGTTTGCCAGTCTGTCACCAGAGATTGACACTGCTGTTCGATTCTCAGGTATAGCGCTGAACCTACTTCTTATTTTCACGGGCTACGTCATTCCTAAGACGCAACTGCTGAAAGATTACATCTGGTTTGGATGGCTATACTGGATCAACCCCATTAGCTACGCTTTTGAGGGTGTTCTTACGAATGAGCTGTCAAATCGTTTGATGGAATGTGCCCCAAGTCAACTTGTACCACAGGGGCCTGGAGTCTTGCCTGAGTATCAGGGATGCGCCATTACAGGTGCAACGGTAGGCTCGCGCCAGGTTTTGGGCAGTGACTATTTACAGTCCATGTACGACTACAGTCGCTCCAATCTCTGGAGAAACTGGGGTGTCATCATCGCATTTGGTGTTCTCTACGTTCTCGTGACAATCTTCGCAACCGAAACAATCAACTTTGCATCCGGCGTCGGCGGCGGGGCTCTCATATTCAAGAAGAGCTGGAAAGCCACAAAGAAGGTCCAGAAGGCCAATGTGCCTGCGGATGAGGAAAATGCCGCCGTGGAGTCTTCCTCGGTCACCCTGAACGAAACAACGAGGTCCAATTCTCACGACTTAGATGACGATGAACCGCTTGAGCAGCTCACAGAAAGCAAGTCTATCTTTACATGGCAAAATCTCGAGTACACTGTCCCATACCAGGGCAGCGAGAGGAAGCTTCTCAACAAGGTCAGCGGGTATGCCAAGCCTGGTGTGATGGTAGCACTGATGGGTGCCTCTGGTGCTGGTAAGACGACTCTTCTCAACACTCTATCTCAGCGACAGAGTGTCGGCGTCGTCAGCGGTGAGATGCTCGTTGATGGCCAAGCTCTCGGTCCTGATTTCCAACGTAACACGGGTTTCTGTCTGCAGGGTGATTTGCACGACACCACCCAAACCGTACGTGAGGCCATCGAATTCTCAGCTCTTCTGCGACAGGAAGCTTCTATTCCCCGAGAGGAGAAGCTAGCTTATGTCGATAAGATTATTAATTTGCTGGAACTGGAGGAACTGGAGGATGCCATCATCATCTCACTCGGTGTGGAGCAACGCAAGAGGCTGACAATTGGTGTCGAGCTTGCCGCGAAGCCATCCTTGCTGCTTTTCCTTGACGAGCCTACATCTGGGCTGGATTCCCAATCCGCCTACTCTATTGTACGGTTCCTCAAGAAGCTTAGTAAAGCAGGCCAGGCCATTATTTGCACAATCCACCAACCCTCTTCCGTCCTGATCGAGCAATTCGATATGGTTCTGGCTCTCAACCCTGGCGGCAACACATTTTATTTTGGCCCCGTTGGCGAAAACGGAAAAGATGTTATTGACTATTTCTCTCGTCGTGGAGCAGTCTGCCCTCCTGGCAAGAATGTGGCCGAGTTCATTCTGGAGACGGCTGCCAGACCGCATAAGAAGGCTGACGGCAGCAAAGTAAATTGGAACGATGAGTGGGTTAAGAGCGACGAAGCCCAACGGGTCCTCGAAGATATCGAGCACTTCAAAAGTTCTCGTTCACAGGAAGTGGCTGCAGGAAGTGCTTCCGCGAATGGTCACAAGAGCTTTGCCGCATCTACCTGGCTACAGTCTGTTGAATTGACGAAGCGGATGTTTAAGCAGTATTGGCGCGATCCCTCCTACATCTACGGGAAACTGTTCGTCGCCGTCATAATGGGTATTTTTAACGGTTTCACCTTCTACAAGCTCGGTAACAGTATCTTGGACATGCAAAACCGTGTCTTCACATGCTTCCTCATCGTCATGGTACCTCCAACCATTGTCAACGGCGTCCTACCAAAGTTCTACACCAATCTTGCACTATGGCAGGCGCGTGAGTATCCTTCTCGAATCTACGGTTGGGTCGCCTTCTGTACCGCGAACATCCTCGTCGAGATCCCGGCAGCCATCGTGTCCGCCTTCCTGTACTGGGTCCTTTGGTATTGGCCCACCGGCATGCCACAGGAGAGTTCCGTTTCCGGATACACGTTCCTCATGACGGTGCTCATCTTTCTCTTCATGAACAGCTGGGGTCAATGGATCTGCGCCTTTGCTCCCAGCTTCACAGTCATCTCCAATATCCTCCCGTTCTTCTTCGTCATGTTTGGTCTGTTCAACGGCGTGGTCCGGACATATAGCACTCTGCCCGTCTTCTGGAGATACTGGATGTACTATGTTAACCCGTGTACATACTGGATCAACGGACTTCTTGCTGCCACTCTTGATAAGCAACCAGTGCAGTGCGACCCATCGGAGACAGCCATGTTCAACCCGCCTCCAAACCAGACATGTCTAGATTACGCGGGAAGCTTTGCCGATATCTCAGGGGGCGCTCTTTTGAACCCTGAAGCGACATCTAACTGCATGTACTGTCCATACACTAGCGGCAATCAATATCTCGCTACACTTAACATCCATGCAGATCAGAAATGGAGAAGTAAGTTCTCAATCATTCCCCCCACATATCATGTTGAATTGGCTGTCTGACTTGTATTTCAATAGATTTCGGCATCTTCCTTGCCTTCTGTATCTCCAACTGGGCGCTGGTGTACTTCTTCATCTACACTGTCCGTATCAGGGGCTGGAGTTTTGGATTTGGAAAGGTGTTTGGGGTGCTGGGCAACCTCGTGGAACAACTTAAGAGGCCATTCAAGAAGGCTTCCAAGAATTAATGATTTATTCACAAAGAAATAGAGAGAAGGATTGGGAAAAGCTTGAGAATTATATACCATTAGAACGCAAAGATAGAATAGAATCTCGGTCAAGCCGAGACAAATCGTGTTAATTACTTAGTATCTATAGAATGCCAGCTTCTCTTGCGAGAGATTTCACATTAATCTAGCCTCCAGAACATGAAAGACCGCCCCTCTTTACTGTCATAAGCTAAACATCTTTGTGCTGTTCTCCCAGGCCGCCTTAGCGACTTCTTCAACCTCGATACCCTTCAATCCAGCCACGATGTAAGCGACCCGGTCAATCGCAACGCTCTCATTTCTCTCCTTGACCATGGCGGACGGATCCCACTTATCCTTCTTCTTGCTCGCGGGCAGCGCAGGCGCATTAGCCAGATATCTCTTGGCTAGGTCGCTGGTGGATTTTATCTCACCCCATGGCGCATCGGTTTCAATCTGAAGACTCCCAAGGGGAATTGCAGCCGCCATTTCTAGACTCTCCCGGTCCTTGAAGCTGAAGCCGTTAACGCTGACATTTAGACCCATCTCGACGAGTTTCTCCATCTGCTCTTTAGACCCAACAAAGCTGTGCACCAACCCGCGTCGGGGGAGCTTGTCCAAATAGGGTGTGATCACTGCCACAAAGTCTTCAAAAGCCGCGCGGCAGTGAAGGAAAAGAGGCAGATCCCACTTCTTCCTCACAAACAGATCAAGCTGGGCCTTGAAAGCAGCCGTTTGCGTTTCCTTGTCTGCATGGTTAAGGCGGTCGTAGTCCAATCCGAGCTCGCCAAACGCCGCAATCAGACTTGGCGTCTCTGCAATGGCCTCGTCAACTGCCTTTTCGAGCTTGGCATAATAAGAGTTTTCCGCGTCGGCGCCAGGCTCGGCGGCGTGGTATGGGTGAATGCCAATGGTGACGAAGCAGGATCCCGCTGGTCGTGATCGAGCAATCTCCAGATTGGTGGTCACATCTGAAAGCGACATGCCAGTGAGAACAACTTTTTCAACGCCGACAGCACGAGCACGGTCGAGAGTGTGCGCAAAATCGGGCTGGTGGTATTGTTTGTTGCGGTAGATGCCGGCAAACTCATTCGCCGTTGCTGTTACAGCTACCTACTCGGGACGAAATATAAGCATCTGACTAAAAGTCATTTCAAGTGCCAGGCAACAGATATTCTTAAACACCTACATCAGCATAGCGAAGTTGTGAAGTGGGCTTCTTAGGGGCTCCAGCTGGGAAGCCTGATAAATCAAGACTCATCTTTGGTCGAGCGAGGTTAAACGACAACTTAGCGACAGGGCGAGAAAATACAAAGGTCCGACGAGGAGTTACTGGCAACTTCTGGCGGCGTGAAATCAAGCGTAGTGTTGCCGCAGAGCTACCCTTCGACATGAGGCAGAAATCGTCTGAATTGAACACGTTCTAACGGAGTTGCTAGGTTGATATTCTGGGGCTATCTCCACTCCGACACCGGCCAATGCTTGAGAGGTCGTCACCCGGACCGGATCCCCAAGCGGAAGATGAACCCCGGGCCGGCGGCCTTTAATTGTCAAATAGCTGTGACATCTTTGTTACAAGGGCCAGTTTATAACTGTTAATCCACAATATGGCAACGATGAAGAGCCTAGACCGTCTTATTTTGGCATCATCGTTTCGGCAATAGTCATGTATTAACTTCAGCCGGCCGGTCGACAGCAGGGTTCTTCAACCACCTCGGACTACAGGTCCTGTATATAGACTCAAAGTGAGACCCAATTCAGCAATCAAATCCTTCCGGGTCGTTTACATTACTGCACTTGATACCTGTTGCCTCTTTTTCCTCATCACCACTGACATCAATGAAATTAACATCATCCATGACGATACCATCACAGCCGCCTTGGGACCTGCTGCATTGAAACTCGGCATATCTGCTGGTGTTGATTGTGCCACTAATGCCCGAGTATCTGATGTCAGATACATCGAATGTGGACGTACTGCAGTTGACCTTGGCTACATTAGAGTAGCATTGATTGATAATGAGAGGTGACTTGGCGCCGTCCTCGATGGTGATATTCTCCCATGTGATGTTACGTGCGTCTGTGTGAGGCATTATGCGTCAGCATCTCATGTACGTGCCATCGTGAGGGGGGGGGGGATAGGAAATAATTGATAACATACAGCCGATGCCGCCACCTCCGCCATTCGGTGGCCACTCGTTCTGCTCACCAGTCCACGTCTTGATCCGGGCCACGTAGTTTGACCCATACTGTTTGATGTTGCGGGCCACGACATTTTCAACAATTTCAAAGCGGTTCGCGTACTGCCCAATGCTCCCGATGGCAACTCCCTGTCCATCGCGGAAGATGCAATCTTCGATCAAAATGTTGGTTGAGTTTGCCTTGGCTGCAATACTATCGTCGCCATTTTCGATCTCCCACCGCCGAAGAGTAATATTGTCTGAGAACATCGTATTGGCGCCGTCAGTATTACGAGCCGGTTTCGAGCTTCTGCTGATGGCTGAGACAAAGATGTCCTCAAGCACAACATTCTTGGAACCAACGATAGTGACAGTCCTTTCATCTCATTAGTGAACACAGCCGTTAAGACGTTAAAATCGACTTGTCCTTTCTTTCTATCCGCAGCTCATGACAGCCCGTAATACTTACCACATCTGAGGTTGAACGAAACGAAGACCATGAAAGTAAGAGTCTTCTGCCGTCACAACGAGCATGTGAGGGCGATCTTAACTGCTTAGTACTACAATATAATCATCGGAGTACGGATGGAAGGGGAGTCTTACTTGGATAATTTGACTGCCCATTCACAAAATCGTACCAGGCCTGACCGTTACCGTCAAAGGTACCGTATCCATGCCCCTCCACATTCAGCCTCTTTCCCCCTAGTATAAAGGCTGTTGTTTGGTTCTGATAAGCTGCCGGCGGATAGCTGTCTTGGCTTTCCCCTGGGCCTATGGGTAAGGAGTTCTCCAGCCAATACTCAATGTCGGTACCCCACTGTGTAGATGTCAGCATTTCTTCTTCCAAAAACAATCGCTACATTCAGTGTAACTGTTAACCTCAAGACGACCTCGGACGTCAATATGAACATTATCGAGGTCTTTGAAGCTCAATGCTCTTTTTATGTAATAGGTGGTATTCTGGAAGACGATGGCTGAGTTCTTCCTGCATTCTGTAAAAGCATTGATGATCGCAGGCGAATCATCACCGGATTTGTCCCCTTGGGCAGGAATATCGCAGATTTTGGCGCTGGCCCTCCCGACTACGAGAGGCAACAGCGGCCATAACTTCAAGAGGCTGCCGATGTGCATTGTGTAGTGTAGATGGAAATTTGCTACCGATTGGCTTCAGAAGGTCAAGTTCGTAAACCGTAAAATATGCGGTGATGTTCTAGTTCATGATCGAAACAGAAGCTAAGGTAAAGGACTCGACTAGCATCTTCATTCATATACCTATCAGCGACACATGTATTCCTACCACTAGCTTTTCACCTCGTGATCAAATTGCCCGACAACTTTCTCATCTTTGTAGTGTTCGGTAAAACATGTTCCGCCAATGCGAGGGAAATGCATGATATCATTATCTTATTTGACGCCTCGTTTGGTCAAGCCGGGTTCGAGATTCACCTCTAATACGCGAGATATCAAGTAATTGATACGTTTAGATTTTCTGACCAACCAATTTACGTCCACCATTGAGAACCTGTGTGCTACTCAGAAGTTTGGTACCGAGGACGTATAGTGAGCATTGACATCATAGATGTGTAAAACCTAAACCAGCGTCAACAAACGGTGTCCCCTGATTATACTCTAACGTAGAGGATTTTTATATATTATTACTACTATTTCAGTTTTGAATGTTTCAATTCTCATTTGTACTTATATGTAGTTGCAGTTATACATATTATATTTTCTCCTAAGGAAAGAAGAAGAAGAAAACTTTATGCGTGGTTTGAACCCAAAGTGCATCTACCTAATCGGAGATAGTGGCAAGCAGCCGAACGGATTGTATTCCTCACAGTAGGTCGTGGTTACCAACATCGGCATAATGATGTGTCGGTTAGGAAATGCATATCTCGGGTCATCCATCACGGAGAATTATCTCGGGGTAATGGGCAGCGCTCATTCATGCGGGGTACCCATGTACAATCTGATGATCGCGGATTGTGGAAGTCAAGTAATTGGTCAAACTGTGAGGCTTGCCATTCCACCTTATTATACACTGTGTCTTGGAAATGTGAGAAGGCGAGAAATCCAGAAAAAATTCCGTGTAAGGAGCAGTCGGTTATCCCCCTCGTCTGGGTCTATCTGCGTCATTATTCATCCCCGCACGCCTTACGCCGTCCCCAAGCAAGGGAAAACGTAATTGGAGGAAATTTTGAATGCCGTTCAAGCAGTAAACTATTGGTAGATCTTGTCATTTGTGAATTGAAAGTCATGGTTCGGCGCTAGGGCTTCGCTCCGTTGTGTAGAAAGTCGGCAAACGGGGTTTTGATATGGCGACTCGAATTGATGATTGAGATTTAGGGATGTAGGAAATAGCGCCTCCGTAAATGTGTAAATAGACATATTCCATGTCCCCTTCTATAGTCGAAAGATGACCTACGGACCAAATATAACATACACTTTTCAATATCCATCATGATTAGCTCTCTAATTTTGTCCTCTCTCGCTTTAGTAGGGGCTTCTTACGCAAGATGGATTGTTCCCGCTGCTCGTTGGTACGATACTGATGGGAACAGATTCAATGCCCATGCAGGTGGCATATGTCTTGATCAGGACAACGAGACGTTCTACTGGTTTGGCGAACACAAGACCTCGGAGCATCCCGAGGGCGGCGGTATATCCGTATATAGCTCCAAAGACCTTGCTACTTGGAAGGCTCATGGACTAGCGCTGGGTAAGGCTATGATCACGCTTCACCTAGTTCATTATATTATCATCTTTCTCATTGTCTTTCTTCTCCTTCTTCTTCTTCTTGTTGTTATTATCATTTCTTCGCTACCTGATATTCTCGAGTCCACATCTCACGAATGGGCCGCTGACCTTATTTTGGCTGTAGCGCCGATAGAAGGCCATCCTTGGCTTTCACCGACAGAGAACCGAATTCAAAGGCCTAAGGTGGTGTATAGTGAGGAAACAGGCAAATACCATGTAAGTCAAATCGAATTTAGTCGCACTTGATGATTCAGATGAACTGATTTCGTGAGCTAAGATGCACTGGCACGCCGACGACAACAAATACACCAAGCTGCTTCAAGGCCTAGCAACCTCGGATCATATTGCGGGACCCTACGAGTTCCAACACGCAATTGCTCCCCTCGGAAACTGGTCTCAAGATTTTGGACTCTTCACCGATTACAAGGATGGTCATTCGTATGCGCTCTATTCCAACGGCGATCGTGTCGAGGGCCGTGATGTATACATCACTCGTTACAACAGTAATATCACATTGCCCGAGGAGGTTGTTTACCGCTTCCCGAAATTCGACCTGGAAGCTCCAACGATCATTCAAACGGAGCATTCTTATTACGCAATCATGAGCCACAAGACTGGATACAGGCCAAACAGTCAGTTTATATCATCCTTCACCTAGCTAGATATCGTTGCCTCGGAGTTTGACTGACAAATTTCAGACGTCGTTGCCTTTCGAGCTGACTCTCTCGCTGGGCCATGGTCTATGCCTTTCCTCGTAGCACCGCCTTACACACGAACCTTTAGCACGCAGTCGAGCTTCGCATTACGTATTAATGGAAAGAAGAAGACTTCTTACCTTTACATGGGAGACACTGTGAGTTGGCCTATCGAATCCTCTGATGAAGAATGATGTATCAATATGCACAACGTCTGGATGATGGCAATAGCTGACACAATTTCTCTATCTTCAAAAGTGGGACTCACTAGACCACTCGGAGAGCCGAAACACATGGCTGCCTATGGAAATCGACGATCGAAAGGGCACTTTGAACATCGTCTGGCATGATGTTTTTGATTTAAACATGTAAGTTTCTCCACTGTTTCTTCTTCCTCCGAAGCTGATTGTGGCCATAAGCAAAACGGGTGAATGGAAACCCGTAGAGGGCAGGACATATTGGGCTAGGCATGCCCGAACGACTGGTAATGCTTATCTCCAGGAAGCCGTAAGTGCCCCTCTTGACGGATTCAGCAGGCCCTACCCGTGATTCTATCGCACGATGATGATCTGACCTGACAACTGAGAATAGAATTTCGCCGGAAGCGGTGTGATGGCAACCGGAATATTTAGCAACACCAGCATGGTCGTCTTTGAAGTTGATGGGGCAGGCAAGGACCAATGGGTCTCCTTCTACCACCAGAGTACGTATAATAGGCCCAATATTAAATTGAATAATCCAACTGACATCACCTTACGGGTAGATATCGATGACATGGGTTTCGGCGATCAACGTGAGTATTAGATTCAAGACCCAACAACTGCCTTGTTTGATTCGCATACGGTGTACTTACTAACTGTACGTAGCTTACGGAAACCCTGACCGAATTAACGGCACTTGGACGCTTCGGCGCATTAGCAGCGTTATTGTCAATGATGATGAGTCTGCCGTCCACACTCTATACCAGAAAGATACACACAAGAGCATCATTTTGTCCTCGCCGCTACTGCTGCCTTTGAAGAAAGGCAAGAATAAGATCACCATAGGTGGTCTGTTTAACGGAAAGGATTATCATGGTGCTGATATCGAGAAACTAGTTGTTTATCCGCCGGAGAACATTTAAAGAATCATTATTCGCGCAATAGAGGAACAAATGGAAGGGGAATGAAGAGAGAAAGGAAATGGTAAACATCATGTAACTAAGTTATGACTGTTAGATTCTAAGTTGGTTCCCCTTATTTCCCCTGTTTCTTTTTATTCCGGAGCCATTGCAACAGACGTTGGGTCTTTGTGGCAGGTATTGGCTTAGGAGTGAAGACCCTTGGTCCAAGCACGCCAATATCAGTAATCTTAGCCCGTTGCAGTCTGAATAACAGCATATCTTCATCAGAGAGGTCTCGCCCAACTTTTCCTGCAGCTTTCATCATAAGCTTAGTCGCGGGATCCTTGCTATCTAGCAAGCCATCGGTACGAAACTCATCCACGATATTGTCCCAGGTGTATGCACCGTTGTTGTGTACCTCGTACCCCCATGCTAAGGGTATTTCATCCATGCATTCTGATGTAGAATTCGGGCTTTCCGATTCTGAGAGGACCAAGATACTACTAACTTGGGTAAAGTTGTCCATGAGGTCGCGAAGTGCGGAAATGTTCCTCTGGAGGATAGTATCCGGGATAGCAAGCTGCGTCAGAGTAAAGCAGATCCTAGCTACCCCAGGTTCAAGTAAGTCATCTTCACGCATTCGTGCGCGTGGGGCGTCGATGAAGTCGTCCCATTTATCAGCGGGGATGTAGAGGGTATCGTGAGTGTCAAAATGCCGAGTAAAGACTGGGAGGCGCTTGGTCTTCGTGTATGTGATTTCCAAGCCCTCCTCGCGTGCCCAGAAGAGGACGACATCATAGGCCTCCTGGTTAACTAGCGCCAGGGGAATGAAATATCTGCCCTTGATTTGATTGTAATCAAAAATGAGGGCGAGATTGCTGTCATCGTATTCATTGTAGTATTCATCATCTTCTGCGAGGGGCTGAGGCTCCCAACCTCCCTTCTGGAAGGAAAAAAGGGCTGGTTCAGGAGTATCTGGCAACGCCTCTTGCCATATCTGTATACGGATCTCCGGGGGAAGATCTGGGAATCTATGGAATCTGTAGACATCGACGGTGGAGGCCATATCTCTCGGCGGCCACTATCCTCGTAGTCTTCTGGTCTTGCAGGCGGTGAATGCTCCTGGTAGTTCTGGGGTGAATCAAAACCCGGGGCTCAAATAATGCAGGAGTAGAAGAGTCGGGGAGGAAAACTCGAACGACAGTGGTGGTGGTGGTGACGATATGGCGTTGGGCCCAGCAGTCCTAGAGCGAGCATTCAATTTGTAGGACGAAAGAAGAGCTTATGTAAGGCGGGCTCAAACATGCGCCCCCTCACCACCTGTACAGCATTTGGTGTGCTTCCTTTGTGCAAGACTTGGTGGCTCCTGGTGCGATGGAGGATGGAGACGAGCGTAGCCAACACGAGGAATATCATTGCCTGGGTTGGGCAAAAGGTCCGTTGGGTTAGTAACATCAATTTATTGTATACAAGCCTTTGGGCTGTTGTGATCCTTCGTCACGTCATGCATGTATCTAAACTGACAGTTGTGTTCAATTGTGCCACACTTCACCCCCCAAACTTGTTCGTGAAGGATCATCTCTATACTATCGGCTTACTAGCAAAGGCGTACCTAGGCCCTTCAGCCAGCACCTCTTTTCAAAAATAGACGGTGACATGTTTTCCAAGAGCCTTGTTTTGATAGTATTAGTTTTCATTAAAAAATAACGTACTTCTGTTTCGCCGAGGATCGATGTAGCCAAAGTACCTACCACAACGTATGATGATTTAATTAACCAAAATTAGCCCGCCTCGTGCAATGCGTGCCATGATTTGTTCTTCTATTTTGAGGTAAACATGGTTCATCTCATACTAAGTACTTAACGGGGACGTTTCCAGCACACTGACAATGGTTTTGTAAATCCAGCAACCCAAGACTCGCGTATCATCAATATCATATTATATTTGCCCTGTTCTAAACGCCATATAAAGGACTATTCTTCCCCTTCCTTTACTACCGCTTGCCTCTTATACTTACACCCTTTATATCCTCTCTGACACTTACCATTGCCGTCCATCCCATCAGAATGGCCAACTTTGAAGCCGTGCTCTTCGGTCTCTTCCTTTTAGTCGCCCAGGCCATTGCCGTCAAACCTGGCCACAAGCCCCTTGTCTACTCGGGAAAATATACCGGGAGCGTACTTGCCAAAACCTCCCGCACCCAAGACCTCAAGGAGGTGCCAAAACACAAGGCCAACCAGGTGCTGGCGAACATGAAGAAATGGTCCGGGGGGCAGTTCAAGGCTTCTCCCGGCCGCAACGGCAGGGTCGTGGTCAGCAACAAGAAGCCTGCCAAGAGCAAGGGGGCAGCCAGCGGTCAAGTCCAGAAGATGAAGTCCATTGTCCACAAGAATTATGACCCGAACCGGAACTCCAAGACGGACAAGGTCAAGGTGGGGGTCAGCAAGGCCAAGGCCAAGGTCAAGGGCGCGGTCCACTCCATCAAGAATGTCTTTAAGGGCAAGAAGAAGCCTCGAAGTTTGCGTCGCCGCAACCTGAAAAGAAGCAGCATAAAGAGACAGTACCAATAAGGGTCGCTGCCTCGCGTTGAGCCTTCAAGATAGTGGTGAGGTGAACCAATCTTGAAGCCAGTTTTACTATCTCATATTTGTTATTCTTTGGTCCAAGTCAATAAGGACATGCCCGCTTAACGAAGAGATAGGGCGAGTAAGGGTAATGATATGAAACGGTGATAAGGGGATTTGTGAATCGGTCTAGGATTTGGCCATTTCGTTGCTACATGTACGATTGCGCTTGTGAGATAGTTGAAAGAAGAGATGGGTTATCCGCTGCGTATGTGCTGATTGCTATCTGACGAACGAAGAGTTGCCTGCTTCCCAATTCCTCATTGGAGCTTCAAGGTACTGAATCCTCTGTTGTTGTCGATAAATCCATGCAGTGTCTATTTCATTTGCTTTCCTATCTTGGCCAATACTGGCTACGTTTGATCCGTGATGCTCTCAAGACAACGGCCAACCTTACGGACCCGTTCCATGGTCGGAGCATTCCAATTCACCCGTTCAAGTACCCATATTATCATAAGACCCATAGCATGCGCATCTCCTTGGTAATCCGGGGCCACATCGCCCAAGTCAATGAAAACCAACTGCCCATCTTCCCTACATAGAGTGTTTCTGTCCGTAATGTCACCATGAACAACCCCGGCGCGAGCAAGCTCCCACAAAGCTACCACCAAAGCTTGGATTTGAGTCTCCGTGATATGCAGGGGTGGGAGTGAGGCTAGTTCTAAATCAGCTTTTTCAATCTTCTTACCTTCACCGTCAGTCTTCTTAACATCGCCCTCAGTCTCTCCATCCTCGTCCTCGTCATCGCCACGGTACCCCATGCCATACTGATATCCACCGGCAAGATCTTCCAGACTCGGTCCTCCATACGGCATCAACAGTCCCAAAGCTTCATCGGTGTCTGAGGACTTGAGCACGACAGCAAGGATGGGCAAAACGTGAAAACGGCTCTGGATGGTCGCGAAGCCTGTCTTGGGATCTTCGTCGAGCGCTCTAATTAACTTCTCTCTTTGTCTGATTTCGCGTTCCATCACTTCCGAGTCTGCCTGAAACTCAACGCGTTTAAATACACAATCATATCCCTGCCAAGTGCAACGATCAGCTGAGCAGCTCAGATGCACTTTGTTCTTGATTTGGTCGAAAGTGGTGGTGGGTAAAATGTCCGATTCGCCCCTAGAATAGCAAAAGTTGCCTTTGATTGGCCTGGCAACCACTCTGTTTGGCTTTTTCTCAAAGGTCGTCGTCGATTCTTCACGTGTAGTATTGATCACATTGAAGTCAGGGAGTGTCCCATGCCTGGAATGATATGCCTTGATGTGCTTGGTAATCACATCAGACATCCAGTCTTCTGCATCTCGCACAACGTATCTCGCACAACGGTGTCTATGTTGAGCTCATACCACCTGCGGTTCGCTACATCATAAGCGCTGGCTGAGGAGGAAACTTCAGGGAAGATGGATGTGTACATGATAAGGACCTCGGGTTCTTTCCAGGTGCGATCGGGCTCAAGCTCGGGTGCCGTCCACCATTGGTTTTCGTCGGATATGTGATCCATAATGTGGTGACAACAAGTACAGCCACCTGCAAGGGAGTCTCGGAGATTTTATGTCGCTGAAAGCAGTCGGCACAAGTGCTGAATAGCATCCATATGTTTCGGTATCCGGTGGTGCTGTTCGATGAGATACCCATGTTCTTCTTGTCTCGATAATTCTGTGCGCAGAGCCTGGTGGGTTGATTATATAAGCACTCGTACAGGCCATCATGTTGGTTGGAAAATGTGAATTTTGGTGCCATCAGGGAAAAGAGATGACCATGAACGCGGAATCCAGCTGGTCCAGCAGAAATTGCGGCACGTTCAAGCCAACCCTGTTGGAATCAGTGTTGATGGTTGGTCCATTTGGCAGAAATCATGCATGCATCCTGCGACCTGCGTCATCCCGAAATCTTAAATCAGCGGATCAAATTCAGAGTTGGCGGTTGAGATTCACCATGTTGAGGTATCATCGACATCTGACACAGCTAATATTGCCATGGTGGGTGATGGCACTAGATGGCGCTTACTGGAGGAGCGTGTGGCCCACTGGCAGCCCAAGGTTTATCCCGCGGCACCATCCCAAGCCAATGGGAAACGCGTCCATATGCCTTTATATCGCCCTGCTTAGGTAGATATGCAATATAAATCGCAGGCGATGGCTCGGCTGAATGGCTGGTGTCAGGGGGCAGAAGGCGTCCGTCAAGTCGGTCTGGAATTGAAGCGATCAAGATCGATCACAAAAAACCGAGAAAACACCACGGGGGGCCGCGGAGGCCTGTAACGTGGGGCGATTTAGGCGATTGGGTGCCATTTTGCTGTGCTGTTCAGTGGGCCCCGACCGCTAACTCCACTAATTCCCCAAGGAGCCGCCGGTGGATGGCTCAGCCCGGGACGTCCGGAGGTAATATCTCTCTACCTATAACGTATCTGGTTGTGCCATCTTCAAGCTGCAGTGTCCTAGGAACGAGGATGGAGAGAGATCCATAGATATCACGCACCAGACGGGTGCTGAGATGAAATCTGGCCCCAAGTCACACCCAGGGCACGTCTCCCTGCAACAACTGTCCAGCCCAATCAGCCCCTGTAGGATGAGACAAAGGCAGCCAATCGGCATGGAACCAGGCCTATCTCGACGGACGCGCTGCTTATTCGGAGCTGCCATCAAAATGTAATTAACATGCATGTCTCTGAGCAAGACAATATAAATCCACTATTGGTTCTTTTGGCATGTGCTGTGCTCTGACGGCCACGTACTCGGAGCCTGCGGGGAGCTCGGATCAGTGAGTCGGAACCACGGCACAGCGCCGTCCAATTATGCGTCTAGCGTTAATAATATTTATCCCGCCTGTGCTGCCCGTTGTGACTTTGTCCGCGATCCTTCATCCCACACTCTGTCTTTGTGGAAAGGTGGCTTGTTCGACTGGCTTTTCCTTCACCATCGCCCAGCATCCAAGCAGAGCCGCGGAGACTGGCGCTACCCACCTCGATACTACCTACACACCAGAGAGCACACAGAGAGAGACGCCGATTGAATTTCCTGCACCGTAGGGCCGTCTGCGGGTGGCTGGGAGTCTCCGAGCTGGTGGGAGAGAAGCAGAAATGGAGACGTCATCACACGCACACGCGCCATTTTGGGGTGCCCAAACCTCGTACCTCAAGTTGGTCCACCCAGTTTGCCATTCCATAGCCTGAGTCGACATGCTAATCTGATTTCCCCTTCAGCTTTTGCGAAGAAGTATGCTTCGCTGACTCATCCTTGGATCGCGTCTTTCCCATCCACAAACTAATTATTCATCCATATTTAGGATTATGCCATCACACGGTACATTGCCGAGTTCATCAACACACTAAGTAGCATCACATTCAGTCAGTCCACGCCGAAGAAACATCACGATATCTATAAGAGCTAACACAATGGTAGTCCTGTATGGCTGCTATGGCCTTTTCTATACCCGCCAGAGGAAAAATGCAAGGTCCCCTGTACTTTTATACTATGGCTTGATCGGTATAGGCGTTTGCTCTGGAGGCTATCACATGACCCTGAAATACCACACGCAGATGTGTATGTGCTCGTCTATCCCAACATCTCACTAATAGATATGCACCCTGCAATTCGAATCCATTTCACACTAACACCTATACCCTTTAGCCGATGAGTTGTCGATGCATCTTCTCACCACTCCGCTGGTGTACCGCCTCCTTACGTTCAATGCCACCCCCGAAAAGACGAGATTAGTGGGCATCATTCTCACCATTCTCTTCACCGTCGTCATGGTCACGCACATGGTCATGGACGAGTTCCTTCTTCACGCGACGACTTTCGCGCTGGCCATCTACGTAATCGTGACGCGATCAAGGCGTATCATCCCTCAGCAGTGCCCTGATCCAAAGGTCCGAAAGTCGATTCAAACCGTTTCGACATTTGGACTCGGTATGTCCTCCCCCCCTTCAGCCAGTCCTGGAAAAGATAATCTTATATGCAGTTACAGTCTGCTTTGCTGCCGGCTATTCCGTATGGCTCGTCGATCAGTACGTTTGCAACGTACTAATCGATACGCGCCGCTCCGTCGGGCTGCCCCTGGCGTTCCTCTTGGAATTACACGGATGGTATGTCTTCTCCTATCTTCCATGAGGCAAACTTGGACTAATCATAGTGACACCTGCAGGTGGCATGTCTTGACAGCTATCGGGGGATATGTTGCTGTCGCGACAGTGGATCTCATCACGTCAGGTGAACTGGTCTTGAAAGATCCCTCGGATCAACTTGCTTGGCCCGTTCCCCTCGCTGCAAGGTTGATGTCTGGAAAGACGCGTGCGACAAAGGAGCATCAATAGAGCCAAGTATCAGCCTCAAGGCTAGCATAGGTTAGGAACTTCCCCCACAACCAGGGATTTAAAAAGGAGATGTATCCGCCGTTTATCAGATACATGGTATTAAAATACTAGCTTGCAAGGATCCATCAAGTTAGAAAGGATGAAACGAATGTGTAAAAAATAGAAGCTTATGAATAAACGGAATAGACTCATTGTCAATTTACCATCTCACTCATTTACGTCTCCGTTACTCTCTTGATGCAAGCTTAAATCCCAGCCAGTCTCCGGAAGGCTATATTCGATACTGGAGTGGCAACAATAGGTGATGTTCATGGGTAACCCGCCCTCATCGCCAAACCTCAACTTCCATTGTAATGATTAATTGTTACCTACTGGCCACTTCATCTCGGTACTCATAAATGCCAGAATATCGTCTATCTCTTCAGGAATTTTATACCAATGCCCCTGGCCCTGATACGTCCTCCATGAGACCTTGAACCCAACTTCCCGCAGGGTACTACATGCATTCTCTCCCAAGTCGGGGACAATCTTCTCATCTGCCATGCCATGCCCAAGAAAAACGGGCGTTGCAAGCGCATTCCGCGATACAGCCTGGAGGTCACCTCCAAGCAGATCCCGAATAAAATCCACCGCTTTGTGGATTGGTTCTTGCTCTTCCGACTTTCTGCCAGCAGGGACATCGAAAGGATCCTCGATACCGAACGGATCATTTTCAGCGTCATCATTCAAGACCTCATGCAGATCTTTGCTGTAGGGCAACCATCCACTCATGCCGATGAACCCTCCCAACGGAAAATCCAGATAAAGCAAGCAAATAGCGGACATTGCCATGCCTTGGCTGAGACCCCCGAGAAGAACATTATGTGCCGAGACTTTGCCCACCTCTACACGAAGCAGCTCAAGCACCTCGTGAAGCGACTCCTCCAGACCCTCAAGCTGGGTATACTGCCTATAGGATGGATCATCCAACGACGCAATGTCAAACCATTGCGTTAATTTAGAACGGCTGAAGGCGCTTGAGCGACGTCGCTTTGCTGTTGGGAAAACGAATCGCGCGCCCGGAAGCAGTTGCGGTAAAGTATGGCCGCCAGAGCTTAGTCCTGTCTTGAGGAGTTCAGAGCCGAATTTCTCTCCATTTGACCCCAGCCCATGTAGTAGGATTAAACTGTGAGTGTGGGCCGAGAGGGGCTCGGCGATGTACGAAGTTGTCGACCTTTTAGAATTGGCCAACCCTGTTGATAGATCCATGATAGCTTGGCGGCAAATGATGCTGGAAATCAGAGGCAATTTTCCAAATGAATAGAATAGTATTCATATGTTGATGGCATCGTCAGCGACGACCTCGGTCCACCAGTGATGTGCACCAACAGCAAGGTATAGGGTAGGTATTATGTATGTGAATTAAAGCCCCACTCTTCACGTGCAATGTGCCCAATAACAAGCTTTTGACGTCAATCGGACTCTCTGGTAACTGCAGACATCCATCGTAAGTAGACCATCGTGGTCCGAGTAATTCAAGAGGCTCGGAGCTGAGACCCTTTTCAGGTATGGTTTGGAAAACAGCTGGATAGTTCAGAACTGCCGTTTCTAAGACACAGAAACATTCCTTTCTTCTCATCTTTCGATTCAGCGGCGAGCGAAAGGACCTAATGTACATAGGTTGTCGGTGATGATCACCACTACGGAGTGCATTATTTGGGTGTGTCAATGACTCGAAATTTGTCATTTTCCACTGGAAATTCTCCCACGACTCAGTCACCCGGAGCGATGTGTGGATCAAGGAATTAACAATTATCAAAGTACGGTTTCTGGGTATTCAATTTCAGCGCGAGGATATCTTAACTTAAGGCAAGAGATTGAAACCAATACGCATCAATTCGTAAAGTCATGACGGCTTGACGCTTTCGAACAAATCACATGTGTAACCACGTCATGTAATGTCAAATTCTCGGGCCTGTTTGTGACATAGAGGCCGTTTCGCAGATGTTTCAAGACTTGTCATTCTCGACGAGAGTCTTATTGGTCTCTTCCCTTTTCGGTAGATGCCCGAAGCTCGCGGGGCTTGCGTCGGGATCATCCATAGGTGTATGCGGTGCTGGCGAGGGCGTTGGAGGTGGTGCGGCTGAAGCGGACAAGCTGGCGACGGCTGCCTCTTTCCCCTTGTCTTCGGGTGTTGGTTCGGGTGGTGAGGGTTCGGCAGGGGGAGGGGTGCTGGCTTTGTTGCTGTTCTCTGAAGACTCGGTGGTGGAGGGCGGCTTGCTTCCCTCCTTGGGTTTGGCTGGCTCGGGTGCTTTGCTCGCGGGACTGGCATCTGGGTCGGCGGCCGGGGCTGGCGCTGGTGCAGGCGGGGGAGGGAGAGGAGCAGGGCCGGATTCTGTAGGGACGACGGCGGCGACGAAGTTGGGACCGGGCTGGGCCTGTGTTGGGTTCTTTCTGAGACCGGCAGAGTACTGGTCCATACCACCTGCTGAGTACATGTCCGGATCGTTCATGGTGTTCGTTTTCACGGCCCTGTCGTATAGGCGGGTGAGGCGGGCGACCTCGCTGCGCACCGTGACCTGCTCGTCGGTATCAATCGCATCATACCCATGCGCTGCACCGCTGATACCGTACCACATGACAGCCGAGTTCTCTATCTCGTCAACTACGCGGGACAGATCATCGCGGAACATGCGAGCACGCATAGGCTGGCCTCTGGACTTGAGGAAGGCAACGACGCCGGCGATGATTGTGTTGAGAGCACCAAACACGGTGATGAGGATTCTGCTGCTGTTGCTGGCTCCCAATCCAGTCAAGGCGGCGCCGAGAACCACCTGAGTGAGCAGCAGGGTGTTGATCAAGGTGGCGGTAAATATGTAGGTGCAGTTCTGGGCGCTCCGGCGATGGAGAGCGCGGCCATAGAGCGACTGAGGCCGAGGTTTGTGCGGCTCGTCGTGTGGGTGATCGACTGGACGGACACCAACGAGCTGGCAAAACTGTTTGTGATGGTCACAATTGTCGCCGGAGATGGAGCCAGCTCCTGGGAACTGAAGCAGGGGCGCGCGTTCATCCATACGAGGAGACTTGGTCGACAAGTCGAGACGGTCGACTTGTATCACGCAAACCAAACAAACAACGCAAAGCACAGAACTGACACCGAGAAGGGGAGAAACCCTAGGTCTGCCGAGAAGAATATACATCATATTAAAACTTGCTAGCTCGAGAAAAGGGGGGCTGGAGAGCAGGCTTGACCAGCTGAGAAGCGAGCACGCTATGGCCCCCGGCCCTGAGCCCTTGCAATGGTTCATGAACAAATTTCCTGATAGAGTTAAACATCCTTTCGGCTGTGGGTCGGAGATGCCGCGAATGGCGCCCAAATCAAATCTCGACAGTTTGATTACTGTCGCCTTGAATGATGTAAGTCAAGTTTTCGGACCTGTTCTCGGATAGGCTGGGCCTTTTTGGATCAAACCACATTTCCAGAAGCTACTCACCAGCCGGCGGCAGACAGATAATGGGTTGGTTATCTTTGACTGACTGCGAGCAAGTTCGGTGTAATTAGCATCCACTTTTGCCTTGCTCGCTAAATCCTTCTTGGGCCTACTGGCGGACTGAGCGGTTGGCTAAAACAGACCCGGTTTTATCTTCGTGATGGGCTCGGCAAATGGTAGAGAGCTTCTTTACTAGTGCTATTGCTCCTTTTGGGATAGCAGTTGGGTTGCTGCAATATGTGCTCATGATCAGGATTGCTAGCCAGCTACCATATACTACACTGGCCATGGGTGCCTCAATGGTAATAACGCTCTTGCCTTCTCTCTCACAAGAGATCTCAAGGCAGATGACGTCGTTGACGTCGGTTTAGGATATCCCGTCGTGTTAGTTTTGAGACTTTGCCTCGAGACATTCGAAGCAAGTACACCGACTGTCGAACCCACGACTGCAAAAATATTACCATAGCCGCCAGTATCCCGTAAAAAGTCACCCCCGTTTTCTCCCAGAGGAAAATGTTCAGGATAGCGCGGTACTGCTTTCCCTCCTGTCATGAGTCGTATCGTATATAAGCCATCTACGTACAAAAATAGCCCACAGACTTCAAGAAGATTTAAGCCATTTGCATATACTAGTTCTGGTTTAATTCTCTAGGTGACCTGTTAGAGTGATCAAATCTAATAGGTAACCATCATGCGCTGTTGCTCTCATTGACCTCGCACGGAGATCAAACCATTTAAGAGATATAATGAAATGAGTCAAACTACTTTCATAGATTTTCTTCAGTGAATTTGAGATATACATTCAGCTGTTTATGACTGATAACTTGGAAACAAAACAAACAATATCACTGACAGCACCCGTCAAAGCTTAGGCGCACAGCAAGGTTCCGTCTGCTTCTCTTCATGCAGCGTGGAACGGTTGAAGTTCTGAGTACTAGCCGGAACGTCAAGCGCCGGATTCTTGGTAAAGAAGCCGTCTGGCTTGAGCATCACACTAATTCTCTCGCACGGCATAACAGGGAAATCCTCCGGTCGTGGGTTATGGGTCAGCCCAAAAGTATGCCATAGTACCACATCTGTATTTTCAGTGTTATCATCCCGAGCCGCCCACACAGAGAGACCCGTATCAACACGACTCTGGTTGGTGAACTCTCCTGCGGCGTAAAGCTCGTCGTCCTGGTACCGGGTCACCCAGATAGCGTGCTGGGCAAAGGCAGCTCGCTTGCTTGAGAAGGAGCTTGGGTCCATGAGGAGCATTTGACTAGGGGCGGCGTGGAGTTTGTACGCAACTGGCTTGAGAGAAATTGGGTTGATACTGCTGTCGTTACGGATCTTGAAGACACGACCGTTCTGCACGCTCAAGTCTGCATAGCCAGCCTTGGCAAGGACGGTCGGACGTGAGACGTACCCCACCCCAAAGGGGTTGAGCTCTGCATCAACGGGGAGCGCAACGCTATCTTCGTAGAACACAGTGTTGTTGTGTCCATCTACCGCCGGGTCGATCCGCAGGGAGAACAGGTGCTGATGGTTAGCAGCCATGACACCCGGCCCGACGTTGGTGCCCCATGGAACCTTCACTCCCTCGTGGTTATCAATAGGCATCGTGGAGAGGATGCCAGTGGCGCGCACTTCATGCTCGATATTGCCTGCCTGGTCAAACACCCAAGCCAGGATATATTCATAGTTGGACACAGTACATATCATCTGCACGACGAGCTCCCTGTTCCGTACCACGGTGGCTACATTATTGCGGTAATTTGTGTGCTTGTGTTGCAGACCGTTATCCTGCTCATGCATGCAGATGACACTCTTTAGAAGAACGGGGCTTCCTTTCGAATCGGTGCGATATCCGTCAAAATAGGCAATGTGACCCAAGCAATCACAACCGAGAGCGAGTGAATTAGCAGTTATGCCGAACCCAACGTCTCCAGCATCGAATGCCTGCTTCCTATGGAATGGCTTTCGGGGATCTGGTAATGGTTAGCTGGATGTACTGCTCTTGACTTGACAGGTCCTTGAGAAGTTCGGTTGTGCATACCCCCATACGGAACTGTCATCTCGCACATGGAGAGTCGATAAAATGTCTGGCGCCCGTCGAATGTGACATTATACAGAACAAGCCCATCTCGATTATTGAACCCCACGCGAAACTTCCACTTCTGCCAATGGACCTCCCTTCCGTTGATGGTGAAGGATGGCCCCTCGGGTTGTTGAACAACGTAAGGTTTCAAATCAGTGCGGATAGGTTCATCGAGTAGATCATGGGCGTATTGTACACCCTTCACCTGTTTCCATGGCTGCGTGGACTGAACTTGACCGTCGGCCCCTGTAGGCAGATAATCCATACGAACTAGCTCCTTGGTGACCTGGTCGAAGACCGGCGAGAAGGTACATGGGAGAGAGTAGTGGTTGGATTCGGGGTGGTCGACCTCAATGATATACATGTAACATTGCGCCAGGCGGCGTGTCTCATTATCATTGTCTGTGCCATAAATCCACGGGTCGTTGCAGACTTTATAGCCTGGGGGAAGTTGCATCTTCTCAATCTCAGCTAGGACAGCCGGGTGCTTCATGCATGCCTCCTCGACCTCAATTAACTCATCAATATCGGCAGGCCCCTTATTCCCGTTAGCACGGAGGCACTACGCCTAGGAACATGCGAGGTTGCATCGCGTGGATGCACTCATACCTGGATGTCCTTGGGCAGTTCCTTGATGTACACAATCTGCCCGTTGACATTCACAACCGCCTTGTGAAAAACGCCCGTGTCAATTCGGTGAAAGTAGGAAAATAGAAGCCGGGCAGGCTTTGGAGGAAGGGCGTGACCACTTCGCTCTGCCTCTAAGTAGGGCACAGTCTCGCCTTTGACTGGCTCCAGCACATCGATGCGCTTGAAACGCAACGTAGCGGCGGGAATAGCGTTTCTGAGAATGCTGGCACATAATATGATATCCTCAGGTGTCAGGGGATCGAAGGGATGCAGTTGTGATAAAGACATCATGGCGGACAAATAGAGTATCCTGACTAGATGCTAGGATGAAGCCAAACGAGGGTGGGTGAGATGCGGGGGAGGTTAGACAGGACCTGGCTTATTATTCATAAAGGAATGATTCAACCATCCGGTTCGAGGAGCTTTATCTCTCTGTCTCCACAGATATTATGCATTGTCAGCCCGAAGTTGTTATCTCTCCACCCGTAAAGCACTAGCTTGTGGTAGAGAAATCACGCTTCGGGCTTCAATGGCCGCAGGCATCAATTGTCGACGGACAAAAGTGCCGATGGCCAAGGCAATGCCCTTTCTGCGCGGGGTAAGTAACAATAACATGACGGCTGGTGATGCCCATAGATGCCGCCCTTCCCTTCCCACATAGGATAGTTATGAAATCACCATGATCCGCATTATCCTGTCATCTTCTTTTTCAGTTAGTCGGCTCTAGTTATCGTGCCAACCACTACTGCCCTGCTATCACAGGCTGGATCCGGCGGACATGCATATATCTTTGAATTGGTAAAAAGGGCTTTACCTGAAGTTTTAGCCTCCCATTTTGCCACAAGAACCTCTCTTTCCTATAAACTTGCTATGTTTTTGGCTCAGATGATCCGACATAAGGTCGCATCGCAGGATCGCATACAGTTGAGCAGGGCGAAAACCCTTCTGATTTTGGACAGTGATATGAACGAGCTAGGGGGGAAACGAGTTTTGTATGAAACTTGAGTCATTGGTGCCAGGTTTTCAGGAGCCCACTTTATTCTTCTCGAATTAATTACCTAGTTAGCCATTAGGCTAGTCAACACTGCCTTAATGATGCCGACGGGCAGCTTTGGTAGAGTTGCTGTGTGCTCGTGATCGTCTGTCTTGCACCGCCAGTGCAACAAAGGGAAATACGTGTTTTAATGATTTTGCAAAGACTAAATGCTGATAGCAGGAATCACATTTGTAACTAGCAAGCAAGGCTATTTCTCCGTATACAAATAAACAACCTCTGCGAGAATTTCTTATCTGGCCACCAAAATAGCTTCGTATATCGCAATATCCCCTAAACACAATCATCCGAGAGGAGTGAGCCGCCGGTATTAGAGAGACCTAGAAGAGCGCAAGCGGGTTGGTAGCGTTCTTGGGCAGGGTCTGGATCACGTCCCAGTGTTCCTCAATGCATGTGCCGTTAAACCTCCAGATGTCGGTGATGGCGGTAGGCTCTTGGCCTGGAAGGTCAACTCTGTAGTGGACCGTGCCGAAGGGGCTGTCGAAGAGGTAGTGCATGATGGTCACCTTGCCCTTGCTGAAGTCATAAGGGCCACCGGGGCCGAGAGCATCAATGCTGGGCTGGCGGCCGCTTAGTACACCTGGATTGTGCTGGATGTACTCGTCGCTGGCAAAGTTTGTGAGCGACTCATTGACCAGATGTTGCTCAAAGAATTGGTGAAGAAATTCAGTGAAGGCAGCGCGCTGGAATTCAGGGGAAGCAGGCCGTGCAGGGCAATAAGGTGCCCTCTCGATCTTCCCAGTGGCTCTATCGACAAGAGGAAATGCACCAAGAACCAGCTGACTTGCAGCGGCCAAGAGGAAGATAAATTTTCCGATCATTTTGATTGAAGAAATTGGGGTCTAAAGGCGTTGAGAAGATTCTGATTCTTAGTTATTGTATGAATGTTGAGCTTGATGCAGAGATTTTTGGACAACGACCAGCTCCCGGTGATATATATGTATGAGAAGAAATCTCGGGAGGTTCATCCCACAATAGATTATAAAGAAATAATTATGAATTACGATATATTGGTCATACCTATTTACAACACGGCCCATGGCCCTTGCATTCGGTAATTAGGAGGTGGGATACGTCATCTATACTTTTAGCCTCAGCATCAATATGCGAATCCAATTTGTAATTCCTTTGAATCCTATCTAACTGATACCTTTTACTCTATGGTTATTTGGCTGATCCTACTTATGACGGCGCTTTCGGCATCCTCTTCGTTAGGGTGGGCTTCGGGCAGGCCCCCATGGGGGAAAGTGGGATAAATGGAAGTGGGATAAGCATGATTACGCGGGATGCGTATCACGGAAACGAGGTCTGGTGTTAGTGCGGGATGAATGTCACCGTGGGATAAAGTATCCTGAACGAATGTAGATGCGTGAAAACTAAATAGTGAAACTGGTGCCTAGTGCCTCGTGTTTTTAAATTTGCGCTCCCGACAGTCTGAGGTTGGCCTTGTAGCATCAAAGGCCCGACTCTCCAATCCATTCTTCTTGATCGGATGTATGTTGTTTTCCATTGTCTCTTGTATTCTTGATGGTCCTCCCTCCATATTTCGTATGGACGGTAGAGAAAGGCCTGCCAGCAGTGACAATACTGACAAGAGTTCCGCAATGTACTTGCCAAGGAGAATTCCCCATTGTCGTGCAAGTTTTTGCTACAATTTCAAGCTCCAACTCTTAGGAATGTTCCGGTAGAAGAATTACCTCGGAATCCGAGGCATCCCTAGTCGTTCATTAACGAAGGACTGATGGTTGGTCGCTCGATTGGTGTCAACTAAGTGAAGGTATATGCCGAGGTAAATAGACAGAGCGAAGATCAGATTCACTATTGGTTATGACAAAAGCCAGATGTGATGAATGACGAATGTTATATTCGCTTTGCTTTTGATCTTCGAAAGCATCTCCTTAGCGGGAACACCACATCTGATATAACTAGAGCCTCCAGCAAATTATCGCCCATGCGGGGATGTTACCAAGCACCGCTGCAATGTGAGCCACTGCAACGACGTTCTCCTTCCACGGGGACGCTCCAGGGGCCGCTTCCCCAGCCTTCGTCAAATTGTCAGTGTTGACTCAGCTGGTCTAGACAGATTAATTGGAACTCACGATAGGAAGCATCTTGTTGGCCCCCCAGTAGGCTGCCGCGATCTGTGTGAAGATCATCGGCCATGACACCCATACCCCCCAATAGATGATGCGGGCTTCCCATTCTTGCAGCGGCGTGCTTAGATGCTCGACAAGAACTCCCGCAGCAATTGCCATTGTGCCCATTGAAGCTGCTTGTGAATGAGCCATCAAACCTAGCCGCTTGTATGTCGTCGTGGGAATGAAGCATCCCAAACGCAGCAGAAGAGGAAAAGCCCGGCTCCAGTGCGGTACAGGTCCATTTGAAGTGTAGAGGCCATCTTTAGATGTTGGTGGTTGATGGTAAGATTGGGGAGACTTTGGGCAGATGAGGGGGCGGGGTGTGCTTGAATATAAGCCTTCCTAGTGCTGCTCTAACAGATGCAACAACGTTCAGCTGAAAACAGGTACCCGAACTAGCGACTAAGAAGACCCCGATTACGAACGGGATGCCGCTGAGTAAGATACATACGTCCGGAATTTGGGCACGTAGATGTTCCCAGACATGACATCTGCCATCAGTCGAGATCAGGCTAGAATTTTTGCAGATGGAAATGGTGTTGATATAAATCCTGACTAGCTTATTCTTAGAACGCGGTTCCTCCGTGATCAGGTTTTATTCATAGTCAGTTCAATTCCAATATTATTCTCTATGTACTGTAGGTGTCTCGATGATCTTACCTAAGGGTGTGTAAACGGGTGCTGAATGGTACCAAATAGTAATCATCAGCGGTAGCGGGTTCCCGATTACTAACCCACAAGTAGAGACCGATATCGGGTATCTATAGGTAATTTTGGGTATCTAATATAGAGAATAGGTCTTAAAAAAATACCTAAAAAAATTTATAGATAAATCTAGATATAGATTAAAATCTAAATTTATCTATATTAAATTATAGATAGATATATTTTATTATCTAGATAAGTTTAGATAATAATAAGAGTACTCTAGAGTACTATATAAAGAACTTTTATTTTAGTATAAAATAACTATCTAGATAAATATTCCCTCTACTAGTAAATATTAATAAACTAAGTATTTTCTATATTTTTACTATTAAGCTTATTAGAATTCTTACTAGATTTAGAAAAAGAAAAAGAATTATTAATAGCTAGATTAGATTTACTACTATCTAAACTCTTTCTACTATACTATTATTTACTATATATAGAATATATACTATTATAACTAATTCTCTGAATTTAATAAGCTTTTATAGTTAAAGCTTTTTTCTTTTTTTTATATTTTTTTTCTTTTTTCTTATTATTAGCTATTACTTTATAGATTATATAATAATTATAAACTAAATATATTAATTAGATTAATTTAATTAGAATAATTAGTTAGATATTAAAAAAGTATTTATTACTATATAGTTTAAGAAATTTAATAAATAGGCTTAGAAATATATCTATAATTTCTCTTAATATTATAAAATTATTTTATTTAATAATAACTTATTTTATATAAATAGTAAGAAGTTAAATAGCTATAATAAAAGATTAGTATATTTCTATAAAATCTATAAATATATTATATTTATAAATATAGTAACTAAAGTATCTTTAATAGCTTTTTAAATAGTACTAAGAGCTAAACTTTACTAATATAAATTTATTTTATAATTCTAAATAATTTTATATATAAATTATATAAAAAGAGCTTTTAATATAAAGGAATTAATTAATTTCTAATAATAATAAATCTCTTAGAGTAATATAATTAAAATAGTATTAGAATTATTCTAATTAAATTATTCTAATTAAATATTATTTATTACTAGATTTCTATTTTTATTTAAAAGTAATAGTTTTAGTAGGCTTAATAATATAAATAGCTTTTATAGTTAGATCTTTTTAAAAAGCTTTTTCTTCTATAGTATTTTTATATACTATTTATTTAGTTCTAATTATAGTAGATTATATTAATTAAATTATACTAATAAAAGATTAGGAATATTATATATAGAAAGAAATATTATAATAACTTATAGTATTATAATTAATTTAGATTATATTAAAATTTAGATTATAAAAGATTAAAATATAAATAGAGTTTAAATTATAAATAAGAAAATTTTAAATATAAATAAATAGATTATTAGAATTTTTAAACTAATTAGAAAGTACTAAATTATAATTTATTCTATATATTTCCTATTTTAAATAATATACTATTTTTTAAAATACTAAACCTTCTTTATATAAACTTAATTAAAATAACTATTTATACTATTTTATAAATTTTTTTAATATACTTCTTAAGCTATTTTTACTTCTTCTAATATATATATCTATTTATTATAATAATAATACTATTCTATTAATATATTAAAAGTTCTAATTTTAATTAGATTTATTTATAAGAATATCTAGATATAGATATAGTTATTTACTAAATAGAAAAGATAATATTAAATAAAAAGTACTAGAAGAACTATTTAATAATCTATATATAAAAAGATCTTAAAATTAAATTATAATAATATCTAAATTAAAATAATAAATTAAAAATACTAAAACTATATTAATTAAATAAATTTAGTATAAAATTAAATAGTATAAATAATATATAGATTATTAGAATCTTAGTAAAAAGATATAAGAAAATAATAAAGCTTTTATTAAAACTAGTATTAAAGAAAAATAATAAATATAATCTCTATTTTTATAGTATTAGTTATCCTAATTAATTTATTCTAATTAAAATAGCTATTTAAATAGAAAGTATTTAGATAATATAATAATATAATTAGAATTTATTATAGAGTTTAATACTATAGAAGTAATAAATAATAATAGTAACTTTAACTTTAAAGATATAGAAGTAAATAAGATAAATACTCTAGTAGAATATTAATTAGCTTAATTTAATATAGAGTTAAATAATAAATATTTACTAGGTATATTAAATAAGGAATAGCTCTATAAAATACTAATTAAATTATAGGAGAATAAGATAATAATAAATACTTATTAATATTTTAATATATTAATATTTACTAATTTTAAATTTAGAAGTATAAAATATAATTATACTATTATTTTATTAGCTTTATTTATTTAAATACTAAGAGTATTTTTAAAAAATACTATATCTTAGAGTATTATCTTTAAAAAGTAAAATAGCTATAAGCTAAATAGTATCTAATTCTTCTATTACTAAACTCTATATTATAGATTTTTTCTATTTTAAAGCTTTTAATCTAGTTTTTATATTAAATTAATTAATTTTCTTTTAGAAAAATATTATAAGTATTTTAATTTATATTTATATTAATTAAATTATACTAATTAAAATTATAATAATACTAAAAAAGCTCTATAAAGATTCTAAATAAAGTATAATTTTTTCTAATAATTTAAATATCTCTTTTAAATAATCTAATAAGTATTATATATTATTCTTAATATCTTTTCTTTACTTTTAAGAGTTATTAAGAAAATATATACTCTTACTCTTTTTTATATTTAGTATATATTTAGATAAATATAATATTCCTAGTATATACTATTAGAACTAGTTTATCTTTAGAATAATCTTAATTTCTATTATAAAATAGTATTAAATAAACTATTTTTAATATTTATTAATATTATTCTGGATTTTAATAATAATATTAAATACTAGCTAACTAGTATTTATATCTTATTTTATATACTATATAATTTTAAATTACTAGATATTAAAATTAGCTAGATTCTAAAAGCTTAAGATCTTTTTATATTCTTATTTTAAAATACTATAGTAATATAATATATTTAGATTCCTTTTTTTATTTATAGATAGTTTATATTTTTAATTAATAAAAACTATATAAGATTTATATTTTTTAATTAAATTATAATATAATATATATAGATTATATAGAGATTAGAATTTAGAATAAAATATAAATAAAATATAGAGATAGAAATAGTAGGAATATATATATATTCTATAAGATTAATAAAATATACTTTAATAGCTTTTTATAATATCTAGAGAATAATTAATTAAAATCTTAAATTAGAATAAATATTATATATTATTTTCTAGATTAATCTCTAAAATAATATTTTAAAAATAATAAAATCTATAAATTTCTATAAATATTTAATTTCTTATAATATAATAGCTAGTTTTATTAGATATTATAATCTATATTAATAGAAAATAAATATAACTTACTATCTAGCTATTATTTATATACTTTTTATATCTTATTAGTATTAATTTTCCTTAGTTTTATTAATAATTAATCTTTTCTAGTATATTTTACTAGTATAATTACTAGATTAAACTTCTATAATTATTTTCCTACTATTTAAAACTAACTCCTTTTAATTCTCTTCCTTAGCTATATATTTTAATAGAGTAATTATTTTAATAATTTTATTACTATATATAATAGCTTTTAATCTATATTATTAAATAAAAATAGTAATTAAAGCTCTAAGATAATTAATTCCTTCTTAAGAACTAGTAATTATATATTATTTCTCTATATAATTCTAGAGAGAGAACTAGATAATAGTATATATATAGCTAGATTAGGATATTTCTCTACTATAGGTTTAGATATTATTAATATTTTTTATAATATCTTAATTAGATTAAATTAATTAGTATAAATATAAATAATTAAAAGAGAAACTTTAGTATTTAGAAATTTTAAAATTTAATATTTAAAATTATTTTACTAACTTATATAGATTATTTAGCTCTAATTCTAAATAGAAATATTAGAATTACTATTTAAAATCTAATTATTCTTATTTATTTCTACTTATTAAAATTTAATTAATTTTTATTTTCTCTTTATTTTCCTCTATTAAGTTATATTTTTATAATTAAATAATAGATATTTCTATTTATAATAATAACTAATTCTCTCTATTAGTAGAGGTAAATAAGAATATTACTATATATTTTATAAATATTAAAATCTAATAGAATAAATATTTTATTTTTAATTCAGATTATACTATAAGCTTTTTTAATTAGTAGTAGAATATAATATATTATAAATAAAACTATTAACTTAATAATAAAGAGATTAATTTTAATATATTAGATAATAAAAAGAAAATCTTCTAGTATTTATAATAGTTTATTATATAAAAAACTTTTAAATTAACTATATTAATATCTAATAGCTCTCCCCGGGTTATATATAATCTTTATTATACTCCTTTAAAGTAATAGTTTATTTATAGTATATTAAATCTAAAAAAATACTTAGAGAGTATAATTTATACTTCTTAGAAGCTAATACTATTTAGATTTAATATAGAACTTATTAGATCTAAATTTATTAATATTAATATTTATACTAATTAATATATACTAATTATATAATACTAATTCTCTAATTAGAATCTATTATATTCTAAAGTATAAGAAAATCTATATTTAATAATTATATTACTTATTTATATTAATTATTTATCTATATAATTTATTAATAATCTATTCTTTAAACTTATATTTTAATAGCTTTCTATTTCTATATTCTATATTCTATTATTAATAATAATTATATATTATATATATTCAGTTACTAAAGAATATTACTAAATAGCTCTTAATACTATATATTTATTAAAGTAAAAAATATCTCTTACTATTAATTACTAGATTAATAGAGAAAATAAATAGATAATTCTAGATATTATTTACTTCTATATTAACTATAACTAGAAAACTAAGTATATATATCTAGGATTTTTTAATATTTCTAAAAACTAAATTAGTATAATTATTTATTAGTATATTATTAATACTTTATATTAATCTAGATTAGAAAATTAATATATTAGTATTATAGCTAATAATAATATATATCTTAATATTTAGAATTTATAAAATATACTTTAGAAATCTAATAGAAAGCTACTAATTCTCTATTATTAAGTTTAGTACTTTAACTATATTCTTAACTTAGCTATATAGTATTTATTTAATTCTATAAAGCTAGATACTCTAAATAACCTTAATAATAATAAGTATAAAGATAATATCTTTAGATTATTTAAGATTTAACTAAATTAGAATAAAATAAAGATATATATTCAGCTATTTAATAATATTTTTCCTTCTTTAAATAATAATAATTTTAAAGAATTAATTCTTAAGATATTTAATTCTCTATATATACTTCTTCTTATATATATATTTCTTTTATATAATTTTAAAGAATAAATATAATAAAATACTAACTTTAAAAGATTTAATATCTTATTAATAAATTTAGCTATAGCTCTAAATAGTTTAATTTCTTTATAAAATACTAGTTATATCTAATATTATAAGGAAATTTAAAAACTCTAAATAGAAAAACTCTTTAATTAAAAAGGAATTATTTAATATAATAGAATTTAATTACTCTTATACTTATTAAAGTAAGAAATATCTTAATAGTAATTAATTACTAGTATTATAAATTTTACTTCTATATATAGATTATATATAGAACCCTACTTTTTATTACTAATTAAAATAAGATTATTTAAATCTTATAATAATCCTTATAATCTATAAATATAGATTATTACTAAGTATTAATAATCTATTAATATATATATATATTTATTTATCTAGATAAAAATACTCTTTTAGATAATTATTAATATAATTATTTATATATCTATTATTACTAGCTTTATAATACTTATATATTAATAGTAACTTATATTATATAGTTTATAATAATCTAATTATACTACTTAGAATAATATCTAATTAGTTTAACTCTAACTTATCTTAAACCTCTATTTAGTATAAGTTATCTAACTATTATATATTAATAACTCTTATTTAGCTAATTATTTTATTTTAATTACTATATAATAATAAAGAAAATATTATAACTACTATAGTTCTATAAGCTTAATAGTATTATACTCCTATTACTACTAATAACCTATCTATTCTATATAATAATATAATAAATAAAAATAATAGTAATAGTAGTAATAGTAATAATAATAATACTAAAGTAGAACTCCTTAGAGAATAAGTTATCTAACTTTAGGATTATCTTATAACTATATAATAAGAATTAATAACTATAACTAATCTAATAGGATAGTAAACTATTTAAAATATTAATCTATAAGCTTAAGCCTAGGCTATAGCTAATAGATAAGAGTTAGAAATACTATTTAAGCTATTAATATCTAAAATATTTAATAGAATATAAACTAAACTTTAGGGATTTATAATTTAACTATAAATATACTTTAACTATTTCCCTATTACTTTTAATACTAATAAGAAATAAGTTATATATATCTATTTATAACTTAAGGGAAGTATTTTTAATTAGTTTAAATCTATTATAAGAGAATATCTTAGTAAATATAAAAGTTAATAAACTATAAATATTATAATAAACTTTAATTACTTTATAGAAGTTCTTTACTAAATCTTTAAAATATAAGATAAGAAATATAAGATAGAGTATAAGATTAATCTACTTATTTAAACTAAATTAATATTAATCTTTAGTACTAAATACCTTTAGTTTTTAGCTAGAACTAATTAGAATTATAAATATATTATATCTTATTATTTTAACTAATTTAAAAAAGAAATTTAAAAAGAACTTTATAAAGAGAATAAACTAGTAAGTATTTATAATTTTATAACTATAGCTATAAGAATTAATAATTAATAATACTAATAGTAAATATATAAATAATAAATAAACTACTATACTAATACTAGAAGGCTATAATAATAATAAATTATAGTTTTTAAAATATACTTAGATTCTATAGAGTTAGAAGCTATAGAAAAATATAAATATTATAATTATAATAAGATTAAATATATCTTATTATAATATCTAAAACTAAAAAAATAGAAAAACTAGAAACCTATTAAAAAGAGTAAGAAATAGTTAGAAATAATAAGAAAAACTAAAATTAAAACTCTTAGAATAATTAGAAAAACTACTTAGAAAGAAACTCTAAATAATATTAAAGTTTCTAAATTTTCTAAAATATATATACTATTCTTCTATAAGATATTAGAAAACTCTAAAGATTAGAATAATAAAATAGTAATAGAAAACTAAAAATAAATTAAAAGAATATTTAAAAACTTTAAAAAGAAATATAAGAAGGGATAAATAGACTCTGAATATAAACTACTTATAATATATAAGATAATATTCAGATATAATAATTAGTTTATTAAATATATACTAGAAGAAGAAAAATAATATATATAAGTAAAAAATATAATATAAAAGGAATATAAAGAAGTCTATATCTACTACTAATAAAAAATTAAGAAATAAGATCTAGCTATAGTAGAAGTACTTATAGTCTATAGATAAAGAACTATAAATACTATTTAATATCTAAATAGTCTATATAAACTATCTAGAAATTAAAAGAATATCTTAAGAACTAAATATTATAAAGAATTATAATTAATATATTATAATATTTTCTATACTATCTATTAATAATAGAAGGTTAGAAATAATATTTTCCTATAACTATATAAAAATATACTATCTAGATATATTAGTAAAGAAATATTATATTTTATAAATAAACTATCTAATATTAACTAGTATTCTATCTTTAAATAAGATTTTAAAAAATACTCTAAGGAATATAAAGCTAATAATATACTAGCTGAAATATATAAAGAATAATAATATAAGATTTATAAAGATAAAAAAATTAAATTATAGTATAAATAAAAAACCTAAGAAAATTAAACTATTTATAACTATAGAGAGTATATTAAATAATATTATAACTAAAAATATTCTAACTATCTATATACTAAATAACTAGTACTTAATCTAGTAAGAAATAGAGATAATAATAAAAACCTTACTAAATAAATACTTAAATAATACTAAGCTTAAAAAGAAATAAAATACTAGTATTAAGAATAAGCTATAATAGTATTATTAATAGAGAATAAGGAATTTAATAAGGAATTAGTAATTATCTCTATAGATAAATAAGAATAAGCTATAAACTACTTTTATAAAAAAACTATATCTTCTAAGGAATAGAATAAGTATAGTAAATAACTAAAGAGATTCTAATACTATATTCTAAAATATATAGATATATTTAAAATACTAGAAGAACTTCTAAAATAAGTATTAAAATATAATAATAAGTATAGTATACTTAAGGAATAAATTAATTAGATAAAAAATAATCTAAACTATTTATAATAGAGCTATAGTATAATATAATATTAATAATAAATTAGAGAACCCTAGAAGTAATAGAAGCTAGAAGCTCTATATATATCTTTATAGAAATAAAGATTAAAAAGAACTAGCTTATAGTATTTATTAACTATAAAATATAGAAAAATTATATCTTACTAGTAATAATTAATTAACTTTATTTATTATAGAGAAAGAAGAAAGAAATCTATATAGTAACTAATATAAAAAGCTTAAAGTTTAAATATAATAAAGAAATTATTAACTTAGAGACTAATTATCTTATAATTAGAATCTAAGAAAAGGAATTTAATATTATATATAACTTAGTACTACTAGAAGATTATAATATTATATTAGAGCTATTATAGCTATAAAATATAAACTTACTAATTAACTAATATACTAACTATATAGAGTAATAATACCCTTTTAAATATCTAAATTAGAATTAATAGAAATTAAAATTTTATTAGATACTAGAAAAATATATTTATTTTTTAATATCTGGAAATACTACTATAAAAAATAATAATAACTTATAATAATAAATAAATATAGTAGTTATAGTTTTAATAGTATTATAATCTAGAACTATAAAAAATCTATTATAATAAGAATTAAGATAAATAATATAGATCTTAGATTAGATATAGAAATAAGAATAACCTTTAGATATATTCTTAATATTAATTAATTAGAAATAGCTAATAAGAGAATAATAATAAGAATATAAAGTTAAATATAGTTAATAGTAAAAGAAAATAGAAAAGCTATCTTTAGAACTATTTAATATTAAAATCTAAGAATAAAACTAAATAAATAATTAATAGAAAATATAATAGAATAAGAAAAGTAATACCTAGTATAAATATATATAGATAAAATATTTAGAAGAAAAAGAATAGTTAAAGAATATTTTAAAAGAATATAGAATTTATAATAAACTATTTAAAGAAACTCTTAAAACTAATCTATTTAAATATAGTTAGTAGAATTATAAAATCTTTATTATTAAAAAAGAAGAACTAGCTTTTTATAAACTTTATAATCTTATAAAACCTTAATTATAAATACTCTATAAATATATTAATAATATATTAGTAAAAAGCTATATATAATTATTAGTTTTATTTATAAAATACTTTATAATATTTATACTAAAGAAAAATAATAAACTCTATTTAATTATTAACTATTAATAGCTAAATAAGATTATATATAAAAATAGAATACTCTTACTACTAATTATAGAACTTAGAGATAGATTATAAGGAAAATAGTAGTTTATTATACTAGATCTAAAAGAAGTTTATAACTTAATATAAATTAAAGAAGAAAATAAATAAAAAATAGTATTTAAAATAAAGTTTAATCTTTATAAGTATTTTATTAATATATAATTCCAGACTTAGTCTTAAAAATAGTATATAGTAATTTTTATAATTAGCTATTACTTTTCTCTTAAAGATTCTATAGTAATAACTAACTAATCTACTATAATACTAAATACTATTAAATTAACTTTATTTAATTTAACTTTTTTATCTAATAAACTTTCTAATAATTCTATTCTATTTAATTCTCTTCTACCTAATAATACTAACTAAATTAGATATTTATTTAACTTAAAGAGCTATCTTAGCCCGGATTAATTTAAACTAGTATATTATCTACTAGTACTATATATAGTATCTTAGATTATAATAATTATTAAGTACTAGAGGAATATTATTATAGTCCTCTATAAGTATATTATTAAAGGTTAGATCTATCTCTATACTCTTACTAGCTATAAAATAGAGTAATAGTTCTAGTAGGTATAACTACTAGGTCTATATATAAGAGAGTAGCTTTATTACTATAAGTAAGCCTATAATAGAGTATAAGCTTAAATAATTAATATCTAAAAAGAGATCCTAGTAGTTATTACTAATAACTATTATTATATATATAAGGATCTGGTTACTTATAATAATTAGGCTCTAATTATAGGGAATAATTATATTAGAGGTATTTATTATTATTATTATAAGAGGTAGTTAGTAATAAGTTATAAGGAGAGATAATTAGTAATAATAAGCTTAGAGAGGTATTATAGTTAATTATAGATAATAAGTATTCCCTTTTAGAGTTTATAGCTAAGTTATATACTTAATAAGCTCTTTTTAGAGTTTTTAGAGTTACTATTACCTATACCTTAGCTAGCTATATAATAAAAAGTAAAAAAAAATAGAGTTAAAGGTTAGATATAGACTAGAACTTAGTTAAAAACTAATTATATAGATTATATTATATATAGCCTGATCTTAGGATATTACCTCTTATATATAATAAAAACCTCTAAAAAAAAAAAATAAGTATTTTATAATACTCTTTAGATTAATAAATATATTTATAATATTCTAATAAATAATTAATTAAATACTCTAAAAGTATTTTAATATTTTTATAATTATTTATCTTAATAATATTTTAATTTTCTTAGATAATCTAAAAATATATAAGAAATATATATATAAGATCTTAGAGAAACTAGAAGATATAAAACTATTAGTAGAACTAGAGAAAAGTTATTTCTATATATAAGAAATTAACTTTTTAGAATATACTATTTAATCTAATAAAATATAAATAAAATAAAATAAGATTATTATAATTAAAAACTAGAAAATATTAAAAACTATTAAGAAAATATAAGCTTTTCTTAGCTTTACTAATTACTACTAATAATTTATTAAAAACTATAGAAAAATTACTATACTTTTATATAATACTACTAAAAAGAGAATAGAATTCTAATAGAATAATAAATAGTAAAGAGTATTTAATAAAATTAAAGATTAAATACTTTTAGAATCTATACTATAAATATTTAATTCTATAAAAAAAGTAAAACTTAAAACTAATACTTTAGATTTTATAATTAGTATATAACTCAGCTAAAAGAATAATAATAAAGTACTATACCCTATAGTATTCTTCTTAAAGAAACTATATAATATAGAACTTAATTACTCTATCTATAATAAAGAATTTATAACTATTATATATATATTTAAAGAATTTAAATACTACTACTTAGGGATAATATATAAGATTAAGATATATACTAATTATAAAAATATTTAATATTTTATTATAATCTAATAACTTAATAAGAGATAAATCTATTATACTAAATATTTATCCTAATTTAACTATAAAATAATATATTAAAAAGAATTAGAAAATAGAAAAGCTAATACCTTTAATTATAAATTAGAATATAAATAAACTATATTTAAAATAAATAAATAGCTACTTATTATAAATAATAAAGAATATCTAGTATAAAAAGCCTTAGAAGCTATACTATTATAAATAAAAACTACCTCTAGAGGCTATAGGAAGTTATATATAAAGTAGTTCAGTAGATCTACCTTAATAGACTAATAAAAGTAACTTTACTTTACTTAAGTAAAATCCTAAGTAAAGACTATTATAAATACTCTAGTAAATATACTAGTATATATATATATTTATTTCTATAGCTTAAATACTCTTTTAGATAGTTATTAATATAATTATCTATATATCTATTATTACTAGC